>CM048921.1:40838698-41397048 GCA_026686955.1 Epinephelus cyanopodus | reverse complement strand
TAATGGGTACTGATTCTGTTAAATAAAGAACAACTTAAATGAATGGTGACATATTAAATTGCTGTTTTGTTTCTTGAAGCAGGTATTAACCACCAGAGTCTGGCAGCTTATTGGTGTCTTCTTACACTAATTAAATAGCTGAATTTGGGTTATTGTCATTACGATACTGCCATTGGGTCTCATTCATGAAACGTGAGCAGAAGGAATTTGTGTGTAAACTGTTCGCAGACAGAAATTTACATGCATGTCCGCATTCATCAATATTTTAGTCGCTCCGATCTTTTCGTAGCTACTAACAAAATCTACTCCTGCTCCTGACCACTCGTAGTGCTTGTGTAAATGTAGTAAAGCACATAAATATTGCTTGTCAGTGTTGGAAATTACAATTTTAACTCATATTGCGCTCTGTTATGTACACAAGACACAGATGCCTTTGAAACACGTAATCTAAACATGACAAAATATTAAAAATATAACACATTTAGTTAAATTAGTTGGCAATTAGCAGGTTTAAGATGCAGATTAGGTTCATGATTGTGATTTATCTATGTTAATCGACTCAATAGATTACACGTTCTTTCTACATGTTGAATGATGTGATGACAATAAAAATATCCGTAATGAAAGCCAGATCACAGCCTCTTCAGCCTTGGTGCCTGGGTTCAGCAGGAGCAGCTGAAAGAATTATCTGAGACAACACATTTTTTTTGTGTGTGGATTTTTGCTCATTTGAATGAATTAATCTGATTTGAAAATGTTTAATTCAAATAATTTGAAGATGATGCATACAAAGCCGCTGTGGGCTATATGTTAACCTTATCATTTGTTAAAATAAATGTTAAATAGCTCTACATTCCGACAGCCATCACTGATTTAGAGTTTATCCATTACGCACAAACATCTCTGGTTTCCTGTTCCCACTTCATTCAAAACCCCACAAATGAATCTTCTGTTTGTTTGGTGACCGCTGCACTATCAGTGATGGTTTTCAGAATGTATTATGATACAACACCTTACAGTCTGGGTTTGATGTTGACTCCAGTGGAGGCATGTCGCTGTCTCCGTCAGGAATAATTCCTGACAGAGAGGTCTCCCCAGTTATGCCAGCGATGCGCTCATCAGCAGATAGTAATGACTGTGAGCCTCCTCCTCCTGTGACCACTGTATTTTTGTGTGTGTGCTTATGCGTTTCTTTGCCTCCAGTTTCATATCAAACCATTTACGCTTCACCTCTGACATGGTTCTTTGTACTACGGAGACAACATTAACAGCATCTGTTACTTCCCCTCCAGGCCTTCGCTTTGCCTGTCCCTGTCACACCACTACTGACTGAAGAAAATGTTTTTTTCTTAAGTCCACTTCACCCAAAATGATTTTGATGTCCGCTTCGGAAAAAATCTCTCTTTCTTTCTTTGCGCCATGACTGACAGGTCGACAGGATGCACCTACACCTCCTTATATGGTGCTCATTGGCTATTCATGGGCGGGGATTTATGCTAATTGCTGATTACCGGGAGCGCGCTGTCACTTTACGATGGATTGGCATTCATGATCATACACACGTGTTAACGATCAAATCTGAGTTTCTCGCAGCGTTCCTGAATCCGGAGTAGGTTTTTAGTAGAGCAGGCTTTTATGTGCAAATCTACACAGAGATTTACTCACTTTTCATGAATGAGACCCAGTGTGTTTGAAGTTCTTCTTACACACTATTTAAAATCGTAATAATATTGTATCATGACTTAAGTATTGTGATAATATTGCATCATGGATCCTCTGGTGATTCCCACCCCCTAGAATTTAGTTATATTGGCAGAAATGGTTTATGATATTCATAACTATGTTTTCATTAGTGTTTAATCATCTCACTAAGAGTCACTGTGTTTTCGTTACCTTAGATTGAGCCATTATATCTCCAAACAGAGTGGGTCCTCCTCCACAGAGTTTGCCACGCTTTTTTTGCATCTACCTCTGTAGCTCTCCTACGCTTGGCCCACGCTAGAAGTTTCAGTTGTTGCAATCTGCAGCCTCATGGCTAGATGCCAATACATCCACACACACTAGACCTTTAAGTGTGGGTGGTTTTTAGTGGCCTGCTGGTGCTTTTTTCTGCGAGGACATTGCATGAAATGCGGTTATTTTCAGGCACATTTCCTGCCAGGATAACACCACAAAAAGTGGTATTTTAAGACAAAACATGATCTTTTCCTAGCCATAACTAAGTGTTTTTTGTGCCTTCAGTTACATAATAACATATAAATGTAACGTATCCATGGTTTGCCAAAGAAATGTTAAGACTTGTTGAGCAGCACAGATCTAATATCCTTAAATCTCTTGTCAGAATCTTTTTCAGATATGCATCAACCGATCTTGGTGGCACTTGTGGTGCTGCTCTGCTCTTCATTCCTGGTAAATGGAGGGAAAGTCTTGGTGTTCCCCTTTGATGGAAGCCACTGGATCAACATGAAAGTCCTTGTTGAGGAGCTTCATTCAAGGGGTCATGAAATCACAGTGATAAGGACATCAGACAGCTGGTATATCCAGCCGGAGTCCCAGTTCTACAAGTCCATCGCTGTGGAATTGCCTGCTGGTTTTAATGAGGGACGCATGGAGTCATTTGCAACCAGAATGATGAACCTACGACGGACAGGTGCTTCACTTTGGACTCTTATATCTCTGGAGTATGAAATGGTGGAAATGTTATATGACATGCATGTTATGGTGGTTCAGATGGTGGAGGGGATGTTTGAAAATACCAAACTAATGCAGAGCTTCCGCGATGCCAAATATGATGTGGTTCTGACAGACCCTGCAACTAGTGCAGGTGTGCTTCTGGCTCACCGTCTGGGTCTTCCAATCGTTCTCAATGTGAGGTGGAGTGTTCACGGTGAGGCCCATCCTGTAATCACACCTTCCCCGCTTTCCTATGTCCCAATACCAGGGTCAGAGCTGAGTGACAAGATGACCTTTACCGAGAGACTCAAGAACGTCCTTTACTATTTCTTCACTTGTCTTCAAATTTGGTACATCACAGACTGAAACTACAAACCATTTGTTCATCGTTACTTTGGTGAAGATGTACACTACATAGAGCTGTTTCAGGCAGCAGACATCTGGCTGATGAGGAATGATTTTACCTTTGAGTTCCCACGACCCACAATGCCAAACATCGTCTACATGTCAGGCTTTCAATGCATACCCTCCAAGCCCCTGTCGAAAGAATTAGAGGACTTTGTCCAGAGCTCTGGTGAGCACGGCGTCATCGTTATGACATTGGGAACCCTGGTGGCAAAACTTCCTGATGACATTGCTGACGAAATTGCCGCAGCTTTCGCCCAGCTTCCTCAGAAGGTGCTCTGGAGGAACAAAGGCAAAAAACCATCCACCCTCGGCAACAACACCTTGATGTTGGACTGGCTGCCCCAAACTGACCTCCTGGGTCACCCCAAGACCAGAGTGTTTGTGGCCCACGGAGGCACCAATGGAATACAGGAGGCCATCTACCACGGTGTCCCTCTGGTCGGCCTGCCCCTCATGTTCGACCAGCATGACAACTTCTCCAGGATGAAAGTAAGAGGTGTGGCCAAAGTCCTGGACATTGCAACTGTGAACAGAGACAACTTCCTGGAGGCGCTGAAGGAGGTACTCTATGACCCAACCTACAGGGAGAAAATGAAGGCGCTGTCCAACCTGCAGAGAGACCAGCCCACGAAACCACTGGACCGGGCCATGTTCTGGATCGAGTTTGTCATGAGGCACAAAGGAGCAGCACATCTGAGGACAGAGTCTTACAAGATGTCCTGGATCCAGTACCACTCAATTGATGTGATGGTGTTTCTGCTGGCAGTTGTTTTGCTAGTATTTGCTGTTTTCATTTGTGCAGTTAAATTTTTGTGGCGGAAAGTGTTTTCTGGAAGCAAAGTGAAAAAGGAATGATGAATGTGGGGTGTTCTGCTCTGTATTTAGAGTCCTGAGCAGGATACAAACATTCTTACTCTGGTAAAGTGTGACGTAAAGTGGTCATGCTCTGTTTCTTTTGTGTTTGTTAGAAGGATGATTAAAACATATGTAACAATACAGTTTGGTAAAACATTAAGCTCAAGTCAAATTAGCCACCATTAATCCATATCCACAATTCTTCTGACTACTTTGCTGTTTTTTGAGTAGAATTTTTCTTCCTGTTTTTCATTTTTGAGGTTACTGAAACAAATGTTCATACTTAGTTTGCTAGGTATCCAGTTCTGTGTCAAACATCTTAAATTTTCTTATCATTTGTATCTATATGTTTTTTTGCCCTAAAAAAAAAAACAATGAACCATACAACTGTATGTGTTTATTGGAATGCATATGCACTGAATATTTTGTGTAAACTCTTAATAATGGGTACTGATTCTGTTAAATAAAGAACAACTTAAATGAATGGTGACATATTAAATTGCTGTTTTGTTTCTTGAAGCAGGTATTAACCACCAGAGTCTGGCAGCTTATTGGTGTCTTCTTACACTATTAAATAGCTGAATTTGGGTTATTGTCATTACGATACTGCCATTGGGTCTCATTCATGAAACGTGAGCAAAGGAATTTGTGTGTAAACTGTTCAGACAGAAATTTACATGCATGTCCGCATTCATCAATATTTTAGTCGCTCCGATTTTTCGTAGCTACTAACAAAATCTACTCCTGCTCCTGACCACTCGTAGTGCTTGTGTAAATGTAGTAAAGCACATAAATATTGCTTGTCAGTGTTGGAAATTACAATTTTAACTCATATTGCGCTCTGTTATGTACACAAGACACAGATGCCTTTGAAACACGTAATCTAAACATGACAAAATATTAAAAATATAACACATTTAGTTAAATTAGTTGGCAATTAGCAGGTTTAAGATGCAGATTAGGTTCATGATTGTGATTTATCTATGTTAATCGACTCAACAGATTACACGTTCTTTCTACATGTTGAATGATGTGATGACAATAAAAATATCCGTAATGAAAGCCAGATCACAGCCTCTTCAGCCTTGGTGCCTGGGTTCAGCAGGAGCAGCTGAAAGAATTATCTGAGACAACACATTTTTTGTGTGTGTGTGGATTTTGCTCATTTGAATGAATTAATCTGATTTGAAAATGTTTAATTCAAATAATTTGAAGATGATGCATACAAAGCCGCTGTGGGCTATATGTTAACCTTATCATTTGTTAAAATAAATGTTAAATAGCTCTACATTCCGACAGCCATCACTGATTTAGAGTTTATCCATTACGCACAAAACATCTCTGGTTTCCTGTTCCCACTTCATTCAAAACCCCACAAATGAATCTTCTGTTTGTTTGGTGACCGCTGCACTATCAGTGATGGTTTTCAGAATGTATTATGATACAACACCTTACAGTCTGGGTTTGATGTTGACTCCAGTGGAGGCATGTCGCTGTCTCCGTCAGGAATAATTCCTGACAGAGAGGTCTCCCCAGTTATGCCAGCGATGCGCTCATCAGCAGATAGTAATGACTGTGAGCCTCCTCCTCCTGTGACCACTGTATTTTTGTGTGTGCTTATGCGTTTCTTTGCCTCCAGTTTCATATCAAACCATTTACGCTTCACCTCTGACATGGTTCTTTGTACTACGGAGACAACATTAACAGCATCTGTTACTTCCCTCCAGGCCTTCGCTTTGCCTGTCCCTGTCACACCACTACTGACTGAAGAAAATGTTTTTCTTAAGTCCACTTCACCCAAAATGATTTTGATGTCCGCTTCGGAAAAATCTCTCTTTCTTTCTTTGCGCCATGACTGACAGGTCGACAGGATGCACCTACACCTCCTTATATGGTGCTCATTGGCTATTCATGGGCGGGGATTTATGCTAATTGCTGATTACCGGAGCGCGCTGTCACTTTACGATGGATTGGCATTCATGATCATACACACGTGTTAACGATCAAATCTGAGTTTCTCGCAGCGTTCCTGAATCCGGAGTAGGTTTTTAGTAGAGCAGGCTTTTATGTGCAAATCTACACAGAGATTTACTCACTTTTCATGAATGAGACCCAGTGTGTTTGAAGTTCTTCTTACACACTATTTAAAATCGTAATAATATTGTATCATGACTTAAGTATTGTGATAATATTGCATCATGGATCCTCTGGTGATTCCCACCCCTAGAATTTAGTTATATTGGCAGAAATGGTTTATGATATTCATAACTATGTTTTCATTAGTGTTTAATCATCTCACTAAGAGTCACTGTGTTTTCGTTACCTTAGATTGAGCCATTATATCTCCAAACAGAGTGGGTCCTCCTCCACAGAGTTTGCCACGCTTTTTTTGCATCTACCTCTGTAGCTCTCCTACGCTTGGCCCACGCTAGAAGTTTCAGTTGTTGCAATCTGCAGCCTCATGGCTAGATGCCAATACATCCACACACACTAGACCTTTAAGTGTGGGTGGTTTTTAGTGGCCTGCTGGTGCTTTTTCTGCGAGGACATTGCATGAAATGCGGTTATTTTCAGGCACATTTCCTGCCAGGATAACACCACAAAAAGTGGTATTTTAAGACAAAACATGATCTTTTCCTAGCCATAACTAAGTGTTTTTTGTGCCTTCAGTTACATAATAACATATAAATGTAACGTATCCATGGTTTGCCAAAGAAATGTTAAGACTTGTTGAGCAGCACAGATCTAATATCCTTAAATCTCTTGTCAGAATCTTTTTCAGATATGCATCAACCGATCTTGGTGGCACTTGTGGTGCTGCTCTGCTCTTCATTCCTGGTAAATGGAGGGAAAGTCTTGGTGTTCCCCTTTGATGGAAGCCACTGGATCAACATGAAAGTCCTTGTTGAGGAGCTTCATTCAAGGGGTCATGAAATCACAGTGATAAGGACATCAGACAGCTGGTATATCCAGCCGGAGTCCCAGTTCTACAAGTCCATCGCTGTGGAATTGCCTGCTGGTTTTAATGAGGGACGCATGGAGTCATTTGCAACCAGAATGATGAACCTACGACGGACAGGTGCTTCACTTTGGACTCTTATGTCTCTGGAGTATGAAATGGTGGAATTGTTCTATCAGATGCATGTTATGGTGGTTCAGATGGTGGAGGGGATGTTTGAAAATACCAAACTAATGCAGAGCTTCCGCGATGCCAAATATGATGTGGTTCTGACAGACCCTGCAGCTGGTGCAGGTGTGCTTCTGGCTCACCGTCTGGGTCTTCCAATCGTTCTCAATGTGAGGTGGAGTGTTCACGGTGAGGCCCATCCTGTAATCACACCTTCCCCACTCTCCTATGTCCCAATAGCGTTGTCAGAGCTGACTGACAAGATGACCTTTCCAGAGAGAGTCAAGAACGTCCTTTGCTATTTCTTCTTATGTGTTCAAGTTTGGTATGTCACAGACCGAAACTACAAACCATTTGTTCATCGTTACTTTGGTAAAGATGTACACTACATAGAGCTGTTTCAGGCAGCAGACATCTGGCTGATGAGGAATGATTTTACCTTTGAGTTCCCACGACCCACAATGCCAAACATCGTCTACATGTCAGGCTTTCAATGCAAACCCTCCAAGCCCCTGTCGAAAGAATTAGAGGACTTTGTCCAGAGCTCTGGTGAGCACGGCGTCATCGTTATGACATTGGGAACCCTGGTGGCAAAACTTCCTGATGACATTGCTGACGAAATTGCCGCAGCTTTCGCCCAGCTTCCTCAGAAGGTGCTCTGGAGGAACAAAGGCAAAAAACCATCCACCCTCGGCAACAACACCTTGATGTTGGACTGGCTGCCCCAAACTGACCTCCTGGGTCACCCCAAGACCAGAGTGTTTGTGGCCCACGGAGGCACCAATGGAATACAGGAGGCCATCTACCACGGTGTCCCTCTGGTCGGCCTGCCCCTCATGTTCGACCAGCATGACAACTTCTTCAAAATGAAAGTAAGAGGTGTGGCCAAAGTCCTGGACATTGCAACTGTGAACAGAGACAACTTCCTGGAGGCGCTGAAGGAGGTACTCTATGACCCAACCTACAGGGAGAAAATGAAGGCGCTGTCCAACCTGCAGAGAGACCAGCCCACGAAACCACTGGACCGGGCCATGTTCTGGATCGAGTTTGTCATGAGGCACAAAGGAGCAGCACATCTGAGGACAGAGTCTTACAAGATGTCCTGGATCCAGTACCACTCAATTGATGTGATGGCGTTTCTGCTGGCAGTTGTTTTGCTAGTATTTGCTGTTTTCATTTGTGCAGTTAAATTTTTGTGGCGGAAAGTGTTTTCTGGAAGCAAAGTGAAAAAGGAATGATGAATGTGGGGTGTTCTGCTCTGTATTTAGAGTCCTGAGCAGGATACAAACATTCTTACTCTGGTAAAGTGTGACGTAAAGTGGTCATGCTCTGTTTCTTTGTGTGTTTGTTCGAAAAATAATTACAACATATGTAACGATACAGTTTGGTAAAACGTTAAAAGCTCAAGTCAAATTAGCCACCATTAATCCATATCCACAATTCTTCTGACTACTTTGCTGTTTTTTGAGTAGAATTTTTCTTCCTGTTTTTCATTTTTGAGGTTACTGAAACAAATGTTCATGCTTAGTTTGCTAAGTATCCAGTTCTGTGTCAAACATCTTAAATTTTGTAATTCGTCATTTTGTATCTAAATGTTTTTTGCACTTAAAAAAAAAAGAAAATAATGAACCATACAACTGTATGTGTTTATTGGAATGCATATGCACTGAATATTTTGTGTAAACTCTTAATAATGGGTACTGATTCTGTTAAATAAAGAACAACTTAAATGAATGGTGACATATTAAATTGCTGTTTTGTTTCTTGAAGCAGGTATCAAGCAGGTATTAACCACCAGAGTCTGGCAGCTTATCGGTGTCTTCTTACACTAATTATATAGCTGAATTTGGGTTATTGTCATTACGATACTGCCATTGTGTTTGAAGTTTCTGTTTACTTCTCACCATCATTTACTGTCTGACATCACAGCCGACTGTTTCACAGCTTTTAATATGTTTTTTAAAGAGGTTTTTCTATTTGCATTTTGTCTTTATCTGAGAGATGACAGTGTGGACATATAGGAAACATGAAGACACAGGGGTATGACATGCAACAAACAACTAAATGCAACACAAATATATCTCAAGGCAATTGAACCAAATGCAACTGGACTTAGTTTTGTCTTTGAGGATGTTTCAGCTCTTATCCAAGAGGCTTCATCAGTTCATACTTGTCTGACTAGGCTGGAACTAGTCTGACACACTGGTGTGGAAAACCCAGGTATTTAACCTCTGAGGAGGTCAAGGCCAATGATGTCATTGGTTCGTTAGTGCGCCAATGGTGTGTAAACGACGGTCATTGAAACTCCTGCTGCAAAGGTGGATATTGGAGTCACATGAGGTCATTTGTGAATGACCATTGTTTTTAAAGGTTCAGCTGTTAAATCTCCTGGGCAAGAATGAAAGGACAGCATTACAGGTGGGGGATAGGTGGTGCCGCAGACCTCCTCCTCTATTGAGAAATGGTTTTTCCGATTTCACATAGATGGGTTATTTTTCTCCTCTTTCAAGCCATCTGTCTTTCCTGTCCAAAATGTGCACACTGCTGTCTTTGAAGGAGTGTGCTTTCTCCTTGAGGTGTAAATAGACAGCTGCGTTTTGCCCTGACGAGTTAGCCCTTCTGTGTTGGGCCATGCGTTTGTTTCGTGGTTGTTTTGGTGGAAACTGATGATAAGAGGTGAAACATCTTCTAAGACAAATCTAAGTCCAGTTGCTTTCGATTCAATTGCCTTGAGATAACTATAACCTGGATAAATGAGAATATCCACAGGCAACACAAATATAAACATAAAAAAACAGCTATATCACTATAATACCATACTAACCTGTGTGTGTGAGCACATCTTTATTATGAGCATTACGTCTATGTTTTATCTTTTGACATTTCTGATCAGCAGCATCATTTTCTTAACACCCAACAAACACGTATATCTGTGATTAACTAAAAATAATTATAATAATAATTATAATGATACCATTGGCCATGTCATTGAATTGGTGTCTTTTTGACACCAATAAATCAAAGCATCCTAAAAAGTTTTATAGTTGCCCCTTCCCCCTGTGCACCAACTTTGCAGATGGTCTGTGTTTACTGGTTAGAGAGAAAGAAAAAAACATCCGTAGACCTTCAGTCAGATTAGTTTTTAACCTTGTGATTTTATGATATGGTGTTGCTGTGTTACTATTTCATACATTTATGAGTTAACTAGAGGGCACAAGTAATGAAATATTGTTTGTAAATGACTGACAGTGGATATTGTCTCTCCTGAATAATGGATAACTAAAAGCAGAATTACCACCTTGTGGTTGTAAGCCTCCACGTACCAGTCAAGTTGCAGTAATAGTTTACATCCATGTATGTGAAAACGCCGGCACGAGGGCATAATAAATACTGACAATTAAACAAAGGACAACTAAAACATATTAAATTACTGTTCTGTTTTCTTGAAGCAGGTGTTATTATTAACCACCAGAGCCTAACAGCCTATTGGTTTCTTGTTACATTACTTATATAGCTGAATTAGTTTGGGTTATCAGGTAGCACTTACAGGACAATACTATTGTTTATAGTTTCTGTTTATTTCTCACATTCACTTATTGTTTTACATCAGAGATCTTTTTCAGCATGTTGCCTTTATTTAAGAGCAGAGGTCTGCATAGAGAGAGAACCTAGACACAGGGTGATGGCAAGGTTTAATAAAGGTCCTGTACCATGGATGTTGCCATGAGGCTTTCTACATTTTTCAAGCCAAAAAACCCAACAAATTAAAGGGAAAGCCTGATATTTTTCAACCTGACCCCTGTTTTCTCATGTCTCTGTATTTCAGTGACTAATAGGAACAACAATTTCTTTAATTTGGTCCAGTATTAAGCCAGAGCGCTGCAATGTAACCACTCTAGGCTGGTTCACACCGTCATTTTACATCCACTAAAAGTGCTTGTTTTTGCCACCAACAAGCTCAGATTATTCTTCTACGTGTCTGACGACATAATGAGAGGAATCCCTTTTTACATTTAACTGGGTGCATTAAGGGTTTACTTGAGTCAAACCAGAGTTGGTGACTGTTGAAGCAGTGAAAAGACGAACACAGTTTTTGTGTTTTTATTTTGTTTCTGTCAACTTCGAATGACGTGTGTTTTACGATGATAAAATACTGTTTATTTGAATGGAGTCTGGTGGTTTTGGCTGTTTCTAGTTAAACACAAAAGGATCCTACTCTTCAACAAAAATGTTAGCCTCTAGAGGGATCCTTCTCATAAGGTTTCATACACTTAGAGTAACAATGTCATTGTTATTGTCAAATATAACGGCAACAGAAATCTTCACTGGAAATACAATTATTATAAATACAATAATCAACATCAACCAGTGCAACAAAAAATATAAAAAAGTAGCTATTTAGTACTTAAAAAAGGTCTTCGAACCAATAAAATATGAAGGTGTTGTAGTGTGTGTGGTGAGAGCACATCTTATCATGAATTTTAAATACACATGGTTCATCTTTTGACATTTCTGTAGTATCTACTTACTAATCACCCGACACACGTACACCAACACAAAAATGTCTTTGATGACCCAAGATAATGTGATACCATCACCCATGTCATTAAACTGGATAGGATCTATGACACAGATGATACCAATAAAACCTAGAACATTTGTAATTGCACCAATCATGTAGAACATCAGATCAGTCATTTACAATTTCCCGGAGGGCCAGTGTTTGTTAATCATACAAGATCACTTTGCTTTTTTTCTATTCACCTCACAATGGCAGGATTGTTATACTGCTTGTAGACATGCAATAGAAACTACGCAGATAGAACTAATGAGTTTTCATTAATGGAGGTTAAACAAGCAAATTAACGGTTACCTAACAGCAGACATTTCCTGCTACGCTGCAGAAGTGACCACAGCCCTGAGGAGTATTTTCAGGTTCAGTTCATTATTAAACTTACTGTTGCTGTTCAAAGAGACAGAGGATTCTCCAGCAGTCAGAAGAGGCCGGTCGTCCTGCTCACTGTTCACATCTGCCTCCCTGTGGTGGAGAGAGGAAGGACTGCATGGAGACACAGAAAGAAGAGAGGCAAGAGAGAAATGGCAGATGGTTATCGCCACACAGGAAATGGTAACTCATTTTGAATTTGTTTTATATAAAGAGGGAGTTGTATCATCTGTTGTGTTGCTTCTTACATCTTATCCTATTACAACTAGAATTACCGCCCTGCAATTGTGTGCCTCTGTGCACCAGTCACGTTGCTTTTACAGTTTACATCCATATCTGTGAAAACATGGATGCTTCACATCCACTTTCCCCCCGACAACACAGAGGATCTATACAAACAGCACAGTTTTAAGGACACCAAGATTAGAGTCACCAATTCAGTATCTGACCGAATGTCTTTCCTTATGTTCCTAAGATATGACTTTGAATAATGGTAAAAAAAAGTGTTTTTGCAGAACATTATGATGTCACAGTGACGTTAAACTTCTGACCTTTTGGATATAAAATGCCTCATCAGTTCATCATTTTATCATTTTAGACATTTCTGTAAAATGTCATAAGAATTAGTGCTTGAATTCTTGAGTTTTGGCCAAAAACATATGTAGTGAGGTCACAGTGGCCTTGACCTTTGACTTTCGATAACCAAATTCTAAATAAGTTCATTACTAAATCCAGGTGGATGTTTTTACAAAATTTAGGAAAATTCCTACACATTATTCCTGAGATATAGCATTCACAAGAATGAGATGTATGCAAGGACTTGACCTTGACCTTTGACCTCTAAATTCTAATCAGTACATCATTGAGTTCAGGTGGATATTTGTGCCAAATTTAAAGAAATTCCCTCAAGGTACTGTTAAGATATCCCATTCATGAGGATGAGACAGACGAGGTCACAGGGACCTTGACCTTTGACCTACAACCAACAATCAATTTATTGTTGAGTCCATGTGGACATTTTTGCCAGATTTGAGGAAATTTTTAAAGTTTCCTGAGATATCATAAAAATAATGTCACAGCTATCGCCAGCCTGGAGGCATAAACGGTGCTCTAGTCTTTTTTAGTGAAACCTTACCTTCTCGGACAAACCCTCTCCTCTCCGCTGCCATTCTTCAGCCCTTTGGCAGGACGGCGGGCTGACGGCAGTGCCAAAGGCTGTCCCAGGTAGCTGAGAGGCAGCGTCCTGTTTACCGGATGGTGAATCTGAGCTCCACACCACCGGGTCAAAGCCGCCTTGCTTCCCACGTAGAAGTGAACAAGAGCCGGTAAAGAGTCGAAGGCCTCGTCCTCCAGGCTGTACTGTACCCGAGTGTATGTCTCACCGGACTGAACCACCGTCCTCCTGATGACAAAGTGAAGTGTTTTCTGCTCCCAGTGGCTGGTGAGGACAAAGTCGCCCTGACTGGACTGAGAGTCTCTGATGAGGAAGTCTCCGTGGTTCACCACCAGGCTCTCCGACACCTGAGGAGACATTTTAATCATTAATTAATATTGACAAATATTATGGAAATACACAAGTTCTCAAAGAAGGTTCAAACTGCTTAGCAGTGTCAGTGTGGCTTTATTTTTCGCAACATTATAACAAATCTGATTGGTTAAAAATGGTGCCACAACCATTTTTATTGTTTTTTGGTTTTTTTTGCAGGTAAAGGATATGTCTATGTTGAGGTTGGTGTGAAAAAACTTTGGGTTTGGTTTTAGTTTTGGTTTTGCCTTATTAAATTAGTTCAAATTGGGATGAGGCTGACATAAATAAAGTGCATCTGTTCTGTGGACTTTTACAATAAAGAAGTATATTTGATATCTGAGATTCTTAAATAGAAAAGCCTGTCAACCAGGTTTAATAATAAGAATAATACTGTATATATTCAATCATCACTCTATTCGCCTAAAACTGTTAACCGTGTTTCTGCTGCTAATTAGAGGAACTCCTGCATTTTGTTTTGGTTTGTTTTGTTTGGTTTGGTATAAATCTAATTTCTGAACAAGATTTTGCCTTCAAACTATCAGCTCAGCTGGTGTTTGAGCAGAACTTCATCTTGTGGTTGAATCATTGCATTACTCTTATTCCTGAGAGTTTAAGGTCATAACACAATTCAGATGTATTATTTTACAGTAAAACTCATGGTAACGTCCCAGTGGCCAGTTCCCTGTAGTTAAAACAGGATCATTAAGCTCCACTTCTTAACCATTTGGAACAAAAAAACAGGTTCTCTATAAAGGACTAATCCTTAATTGAGAAATACATGTGGCATGGACACAACATGTCACATATGTTATTACCACAGCTGGTTATTGAGGGTTTGGAAGCGTAGACTATATGAACAAGTTTTTAATTAATTCTCAATAATAAACAACAGGATGTACAGATGTGACTGATTTATTCTAATGTGAAATATAAACAACATCCACAGGGTTGCTGATCTGCTTCGCATATTGTCTGGTATGATGCGGTATTCACATATAATAATTTTTAAACACACTGTACTCATTATTTAGACAGTTTTATGCATTGTTTAATCAGCCAGCTTTGTGACATTAACGATGCCCACTATACACCACCAGTTTGCTCAAACTCGTGTCTCCTGATCCACATCACAGGTATCACAGCATGCTTTGTGCAGCAAATCAGTCGCTTCCAATATACAAAGAATGGAAGCCAATTCATGGTCATGTATTATTGTGTATAGTGGGCATGCGCCGTAATGTTGAGCAGTGCAGTACCTGCACAGCAACGATGGCAATGAGAATAAGAATTCTGAATATAAAATATGGTTTAGCAAACTTAAGTTTAGGTTTTTTGTTGAACGTATAATAATATAATCATTTTAGGAATTATGCATGACTAATATTTTTCTAATTAACGTTAAAAAAAAAAAATCTTATATACCCCCTGCAGTACTCCAAAGTACAACTAGAGGTACCCATACCCTCATTTGAGAAACACTGGGTTAAGATTAAGGTAAGCCTAGTGACAAACATAAAACCTGTGTGTGTGTGTGTGTGTGTGTGTGTGTGTGCGTGTGTGTGTGCGCACGCATGTGAGGCAGACCTCCCAGGGGATGCGTCCGTGGTACCAGGCGTGGCTCTTCAGGTTGCTGCCACTCAGCTTCAGCTCCTCCTCCAGCTGCTTCCTCAGTTTCTCCGTCGCCGGCTCCAACCAGAACTTGTCTTTGGAGAACTTAAAGGGCATCACAAGTGCACAATCAGACATGACAACCCGACAAAACAAACACACAAAAAAACATTAGTTTTTAGGTTCACATCCTAACAGATATGTTTACTGTCTGCCGCATCTCTGCTGCTTCCTGCTGTCTAAATATGACAAACCAGACTCCACTTTTCCTTAAAAACCTGCGTGAAATGTTCGTCCTCTGAGTGAACGAGCATTGTGGGTAAATCTGGTCGAACTGCAGCCTTTTCAGCTCTGTTTTTGTGTGAATGTGTGTGAGGACAGAGGGGGATGAGGAGGGAGGAAGGACAGCTCTGGCATTCCCACACTGGCATCCACACTGGCGACACCAGGGGCCCGAGACCGAGACCCATGTTGGAGTCTTGGCCTCGTCGCCTAGGCAACGTCATTGTGTAATGGGGGTCATCACTCAGTGGTGCTTTGTCGTCTTTTATACAAATACAAAAAAAAAAAAAAAAAAAAGCCGAAGATACTGTATATCAAGAGTTTACACCGACGCCGGGATGGGAATGCTTTTGTTCAGGGACACACACACACACACACACACATACACACACACACTAGCTACTGTTACAACACTGTGTTATAGGTGACATGTTGTTTTTCTTCTCCCTGACACCTCCCACCCCTCACTTTTTGACACAATGGTTTGTCCCACTGGACTGTGAATCAAGGGCTGGGCATCAGGCCAGGACCACTTCAAAACAACATGAGAGTGTGTGTGTGTGTGTGTGTGTGTGTGTGTGTGTGTGTGTGTGTGTGTTTTAGAGAGGGAAAAGACCTGGAAGCCCCTAATGAATAGCTTTAATTTCATTAGCATTATCATTCATTGCCAGCTTGTCCCTTTCAGACAAGTGTGTTTGTCAAGTATCCAATTATAAGTCAATGAACTGGAAATTCTCTCGCTCTCTGTGTCTCCTTCTACCTTTTCCAGGCAGAGCTGCCGGCCGGCTGAATCGAGGCCGCCGCGGTTACCAGCAGCAACCGCGGCAGCTTTAAAGTATTTCCCCACAGAGGGCCGCATTCCCCGAGTCCTTTCTGTCACCCGTCCTGATTGAATTAGAGCCTGAGTGCCGTGTGTGGAGGATCACAGCAGCAGAGTTTTAATTTAACCTTTAACTGAAAATGGTGCCGCTACTGAGAACAGAAAGTGTTTTGTCTAACAAGAGGAAGAGAGAAGAGCGGCATCACTGAAAAAAGGAAGCCAAGTAAACAAGATAAGAGTGTTAGATGAAAATAGATTTGGAGTCATAAAGAGAAGGCTTACCTTGACATATTCCCCGCTGCTGTCTGTCAGGTCCTGCTGACTGAAAAACAAAAGAACGATAAGCTGCATCAGAAAAAGTCAGTGATGCTTTGTTTATAGAGATCCCTAACCCTTCACTGTTGTTTAAGACATTTTTCTGCCTTTGCTTGACCAAAAGGATTTATTGTATATTTGGATATTATACCATGGAGCACTGAGACAGGATGACTTTTAAACATCTGTCTTCTTTGTAAACTCTGGTTAGCTGGTCCTCCCTGACCTGCCGCACACCGAAGTACTGACCCACACTTACTGTAAGGGCCTTTGTGATGGTCCGACAAGGTGTCGGAATAGGCATGGAGCCCACACTGTAACTAACTGCACCCCTGAAGAAATATTATCACATTTTTGGACAAATCAAACAGTGATTCCAGAGAGAAGCAGAGTATAACAATGCAGATCACAGTAAATGAACGACCACATCACTGAAAACTGAAACATAGGACAATGAAAATAAAGGTTATTTTCGCCAATGTTCAACCAGCTGTGTGGTTGAATATGAGCAAAGTTTCCCTGCTTCCCTTCACTGGTTCCTGTACAGCAAGGTCGGTCTTTGTTTCACTGTTATAATCATTACAAAGCAAAAGCATCATGTGTATACATTCAGTAGGCTATATCTTCAGTAGAGCTAGCTAACCCTGCACTTTTCAGGGTGTGATTTTGGTTTTGGAACAGGGAAGAAAACGTATATCTTTCTCCAACCTCTCCAGGTAACGAGTATCATTAATGTTGGGACTTAGCAAAGGGTCAACTGTTCCCAGTGGTAAATGGTAAATGGACCTGCACTTGTGTAGTACCTTTCTAGTCTTCCAACCACTCAAAGCGCTTTCTATACTATGACTCACATTCTCCCATTCGCACACTGGTGGCCGAGGCTGCCAAACAAGATGTCACTGCTGCTCCTTTAACTAGGCTACTGTCAGAGTAAAGACAAAACAGCCCATCTGTGGGAGCAGATTGACCTAACGACACTCAATGTTGCTAGTGTTGTGCTTTTATGACCGTACCGTTGGAAGCTGTGTGATCACCCCTCTGTTAATGTAGCATCACGTTAGCTACCTAGGAAACAGCAGACAGCCCTTTCTGACAGGAAACTGAATTGAATCATGCTTTTTCAAAAACAGTTACATGACTAGTTCGTTTCCACAATGCTCCTGTGTTCAGTGAGGTAGAATGACTCTTTATTAATGGTGTCTGTCTTTGATCAGTTTCACTGATTCTGCAGGAGTTGTGTGAGAGTTTGTAAACAGATGTATCACTGTGCTGTTGTTTAATGTGGCCCCCTATGACTTCAATTCAGCAAGAATTTTCTCAGCCTTTGGATTATTTGTTTATCGTGGAGGCATGCGAGAAAAACTTCAGGAATTCAATGTAACAAGTGGCAAATACTTAATACACAAATGGCTATTTTGAGGGTGAAGTGTCCCTTTAAAAGTGAAATTAAAGTTGTTTCCAAAAGAAAATGAACATTTTTTTTTTGGTTTACAGTTTCATTTTTGTTTAATTCTGACATGAGTCTGATCTACTGCTGCCTGTGTCAATGGGGCTTTTCTGGCCAAACTTTCTCCTCAGATCGATGTACTTTGGTACTGATTATGATAAAATATCAATTTACTTAAGAAAACATATGTAAGTAATCCAAAAAATAATCATTCAGTGTTTATTGACTATTTTGTAAGTTACAAATAAATATAATTAAAAGTAGAAGTGGACCAATCAAACAACATATCTATTTTGTACCAGATACAGTAATTATTCCCAAGAAACTCCCGAGAAATTTTTTGGTTGTGGGGCTCTTAAAATAAGTTTCTGAGTATGATTTATAGTTTAACACTAATCTGCTTGGTCAGGATGTCGTGTGGGTGGGGTTTAATCAGATGTTATTAATTCTGGCATATCCCCGGCAACAGGAGCAAACAATCCAACAACTGTGATCAGATACAGGTTCAGATTTTTATATTACTCAATTCAGTGGTGACCAGATCTAAAAAAAAAAAACAGATGTGGGACAAAGAGCATGTTTGTATGGGACACTGAGGGGGACATTACCAACGCTGAGAGGCTGCTGAAATGTTTGGGGAATGACGTGCAACAAAGGGCTGCAGGCCAGAATCGTGCCTGCTCTACCTACTGAGCCACCGGTCGCCCCAACCTTGACCCCTTGACCACCTAAATCCAGTCAGTTCATTGTTGAGTCAAGCTGAACATTTCTTCCAAATCTGAAATTTGAAGAAATTCCTTAAAGGTATTCTTGTGATTTCATGTTCATGGGCTATCTCCAGTCACCTGTCACTGGCTCAGTTACAAGTCGCTTCCATGTCTTTGCTGCAGCGGACTTTCTTTCTCTTTGTGATGGCTTCCATCATATTCCACCTAAAACTGCAAAGCTTATGACTTCCTGGAGACTCCCAATTTTCCCCGCTGGGCGTAGCGTATATGACAGTGACAGGTTCACCTGCACTTGACCCGCTACATGTGTGCAGTTTGACTGACATCAAACACAGCCCCATGGTGACAGCCTTCCCTGCTGAACTCACAGCCACTGGATAAAAGACAGATTTTATAAAAGCGTCTGTCCTGCAGTGGTTTGACTTCTGATAAAACTAGAGCCAATAAATGTCATCGCTCAATATCTGGGACATGGGACAAGGGAGAGAAATATTGTGCAAAGTTGCTGTGGAAAGTTCTCAAATGAAGTCAAGAATTTTGATTTAATAAAATGAAATAATGATGAAAATATGATGAAATCTGTCCAAATATTTGACGGCAACTTTCAGTACTTTATTGTTTTTAATACTCAATGTTACCGACACATTGTGGTTGTAAACGAAAAGTATATAAAATACGTAGCAGTACAGTCAGTCAGGGTAGGAACATACTGTTTTCTGTCTGTCTGTCTGTCCTGTTGCACAACTCTGACAGCAGCAGTGTGTTAATGCGACACCACCCAGCAACGGCTTCCCACATAACAAACTGATCCAGGGAGGACGGGGAATATCTCTGCTGCTGTGTGAAACCACATATCTGCAAACAGTCTGTTTTTCAGGTCTGAAGCAAAAGAAACTTCTTTTCTCCCCCGACGTCCGTCCAGTGATCGCAGCAGCTGGCTCCTTACCAGGTCTGACGGCTCGGGGAGCCTCAAAACTCAGCTGCACACATGGAGGAGCACAAACATGTTGGACTGATGTCAGAAAAAAGGGGAAAAACAAACTGTAGTTGTGTGCTTTCTCTCTGACAGCAGTGATACGTCGTGTCAGTGAAACTCAATGTTGACAGTTTGGAACCTTTTTTTTTTTTTTCCGAGGGTCACTCTGCTGTTTCTTAACATGCTGCATATTTCCATGAGTAACATCAGGGGAGGTGACCTTTTGTTCCCAAACACAAACTCTGTGAGCAAACACACACACGCACACGCACGTAAAACATATTGCATGAGAATCTCCCTGACTTTCAAAAGCTTCACTTACAAGCCTCATGTTTTATTTTATGTCCTGAACTGGTGCTTGTATCAGTTTGGAGCTCATCGGGTGACATCAGAAAACTTGATTTTATGATCAGGTTAAACCCTGGTTAAGGACGTGCAGCTATTTTATTTTCTCATAACACTTGTTTTCCTGTGATTATGAAATTATTCTTTCATCAGCACATATAAACCAGATGAAGTAAGAGGAGCTCCAAAAGACAACAGGTTTGATTTGTTGGCGTCATGAAATAAGTTCCTCATGACCATGGGAAAATATCGACAACATTTCATCATCTGACCTCGTTACGAGAAAAACACTGGTCCAACACACAGTATTAGTTCTCTGATAACTGCAAATCCTGCTGCACATAAAGTATATGTTAAGGGTTTAATTTTATACCTACAGACTTTTACAACATAGGCTTGTATTTAATATCTTTACTGTCACAAAACTGAAGCGATGTTAGTTGGAAAACAGTCTTATATCTTTAGGTCTTGTCAACACATGCATGGTTATTTTTTAAAATGTAGCTTTTCCTGCATGATTTGGCCTTTCGTCCACATGCAATCACTGAAAACAGACCTTTTGTAAATTTCCTTCCAGGGTCAAGATCTAGAAAGTTCGTTTTCAGTGTTGATATGCAAACGGGGGGAAACAAAACTTTTGGCTTGAGGTGTCAAAGTGCGCTGTGACATCCTTTGTGACTTAAACATCCAGCTTGTTAAGAGAAAAGGAAGCAATATAAGACGAGGTGTTTGAGGTAAAATTAAGTTATTTGATGACAAAGAGTTTGGATATGTGACACAAACATATCTGCTGTTCAACTCAAAAAAGTCAAATAACCAAAAGAGTCACTAACTTTACCTGAGGGAAACAATAAGCAAAAACAAAACCTCACTATCCAGTGTGACTTGATTAAAAACTAAAAACAGTTCCTCTTCCAGAGACATCTGAATATGTTAAGGAGGTCACTGCCCCTTTGTTTGCCTAAATAAAAATATCTTGCTGTTTGATTCCTGTCGTCATGTCTTGGAGGTGGAGGGGATGGTGGATGGTGTGACACTCAGGTAAGATGGTTGCCAAGCTGCACATCACAGTTAAAGACCAGCATGCTACAGAAAAACGCTGCTTTTTAGTGAGACATCGGAGCATCTGCACCGAAATGCGATATTTTAAGTCCAAACAGGATTTTTCCAGCCATAACCAAATGTTACAGATCAGTGGTTTGCAGAAACATACAATACCAACATTTAATCTTGTGATTGGGTTGCTCCTCAACAGGTGCAGCAGAGGAGTGAGGAGCACTTCAATCAAGCATGTCCTGAGCTCTAATCAGTCACCATAAGTGAACACACCTGTGGAGGTGGAGCAGTTTTAAAAGAGCAGCCCTGTGAGCCACACGCGAGTTTAAAACTGAGACTGAAAGCTGGTGTTCATGTGACGAAGTTTGTGTCGTGGAAGTTGAAAACTGTAACTAAAATGGTTTCAGTGCCAGTGTAAACACAAAGGTCTAAGCAGGGTTGGAAATTAGCACCAGCCAAATGTTGGTGAAATATGCAAGTGGTTGCCAGATTTGCTTCATTCACCAGCCCAAACAATGGTAATCTATTCAGCCACATTGGCTGGTGAACAAAAAAGTTAATCTCCAACTCTGATCTATCAACCTGGAAATAAAAACATTTAAAACTGAGTCAATTCATTTAGTAAGAGTTTGGTGAACTTTGACAAGTGAACTGACCGATACAAGCAGTTTGACCTCTGAGGGAACAGAGACAAAATGTTCTCAATAGAGGAAATTCTTGTAGCTTGTTAGCTGTGTCCTGTTTATAAAACTGGATGGTGCTGCTCTTCAGCTGCTCGGAGCACAAACTGCTTCACAAAAGGTTATGAGACACAAGTCAATGACACAAATACATCTTTTGATGCTCCGAGCTTTTCTGCCCAATAAATGTAACTAAATAGATTAAGAATATCTGGAATTACCACCTCAAGGCTTTATGCCTCCACACACCGGTCAAGTTGCGCCAAAATCTCATCAGTTTATTTTCAAGTCCAAGTGGACATTTGTGCCAAATTTGAAGGAATTCCATTATCGTGTTTGCAAGACAATGACGCGAATGATAAGAATGAGACAAAGTCACAGTGACCTTGACCTTTGACCTATCACCACATAACTCGACTAGGCCATTTAACTGGCCTACTGTCCTTGTCCCAGTGTACAAGCACTGGAGAAGAATCCACTTATTGAGCCAAGTATGTCCGACTCCGCCATGATAGCTGGAGATATGCCCCCTTTCATCTTGTTAGTATTGGACCTTTTTCATGTTTACCTATTACATCACAGACCAAACAAGATAGCCACAGTTAGCTAGCAGCATCCCATCCGTGTATTGTAAAATATTTAACTCTTTCAGCTGACACAGCATGAACTGTGTGTCCTCATCCGTCCAAAAAGTCACAGCTCTGGATGTAGATTTCTCCATGTTGTTACTGGCTTCTTCTTCTCTTACACATTTAATGCTATTCAACTTCTGGGTAAAACCCCTGGGCGGAAAGTGTGGAGCATGCTCAGAGCGCCTCGGCCAGTTTGGGTCTGATTGACTGTATACATGCAGGAGGAATCTGACTCCCAATCGCATTATCTGGGAGTGTTAAGCCGACTTTACGAAATTAGATTTAATACAATTTCATTTCAGTAACATGTTTACATGTGCTCTCAAAGTCCGGTTTTAGTCAGACTGACACAATAAAGCAATATTCTCTGATGTGATGTAAATGTATTGACTGACTCCAAGGGGATGTTTGTGCCAAATGTGAGGAAATTCCCTCCAGCTATTGCTATCGTTGGTGTGGAGCCATAATAAAATCAGTAAAATATTGAATTAAATAGCGAACAATCCAGAGAACGAACTAGGGCGACAGCAGTTTGACAACCAGCCTTACCAGTCGTCTACCAGAGTATTTCACCTACAAACCAGGGTAATTTTATTGTGCTGCTTTTTCATGTGGCTGGCCTCAAGTTTGTTTTCATGTTTGTGCAAAAGGACAGCCGACCGTCCCGACCTGCTCAGCTGAAACTCTTATTTATTCTTGTATTCATGAAGGACAGCTGTATATATCAGTGAGACCATGACAATGAGCCTCCACCACAGTCAACCTCTCCGCTATTAAATAACACATGTGTATCTGAAGCTCTGTCATGTCATGGTCACAAACTGCTCTGAGAGCTCAGTGAGGGGGGAACTCCCTCCGCCTGGGGGCCGCGCTCCCCAAACCAGCATCAAATTTTACAGCACTTCCTGTTCCTTCAGCCAACATGAGACACACTCGTATCATCCACACACACACACAAACACACACTCTGTGGTTCAAAGCTCCCATAATAACCTAAAACAAATGTGACACCACCTACATGCGTCCACGCAGAGCAGAGGCTGCTAAGGTTTACTACAGAGAGGCACATAAAGTGGAAAAAGAAACACAGTTGGTGACTTGTCAAACGAAGGTCAAGGTAAACCTCAATAACCACTTCTTTTTCCCCTTAATGAATGAGTCAGAGCTGAAGTACAACAGTACCATCAGGACAGGAAGCCACCGATCAGCTCCTCAGAATCTGGTCAGTGACTAACGGAACTCTGAAATACGTGTGAAGTGAATCCTGATTCACCACCTCTCTGTGAGGAGACTAAATGACGAGATGCAAAACACGCTCTTTGATCATCCAACCATTCACCCCGAACCACCTCCAGCAGTAACGTCACACTGCCTTCGACTTCTGCACGACCACAGGAGGTCACATGTCAGGAGGAGAACATGACAGGAGTTTGTCTCATACCAGTCGCCAGAAAAATGCTGACATTCTACCTTTCTGCGAACCATGAATACGTGACAATCGTGCATTTCAACTGTGTCATATCAACGTTTCTAAAGGAGCTGGAGGTGATGGTGGATGGCATCACCTGGGCGAGACAGTCGCCATCTGCAGATGAGACCAACAAACGACAAAAAACGTTTTTGGTTTTTTTTAAGCAAGTCATTGCTGCGTTTCCAGGTGCCTTTCAGCTCCCAGACGTGGAGAATTTTAGGGACATGCGGTTGTTTTTCACAGAGACATTTGCTGAATTTACTGCCATGATAGAAGCACAAAAAACTCTATTGTTTTAAGCTAAACCATGTTTTTTCCTGACCATAAACCAAGTGGTTTTTGTCAGAGAGATCATCAGTCAGAGACCCTTCAGTCAACTTAGAGTCCATCAAGCTGAGCAGTCTTTTTTTAAAAAATTATTATTCATTCAGTGTGCAGTGTGCAGTGAGGCTCCGAGATAATGTTAAAGGTTAAAGCAAAAAAGGTTGCTGCACATTTCCAACACACTGTTGCGTAGTTGGCTTGTTTACTATATCACAAAAATGTCGGTGTTGCACTAAACATTCCGCTGAACCCCGTTCAAACTCTTAAACTCCTTCAGTCAGGACCATTTTAGTCAAAGAAAACTTTATGTCCTTTTGCAGTATTATATTGATGGCATGGTTTTATTCTGGCCTCTGAGCCTTTCCTCCAGGCCTACGCAGACAGCCTGCGTCTCAGAGAGCGCACCTCTCTGCCCTTCCTCGTACATACGAGGAAAAGCCTAAGGCAAAGAGAACAAACGTTCCTGCCCTTCCTCATTTTTTCTTTTACATTTTTAAATTATGTTTATTTCCTCCTTAAACAGAACACATTGTCAAGGGCTAGTACCATTATTGATTTTGGTGCATTTTTATTTTCTGTGCAGTGTCAGATTTAAAAAAAATAATAAATAAATAAATAAAACAAATCCCTTGGTACCTTTTTTTATATAGGACAAAAATGTCTGCATCAAAAAAAAAATCACTAAGTATTGTATATTTCCACTTTCACAGACTCCATTTTTTTTACTAACTTCAGTCCTAATCATAAACATTAAGTATTCATTTTCGGTTATATTTTTCCTCCCAAAATGATAATTACTCATACATTTTTATTTGTTTTAATTTTTAGTTTTTATTTTTTTGTTTTCATTTTGATGCATTTTTTTTTGTGAAGTGTCCAGAGGTTGTTAAGAAATGTTTGTGCACAAAAGGTTTCATAAAATATCATATATCTATTTTCCACTCTCACTGAATTGGTTTTTTTAACTACAAAATATTCATTCATTTTCAGAATTTTAACCCTTTAAATGCCAGTTTGTTGACATGATGTCACTGATGTTTTTTTATGAAAAAAATGAAAAAAAAAAAAAAAAAAAGGGATTTTTTTTTATCCTATATGAAATGCTATGTGGAATTTTTATTTTAATTTTACTTCACAGTCAGCAATTAGCAACAACATTGATTTTAAGGCTATACTCAATGCAATGGGGATTTTTTTTGTTTTGGAATATTACAGTCTTGGATGTGTCAGTGGCTAATGAACAACACTGACTTTCAGCTTCAGCCACCTCCTCCGCCTGATAAGTAAAGAACAGTCCCTAAAGTCAGAAAAGTGTCACAGCCTGAAGGAGACTCTACACTGAGATGATGTGAGAAAATATCTGGTGTCACATATCAAACAGCTTCCTGTAACAGCCAGAGATCAAAGTCAGGTGTAAATCAGGTCAGCCAGGAGCAGGTAGGACAAACAGACAGACGGACAGCATGTAGTAAAACAGGCTGCTGCATCTCTGCCAAAAAACTCTTATCACTATTCAGACTGGAAGCAGAGCAGGATCAAATTCCTCCTCTTATGTAATTTACAGCCCGGTCCAGTTTCAGCCTGCGCTCCTCCATGTAACACAGACAGACACACAGACAGACGGACAGGCAGCAGACCAGCCCTCTCTCTCTCTCATCAAAGTCAACTAGTTGCTGTAAATGTTTTACTGGTCTGAAGCTTTTCATGTTTAAAGGCATCAAACTAACTGAAAACACGTTTGTCTCTGCTCTGAAAACATCACACACACAAACTACACACAGAACACAAATAACTCGAGCTCAAATATTAAATGTCCAACTTGTAGAAAACGAGTCCTGGAGCACTTAAACGCATCACATTTGTCCTCTGAAGTCTCAGCCCGACACTAGAGACTTTACATTAATCCCAACATGAGTCCTCTCACCTTGTCTGTCCCTCCCCGCAGCGGACTGACCGACACTTAACGTCCCCGACTTCACACATTTTGTCCCGCAGCTCCGACCCGCGCTGCCGCTCACACGGACCCAGCTGACTGACTGCAGCGCGGCGGCAGGAGCGAGCTACTGCGCATGTCCGCTCTCACAACTGCTACTGAACTGAATGTATTTTAATGATGATGCATGTCAGGACAGCTTGTTATTGAAACTTTATTTCATTTTCATCACTTTTTCTTGTTTTATTGTGACTTTATTCTACTAATATTTCAACTTTTTTCAACTTTTTTGTTAACTTATTTATTTATTTATCTATTTTTAAAAGTCCCTGAAGCTACATTACATTAAGCTACGTTACAGCAGCTCAAGAGTCACACACGAGATACAAAAAGAAAAAAAAAAAAAAAAACTACTACAATAAGGATGAAAATATTACAAAAATACAAACTGCATAAATTAGATAATATGAAATCTAAAATCTTTATGTCCATGATTGATAGCTGCAGAGGATAAACTAAAGACATGCAGTATATTGACTTTAGAGATATAAATACATCCCATAAATATTATTGCACAGTAAGTGACTGTGGCATGACCCTCCCTCCGCTTTAACTTTTGAAAGTCAAAAGTAGCAGACAAAATCCTGGAGTTAAAAAAGCAGTCTTGGTTCTTGCAAATGGTTTATTAAATGAGATACCGTCGGTATGTGAAAATCCAATGATAAATCCCTGTTTTTAAAGTTTCTGGCTGCGATAAATGTTGTCACTGTGGTGATTGTTAGAAAATCCTGACAGGTTTGGAAGGCATGATTTCTTTTAAAACAAAATATCTGTCGTAAAATAAGTACAAATACAACCATTTTAAAGATGTATGCCCCTCCCATCAGCCAAAATAAACAAAACATAAGTCCCTCCTCAGTGTTTGATAAATTATTTGCTATGCCTCCCCCTCTCTGCACCACCCCGTCCCTTTATAAGTGACAAACAGTCCCTAATAGTAACACATATCAGCTCATGATTAATTGCATTTGGTTATTTTTTAGTCAAATTATATGATAAAATAATTAATTATATGACTGGTATTAAAGCAGCATTAAGGTTATGTTATATTATTAAGTTCCTTATCTTTATTGGTGGTGTTATTCATTACTGTTAATATTCAAAATAGAGTCTAAAGTTTAAATAAAATAATATATTAAAAATGATATTTTTAACACTGAATTGCAAGATTTTCTGGACCATGTACTTGGAGTTTAATATGTTTGTGTTTAAAAAGATTTCTAGTGCCACAAAATAAGAAGATACTGCGATAAAAAATTATAAATTCAACCAGCGCAGCAGGCAGCCTTATTCTGTCCAGTATCAGGTCACTCAGTTCTTAAATTCTTCAAACAAGTTGATTTGCAGTTGAAAAAAATTGAAATAATCTCTCTACAACAGATTCATCAGAAAATAAGACTCAAACCTACATGAGAGCTGACAGGAAGGAGATCTGTAGCTTTAACTCGTGCTGTATATCCTCTGAACTGAAGTTTAAAAGGCAGATATAAAAAAACAAACCACAGACTATTTTTGGGACCGTCTCTGCATCTTTCTCAAAGTGTAATAAATTCACTTTCTCACCTGTCAACACGCTTCACTTCCTGTGAGCCGTTCACAGTCCTTGTGGTTTCCTGTGCGCTGGTGACGCCTCGCTGTCTCTCTGTTTGGTCGCCCACGTGGCTGCGAGCTGCTTCAGCTATCGGGTCCATCGGCACATACACATCCTGCAACGGAGCCACTTTGGGGCCGTTAGTTGCCATGTTTGAGGGCACCATAGCTCTGCCTGATTCTAAACCATCCCTGCTCCGTAAAAAAGACCCCTGGCTCCTAATGGGGTCCGCTGGAGGATCACGGAAGCAAGAGTCAGGAGCTGAGGTCAAAGGTGAAGCCCGGCTGAGTGTCGGGGTGGCGGGCAGCGGCCGGGCAGAAACAGGCCGGTCCAGGCTGCTCACACTGAGGCTGGACAGGGCACTGAGCAGAGGGGAGTCTCGGACATGTTCCCCCGCCTTCCACTGGCTCTGCCCTCCACTCACCCTCTCCTCCTCCTCCTCCTCTTTCTTCTTCTTCTTCTCCTTCAGCCCCTTGCAGCTTTTGACTTCTGGCTGCGGGGCACAGTGCCCACATGTGTACATCTCGCTGGAGCGGGCGTAGCTGGGGCTGCGGAGGCAGTCCTCCATGTCATCCACCGCTTGCTCCCCCGCTGCTGATTTGGCTACACCGAGGCTCCCATCATGCTCTGGGATTGTCTTGATGTTGGTCTTCTCTGACGGGCGGCGGGCCGAAAGGTTGGTGAGGCTCCCGAACCATTTGAAACCTGGAGAGCAGAGGACGTTAACAAGGGTTCACAGAAACATCATCATCATTAAAGAGACCGTCCTATAATGAGTTTTTTGTCTCAATGTGTAAATGACGACATCATGAATACAGATAATTATTTCAACACAATCGCTAAATATGAATCATACTAATCATTTAGAGTGAAATTTAATATCTGTCGGATAAAAATTGCCTTGACTTTCATTCAGACTTTGATCTTTACATTTTAAAAGTAGAACGAGTAACATCCATACAGAGATGTGAGTGGACACAAATCTGCCTCGGATGATACAAATTGAGATGAAAACGTGACCACAGCTGCTGAAGGAATTCCTTCAGAGGCATGACAAATGGAGAGTGGATCTGGAGGGAAGTAACAGAGACAACTGGAGTTCTTGGTGAGATTTCAGATCAGTCAGAGGCCAAACATTCACACACACACTCTGTGCATATGTTGCTACAGTAGTTAGCTAAAGGCTATCATCTCTGCAGCTGGTTCATCGGCTGTGTTTGGCAGAATGAACACAGACTGCACAAACCGGCAGTCAAATTTAGTTTGCACTAGGTCTAAGCATAATAAATTTTTTAATCTTTTATGATTTCATCTTGCGCCACCCTCAGGTCAAACGTGCCAACCTGGTCTCACTCCAAAGTCGTGGAAATCTGTTGCTTGGGCACTGACTTGTGGCATCAGACACAAACGAAAAAGGCGTCATTTAACGTCGCCATAACAACCTGCTGGTGCCGTTAAAGTTAACGGTGCCCAGCATCTCTCATTTTGTTTGTACTTTATTCTGTCCTCATGATGTTGCAACACCTACATTTCCCCTCTGTGGGTCATCTTAAATTCATGCCTGAACACTTTTAAAAAACCCCTTCAGCCTCAGCTGTACAGCATCTGATATTCTAAATGACCTCAGGACTCTACAAACAGATTTCTGTATGAGGGCAGAATTTGGAGGAATCAGGACGAGAGTCTGGTGTCAAAAGTTTCTGGTTTCTGTTGTAGTCTGACTTGTATCAACCAATCATGTTTGAGCGGGCTTCATGTGGAGAAGCAGAACACATCAGCCGAAATTCAGTCTCGGAACCCATCAGCTATCGTCTAACAGCTATTTTGCTTTTTGTTTTGCTTTAAAATTGAACTACATTCATATGCAAATACCTGTTTATAGAGGAACAATGGAAGATGCACGGAAAAGGAAGTCTCGGCCTGAACATCCTCTGGCGACACCAGAACCTTTAAAATATTGGCGGTTCCCACCAGAGGCTGATTGTTGTCAGCCGTCAGACAACAGCCAGAAAAAAATTGTTCGCACTGTTCGTGTCTGCAAACCAGCGTTTTTAAAGTGATGTGACCTGACTTTGTTTTTAGGAGGAGGACAAGCTGGATGGTGCGAAATCTAAGTGAGACACCTGCCAAGATTCAGACCACTGTTTGAGACCAACAAATGACAAAACCGGCTGTTTTTAGAGCTGCATTTCCAGCGACTCTTTAGGCACCAAATGTGGATGTTTTTTAGTGACTTGTGTGTGTTTTTCCAGCAGGATAGTGGCATGAAAACAATGATTTTTACAGAGACATTGTGACACCAAAACCGAGTATTTTAAGCCCCAACATGATCTGTTCCCAAACCATAGCTCTGTCAAAACATAATGTTTCAACAACCCTGCTACATAATAATATATATATGAGCATGTCCATGTTTTACAGAAATGTACAGTGGCAATATTTTTTATGGTGATTACAGTCAAACAACCAATCTCTGATAGGTTCAGAGAATGTTAGTGTCTATTTTGCAGTCACATATAAAACAGGGTTAAGAGCACAGAGGGTGCAGTATCTCAAACTGTATCTCAAACTTCTCTGCAGCTTTTATTATACAGTCTAACTGCCTAACTTCCTGTAATTCGTCTTAATATCCGGCTGCCCTGCAGGTCCTGACCTCAGTGTTGAGACACTCTGATCTGAGATACTGAATGATGAAGTGCAGGAACTGACTTACTGCTGTTTCAAAAGATGACGCTCAGTAACACAGGAAAGTACAGCCTGTGGCTGTTAGTTAACCTGGTTATTGGAGCTTTTTAAGGAAGAACCTGACATTGTATTCATGATTACAACGACCTGCATATTCCTGCTCAGGCTGCTGGTCTCAGCCAGGTCGTACATTATGTCCTGTCTGAGAGATGTAGTCGTACATTTTACAGACAGTTATATAATAATGTGAGACCTTAAGTCACCAGTGAGCCCAGCAGCTGCAAACATTTAATTTTCACTTTGTCCTGTGAAACAGAAAAAAATGTTTTCTTTGCCTCGGAGTCATCTGAGGAATGTTGTTGTACCCTCATCTGCAGAAACTCTCATCGTTTCTGTTCAGAACTGCGGCCCGTCCCCTGAGATCTCAGCAGTGTTTGATTATGTTTCTGCCCCGGGGACCTATTAGACTGACGGGTATTTATTTCCTCAGCTAAATATAGACTAATGATTTTGAGAACGAGACAGGAGGGAGATGATGGAGGTGCAGATGCAAATAAGTTGTTTTATTTTATTTATTTTTTTTATGTTAAAGCCAGCAGATATCTTGGCGATATGGAGTCCTGTGGAGTTTGACTGAATGTTTTTTTAATCATCTTACAGTGAAAATATAAAGGTGGCGAATTCACGCAGAGCAACAGAAATAGATGTGAATACATGCTAAATTTGCTGTCACGAGGTCCTATTATGGCAAGTCCAAATGACAAATCAGATCACTTTTTAAACCCATTTTCTTCAACAACAACAAAAAAATGCTGTTACAAACTGTCAGGACATTACATTTATCCAGAGGCGATATGGCCCTAAAATAATATCACTATTATTATAATAATTCATTTGGGAAGGTTTTTTTCCCTTAAACTGAGTCAGGCTAACAGTGTCCCCCTGCTGCTAGTCTTTGTGCTAAGCTAGGCTAAACACCTCCTGGATCAACACCTTCTCTCTCCCAACTTGTCTAATCCAGCAGCTCAGTCTGAGGCCTTAATCTACAAACTATAAAGCTCTAGGTTCCCCTTTAGTGACAGATTTGGTCGTTCAGGGACGGAGTACTAATTTCTGCTTGTTACGTGCACACTGTCGTTTCAAAATCAACTTCTGTGTTAACAGCAGACGTTGGTTTCGTCTCCAAAACTACTTGGTTATGTTAAAAAGAATGTGATAAGTAATCTTACTATGTAATGAAGAAAACTCTGTGTGTGTGTGTGTGTGTGTGTGTGTGTGTGTGTGTGTGTGTGTGTGTGTGTGTGTGTGTGTTCCAGGTTTTTCTCCTCACTGACTTGGTCAATCCATGTGAAATGTGGCACAGTGGTAGAGGGTCATGGCAGGATGCCAATGAAGCAATATTACATCAATTGGCCAAAGGGGGGCGCTATAGCAACCCATTGAAATGTCAAACTTTGAATGGGCATATCTCATGCCCCGTATGTGGTAGAGACATGAAACTTTGCACAGAGATGTCTCTCCTCATGAGGAACACATTTGCCTCAAGAACCCATAACTTCCGCTTATATAGATTTTCCATTTCCATTTTGAATTGTTTGAAAAACACTTCAAATGGATCTCTTCCTAGGAAGTTTGAGCGATCTGCATGAAACTGGGTGAACATAATCTAGGGACCAATATCTAAAGTTCCTCTTGGCAAAAGTTGGAAAACTTCCTAAAACTGAGCTTCTATAAGGCAATGAATATTGCGGAGGGCGTGGCTCATCACATAAAGGTGTATAACATCTCAAGGGTTTCACCCATCACCACGCAACTTTGTAGGCATATGACCACACATAATCTGAGGGGACCCCTCCATTATTGACCCCATCAAACAAAATGGGGGCGCTAGAGAGCTCATTTCTTATCTAGGCCTAACCGCCATATGGATTTTTACTAAACTTGGTAGATATGTAGAACAGGACACTGTGAGGATCCAAAGGACAGAGGGATGTCATATGCTGTAAAGCCCTGTGAGGCAAATTGTGATTTGTGATATTGGGCTTTATGAATAAAATTGATTGATTGATTGATGCCTCAAGGTGAAATTTAACTCTAATTGGCAAAAATGCTTAAAAATGTCTAAAATGCGTCCGATCGCTGTGGACCAATGTTTTTTTATTTTTTTCTAATTTTTGGTATGACTAAGTCATGGTATGGTCTGCTGTACTCAATGGGTATGGACTAGTTTAATGTAATTTAAGTAAGTTAGCGACAAGACATGTCGTATGAGGTTAACATAGTTTAAAAAACAGGCTCATGCACTCTAAGTTTTCCAAGGAAAAATAATCCACCAAAATTTGTACGGGGTGGGGAGACAATGTTCCATACGAGACACAAACAGCCGCTTCCTGGGTTAAAATCCTGAGTTTGTTGACAACTTGTACTTTGTTTCTCTTTATACAACGCCACTGCTGTGGATGGGTTCACATTGGAGTCAGTTAAAAGCCAGGTGCATCTCATGCAGCGCTTAAAGGTGTTTTGTGCCTCAGAATCAGATACTGACAGCCACTGACCAAGCTGCATATTTAACGCCTGGGTCGAGGAGCAGGCTGGCTGGATCTTTATCTGTGCTGAGCTCACAGAGACGAAAGTGACTTGTGAGGGGGCGGCATGCTGCACGATTTCCCAAAATGCTTATCTGTTTCTGTAATTGACACACATCCAAAGACCGTACCAGACAGTGTCAAGAGTTCATCTCTGGGTGGAACAAGCTGGAGCTGACCTCCACCCCTCAGCGCTCATGATTCAGAGAGATTTTTGTCATTTCTAAAGCAAAATGTAAAACTGTTCACTGTGTTTTTATCACAGATCACAGATGCACTGATAATCCCACACTGATTTGTTTACTGTCCCAAAGTGTCTAACTGGACTGAATGCCCGGCCTTCAGATGCATCACGGGTGAAATTCAGCTTTAAATTGTGAACAACTGTGGAGTCAAACAGCAGAAGAAGAGAAGCACAGAGAGCCGTTGTCCTGTCAGCAGACATTCGCTGTCTTTTCTTAAACTCTGCACTTGGCCGGACCGCTGTCCATTCACACCGCACAAAGACACGCCTGTGCTTCATTTACAATGCACCAAAAAACTGTTTGTGAGTGGAACAAAGAGGCAACACACACACACACACACACACACACACACACACACACACACACACACACACTCGCAGAGAAACAAGTGTCAATACATCACTTTCTTTTATAGGAATACACAAATAAACTTGCATCTGTCTCTTTCCCCTGACTCATCATATAACTCTGTCTCTGTCTGTACAAGGATTTGTTTTCCAGAGGTGGAAAATAACAGAGTACATTTACTCAAGTACTGTGCTAAAGTACAGTTTAAAGGTACATGAGCTTTATAGCATGTATTTCCATGTTCCGCTTCAGTTTTTCCTCAGCTTGAAATGTTGTACTTACTCCATTTAGACTTAAAAAAACATTTGATATATAAAACACAATACATGTTTGAAGACTAAACCTTTTTGGCTTCTGACCCACTGTCACATTTCAGATGTGTATGAGGCAAAGACGTGAACGAAGTCTTCAGATCATTTTAATAAAATGTCCAAATGACAGCGTAGAAATACTCCATAAAAGGTCCGGTGTGTAAAAATGCAACCGAAGTCAAAAACCAGTGCTTGGTCAGTGACTTCTGATGCCAGATACAGATGAAAAAAGCCATCCTTTCATGCCGGCAAGATTTGTGGTCGTTTCCCATTATTGTTTAACGGCACCTGGCGGCAAATGTAGCAGGAGAACAAAGAGACTTAAAGCAGCGGAAGTCTGAGTAGGGTTGGTGGTAGGGGTGCTGGATGGGGCCAACAACAACCAATTTTCACCCAGGAGCGTTGGTTTTCACGTCCCATAAGGTTCCTAAATCAAAATGTGTGTATGTTGGCTAAAAGTAACCACATGTGCTTGTTGTTGAAGAGAAAACAAAACGTCAGTGTGTTGTAACTACATACTGCATTTATTTTGAACGAAATTTCCTTTGAAAACAGACAATGCATGTAACAGGCTGAAGTTTAATGTACAGGACAGAGTGAAATGGGGGAGAGAGAGAGAGAGAGAGAGAGAGAGAGAGATGCAGCAAATGGTTGCAAGCCGGATTTGAACCGCTGCGACGAGCCATCACCGTTGTACATTTTTTCCACCATTTTGAATGTTTTGAAAAACACTTCAAATGGATCTCTTCCTAGGAAGTTTGAGCAATCTGCATGAAACTGGGTGAACATAATCTAGGGACCAATATCTAAAGTTCCCTCTTGGCAAAAGTTGGAAAACTTCCTAAAACTGAGCTTCTATAAGGCAATGAATATTGCGGAGGGCGTGGCTCATCACATAAAGGTGTATAACATCTCAAGGGTTTCACCCATCACCACGCAACTTTGTAGGCATATGACCACACATAATCTGAGGGGACCCCTCCATTATTGACCCCATCAAACAAAATGGGGGCGCTAGAGAGCTCATTTCTTATCTAGGCCTAACCGCCATATGGATTTTTACTAAACTTGGTAGATATGTAGAACAGGACGCCTCAAGGTGACTGGAGAAATTTAACTCTAATTGGCAACTGGGTGGCGCTATAACAACAGAAAAACGCTTCAAAATGTCTAAAATGCGACCGATGGCTGTGGCTCCCCCTGTGGACCAATGTTGGTGTTGTGTCTAATGTTTGGTATGACTAAGTCATGGTATGGTCTGCTGTACATAATCACGGAAACTGTGTCATTCTGTCAGTCAGTCATTCTGTCTGTCCCACGTTTTTCTGCTCACTGACGTGGTCAATCTATGTGAAACTGCACATAGACATTGAGGACTGGCATAGCTAGAAGGTGACAAAGCTACCAGTGGCTGTGGACTAATAAGCTTATACTTTTATTATATATTGCTACTGACTACAAAAAAAGAAATGAAAGAAAATCATGACGGATATGAGTTTGCATTTTTCAGGGCATATAGCCTGTAACAAATGGCACCATTTTACTTTAATGTGAGTTCTTGTTTGAACACAGGTGTCATTCTGAGGTGGCAATCTGAATTATTTGCAAGGGCCCCCATACCCAGCAGGCCCCAGTGCAACCGCACTAACTGCACTGTCTATATTTACAGCCCTGGTTAGGCCCCTCTAGAAGGTCACCAGACAAACCTGACAGGTTGCGAGATGATCATCTCTAATCTTTGCTTTTTGGGGAAATGTTGGAATTTAACCTGTTCAGACCTCAAACATGAAACCACGTGAGAAGTTTAGAGAGGAAATGTGTCTTTTTGGAGGAACCGATAACAACTCATAAATATCTGAAATGTGACAAGTGGCCTAAAATAAACGGTTTTTGTAAGAGATTCCTGAACATTTTGGGAACTGCCGGTTTAATGTCAGATAAATGTAAACGGAGTAAAAAGTAAAATATTTCTGAGATGTGTGGAGTAAAAGTGCAAAGTCACATAAATGGAAATGTTTAAGTAAAATACTAGAGGTAACGACTAAACTGTGTATTAAGTAGTTAAAACTCAAGCAGCTACAACAGTGACATGATGCTTTCACACTTTTCACACTTGTCTAATTTTACTTAAGTAGGATTTTGAATGTAGGAATTTACAATGGAGTATTTTTACAGTAAAATATGCCACTTTTACGTAAAGTAAAGAACTAAAGAATTAATATTTCCTCTACAATAAAAAACTCAGTTTTGTCACATAAGGACTTAATTTACCTTCTATTATTTGCACCACACTATATTAATTAATCTAAAATGTTCTTCTTGTGCTTTTGGCACAATAAAGGTTTTACAAGGAGGTCAGTTTCACTAATAATCATTTAAGGAAATAAACCGCCTTAATATCCCAAATATTGCACGACAGCGTCTTAAAGTTAAATATAACTTACTCAGTTTTCGTTTGTTCATGGTTGAGACGCTGACTTCCTGATGTCTTCACTCATATAAAACGTCCAAAAAACAGTTGGTGCCACTTGTTACTGCGGTGTGATAATGAGCCGCATGCTCTCTAACCAACGGAGTGACTCTGCTTCCTGTCTTCCAAACAGCGGAAGCAGTTTCATGTTGTGTTGATGCAATCAGGTGACAAGTCACTTTCTGTCCTCACACTGGAAATGAGTGTCTCTTCAGTCACTGTGGAGGTTTTCCAAAAAACGTTGACATGATTAAGATTCAGGTTTCCACTCAGAGGCATCGCAGGGCTGTTGCCACAATTTGAGATGCTGAGGTCACGAGTCCACACCCTAATGTACATGTATAATACATATGGAATAAACCTCTGTTTTAGACACAGTGGCGATCATGGGAAAGGAAATGTTCAACTTTATACTCCACGAAATCGGAGTTAACTCAGATTCAACTTAACGTGAAACAAGCTCAAAGTATCATTATTATACCTTCCAGCTAAAATCTTCAAAATGTAAACTTTTAACTTATCTTGAGGACACAAAACTTTCCAAATGCTAAAATGATTCATTGTCATTAAGATCCATAGTTTGGGTAATTTCCCCTTCTTGAAGAGCATCGTGTAATCCTGAAACTGATCTGAGAGCAGGAAATATTAGGCTTCAGTCTGACAGCGACAACATGACACATTGACACTACAGGGCAAGTTTAAAGCCATGTCGCCCTAAAGTCCATCATATTTGTCCTTTTCTAGACCTCACAGAGGAAAACTGAGCACAGCGTTGGTTCAGACAGGACACCTTGCCAAGCTCAGCTCAAATCCCAGCTACATCAGCTGATCTCAAGCAGCCCAATCAACTGATGGATCAGCTGATTGATGAAGGGAGTCAGCTGATAGATCACATGATTCCTTTCTATGCAACCAATTGGCAAATCTCATTCAGGGCGCCCTATTTAAACTGCTCTGGCCTGCCGACTGTTGCTGCTTCCTCTGCAAGCTGCTCTGCAACCTGCCTCCACCCCAGCTCCTCCTTTTGCTGTGTCTGACTCATCAGTGTCATTTCTGTTTGTCATTGACGCTGCTCTGTTCTGTTCCTGGGGGTCGTTGCTGCTGCTCTCCCTGCCTTAGGCTTTCCATGTAGGCGCATGGAAGGGCAGAAAGGCAAATGGAGATAAATTTTAAACAAAACTCCCTCTGCACAGCCGATAAAGGGGATCAGGTGCTGGTCGATCGCAGGAACATCTTAAGTAACATATCAAAAATAGATGACTGCACACTGAATAGACTTTGTTGTGAATTTATTGAGAGCGAACAACATGTTTCGCCTGTGGCTTCTTCAGGTTCACTCATCACCTATAGAAATAAATTTTCTTCGACTAAAGTGGTCCTGACTGAAATCATTTTTTTAACTTTAGTGACAACAGCAAATTAAGATCTGTCTTAAGAGCTCAGACAAAATTATATTTCAGAAACTAACATGAAATCAGTATTAATAGAAAAATGAGAAATGAGGAAACATGGACAGGCGAGCCACAAAAAGACATTTCCTAAACAAAAACCACACGTTAGATATATTTCACTTCCTGTTTCAGCTGTTAATCATTGGGTGGAGCTCAACTTCTTGTTACAGCGACTACTTTCTCTCTTACATGTTAAAACACATGTTATAGGATCCAGTGCTGGCTGAACATTTAGGAGAAAAGTCTGATGTCTGAGTCATTTGAAATGAACCAGGATCCTTGCTGTAAAATAATCTGTAGTTTTATGGAACTGTGGATTTATAATCTATGTATACTGCAGGTTTTAATGGACTTAATGACTTAATCTTTTTAATGAACAGACACATTTTGTTTGTAAATCTGATCAGTTTTTAAATACTTTTGATTTTATGTCACTATCAGTCATTTCATAAGTCAGTGTCAGATGCTGAGTGAATAAGAAACTGCTCTTGAGAAGCCTGTCAAAAGCGAAATATTTCATCTGTATGCATCTGTAGAGAAAATGACTCTGAATTTCAACAGAAGAAAAAAAAAAAGAATCGAAACTGGACTTTCCCTCCCTGTCGGTGTTCACTGTCTGCCAGATTAAAGAGAAAATGACGGTGTATGTGAGCGGGTTCTCCTGCAGCAGACAGACAACATGTAACCGCAGCAGGAGGGCATTCATCAGCCTCCAGGCTCTGTGGGTGGAGGCACAGAGCTGTCAACATCTTGCAACATTTCCTGCCAACACTTCCTGGTGAACAACAATCCCAAAACCAACTGAGCAGATCTGTGCGCTCAACTAAACCAGAGTCATGTCAACTTTATTTAACATGTAGGTTCACTGAGATTTAAGATCTTATTTTCAGAATCACCAGAGTCGTGAAAGATGCCAACAAGCTCCACCCGACGATGACCATAAACAATCAAGTGATAATAACTCTATGAGCTCCCAGCAGTGAGACTCAGCAGATCTTACCAAAGATGTGAATATTTAATCTTTGATAACTGAACGACTCTCTGTGGGTTTGTCGGGATATTTTTCCTTTTTGTGTACATTTGGCCGGCTCATTATTTTTCATGTTAGTTGTTGTGTTTTGGAGGAAATTGAATATTGTTCTGCAACTCCTCGACTTTCTTTGGGTCATGTTGGACTTCTGTAAAAAGCCTTTCTGAGGGTCATACTTGGAAGTGAAAATCCAGCATCATCCGGCCACAAATCAAATAAATCTGATCGGCACCACAGCAGTTACAGCCTTTCAAAATGTAATGTTCAAATTATCTGAGACTTTTCAGTGTACTTTAAAACTATAGCTAGATGAGTACATGAGTTGCAGCCTGTTCTCATTCTGCTTTGTCAGTGATTTTGGCATCGAGCAATTGACACCAAAAGCCACCTTTCACGGTGTTATGATATGGCACTGGATGCCGTCAGTTTGAACACAGCAGGTATCAACGTAAAATAAGGAGCTGGGAATTCCCTGTAGGGTGGATGACTGATAGGTCCAACAAACCCAGACTTTCACCCTGGAGCCTGGTGTTCGCTTTCCATGTCGAGGCAAATCATGATGTTATTTCCAAACCTGACCACATGCATTTGCTGACATCCCGGCGTTGGTTGCAGCGTCCTGAACATCAACAGCACCTGCAGGAGGATGTCTACCACGTAATACGTACACGTAAACGTAAAAGTCCACGTAAACACGTTTTATGGATACATTTAATAGGCGTAAATTAACACACCGTCCCAGAAAGTCAACAACAGACGCTAAAGGATACCTAGGTCATAATAAGCTGACATAAAAGTTCACGGACAAAGTGGTGATATGTGACGAGTTGGGAAGAGAATGTGTTGGAAGTTTAGTTTTTTACACATAACAATAACATATTAAAGAAGAAAAAAAATAAACCACAGCACCTTTTATGTAAGATCATTTCTGTTGGGGCAAAAAAATATTAGTGACACAAGTTAAATACTTTCTTTAACTCGTTTTGATATTAAGTGAAGATTTTGGCTTTTTAAGTCAGAATAAGTCTTAACTTTGACTTACTGTCTCATGATATTGACTTTTTTTTTTCTTTCCAAACATTTTCATCTATTTTCCCAAACCGGTCTCACTCAGAGATCGTGGAAAACCGACTCTTTGTCAGCGGCTTCCAGCTCCAGACACCGACCAAAAAAGCCGTCCTTTCAAATCAGCATGATACGCAGCTGGTCACTGTTGCACGTGACATTTTGACGACGTGTTATCGTGAAACCCACCCCAGGAAATTTTTAAGCAGGTAGTGGCTAACAGCGGCTGTAAATGTGCCCAAACTGGAAAAACAGTAAGATTCAGGAGCTCCTTACCCTCCGAGCAGGGGATGAGATTGGCCCAACAAACCATGTTTGTTTGTTGTTTAAGGAAAAAAAACGTCAATTGGCTGAGTTGTACTGACGTAGTGCTTTTATTTTGAAAGAGACTGTATGCAAACTGTGCATTTCCTGTGAAAACAGAAGTGTATTTTGAAAAGAGACAATGCATGAAACAGGCTGAAGTTGACACAGTGTCGCAGAACGTCAACAACCAACACACCCAGGGTACCTTGGACGCCATATGTGGACGTGGAAGTCACGACCAAACGTCTGTGACGAGGTCATTGTGAGAATGTGATGATTTAATACACGTTGTGCCTTTAACGTTAATCACTTCACCAACATTGCTGTCAGTGTTGTAACAGGCCAAAGTGGAGCTCATTTTAACAACCACACTAAACACTACAAACTGGTGGTTTGGTGACGAGATATTAGTTTATAAATGTATTCAAGGTTTACTTTGAAAAAAAGAAAGATAATAATGCTATTCAACAAATAAAGTGCGATTAAAAAGTACAATATTTCTCTCTGGCATGGACAGGTACATGTACATCAGAGCTGTACTTCAGTAAAGTACTCGAGTAGCTGGACTGAGTTACTTTGAGCCGCTGCCTGTTTGCTGCTGTCAAACTGTCAGCTGGCTTTCTGACTGACTTTCTGTCTGCGACATACAACAGAGACGACTCAGTCACATCAGATGAATGAAGACTGTTTGTACCAAACGAGTCCTGTTACTGTGCTCGACAGAGAATCTGAGACAAATCCCTTAAACACACTCAGTTCAGCATATTCAAGCTGTGAGTTTATGAATCAGACTTATTCATCATGTTTCAGATGAATAAAAACATCTTTGCTGCAGGACTAGCCAGAGAACCTGCTCTTTACTTTCCAGATCAAAAGTCTACGAAAAGACAATCATCTCTCAAAGGTCCAGTCAGATTGCACTGCTTATGTCACTCTTTTAGCCAGAAGACTTTCAGTCCTTGATTGGTAGCAGGCAATTTATTTTATTTTGTTTTATTTGACTGTTGTCTGGCTGTTTGATGGGATAACATACCAGATTTTATTTCTGTTTGTTTCCTGGTGATGAGAAACTGTTATCCTCTACTTTTGCAACAAAGTCTATGAAAACACCCCTTCAAAATAAAAGCCTTGTCACTTTTGATTTGTGTAAATGAAACTTTCTCAGTAATGCTCAGCGGCATGAGATCATATTAGGATCAACCTCTTTATTACAGCAACGACTACGTCTGCTCCTTTCTGCAAACTGAAGAAACTACTTCAGTCACTCACGTTAAAAAAAAAAAAAAATCACTTCATCATTTAACTGTTAGAGCTCAGGTTTTATTTTTGTAAGCAAACTCTCTGAAAGCTGCAGCTCTACAGCAACAATTTATGTTTTCAGAGCTGTAACCTGGAAGCTGCTGTTCCAGTGTTGAACACTTGGTGGCAGCAGGAGTCCTGTTAAAGCAGAGAGAGACGAGCGTAAAGAGAGAGAGTTCTTCACTGTGACATTACTACATTTGTGTGAGAATGAATTGTTCTGTTCAGCTGAAGCTGATCTTCAGCAGTCTGAGCCGGGAAAATCAAAGTCACATCTTTGTGGGACCAAAATACCTCCCTGTGTTTCCTCTGACAGTGTTGAACTGAACATGTGGTGCTAAGATCTTCAACAGGGGGTCTGTGGCCCCGAGAGGGTCGTCAGAGTTACTGCAGGGGGTCCGCCAAATTATTGGTTGGTAATTTAGGCAAAGTTTTAATTCAAGTTTTAAAAATTTTAAATGTCTGAAAATACACATTAACATGAATCCAACACAGTGACGTCAGGAAGTTACGACAGGCCTCAGTGTCCACCATCATGCATGTATTGTCTTGACACTAATAGACTTGACATTATTAACATAGATATTACCATAACATAGATATTACCCAGCATTCATCACTGCATATCTGACAAAAATATCAAAGGAGGAAATAAATCATTGAATTAAATACTTTCTATAAGACTTTATAGCTTTTATAGAAAATGATGTAATTTTTTATACAGTTTATACAAATTAATAATATTCTTTTTTTATCATTTATCTTTGAACACTGCCTGCACTGTCTATATTTACACCGCTGCTCCAACATATTATTGAAGAAGATAAATTGGTCTTTCTGCCCAACATAAACATGTTTACAGCCTGGAACCAAAAAACAGTTTTGGTCTCGTTAGCTAATTTCAACATTTAACATTAAACCCTAACCCGACCATTTACCTCTTCAAATGATTTGACCACATGTGGGTCTGACCACTGTCTGCACACTGAGGAGTGTTGGTGAGGCGGGTGGCACCTGAAGAGAGCAAATAAAAAGGGCACACACACCTTTCACCTGTAACAGTGCTACATCCATTATTTTTAATTGGTATTAAGACTTGCTAAAAACATATTGAGAATATTTGCACAGATATCGTGAAATGAGTTGCAGCTTCAGTGGGAATTGTCATTTCTGCATCTCATTGAGAAAAAAAACAATTGAAATGTGATGTTGTTGTTTTTTTGCTGCACTCTGCACCAAACAAGCGTGTTGCCTTTCATCTGGAATATGATTTGTAGGCTGGAGACTCTCTGTAGCTCCACAAGGTTTTATTTATTATGGTATGTTGTGACACATTCTGTCCTATCAGTCTGGGTACTGCACTTGACCATGCTATCATTCACTTAACTGTGCAGCCCTAATTGGTGCTGCTTTACCAACTCTCTGTGACTAGTGTGGCCAGGAAGAGTCATTACAGTGAGCATTAATGCTGTTACTGAACATATGAGCATGTCAGTGTTGTGTTCTGTGAGAAAGAGATGAAAAATGGTGAATCTGTTCTTTAAATGTCATCTAAAGCTGCAGAGCAACTTCAGCCATCAGATAAATGTGGTGCAGTAAAAAGGTCAAATACTTCTGAAATGTTGCGGAGGAAAAGAAGAAGGTCTCACAAAAAGTTAAAAGTTTGGAGTTTCATGACTCGTAAAGGTCCAGTGCGTCAGAAGTAGGGGATATATTGGCAGGCTGGGAATATCTTACTGTATAATGATGAAAACTCTGTGTGTGTGTCTGTTCCAGGTTTTTCTTCTCACTGACTTGGTCAATCCATGTGAAATTTGGCACAGTGGTAGAGGGTCATGGGAGGATGCCAATGAAGCAATATTACATCAATTGGCCAAAGGGGGGCGCTACAGCAACCCATTGAAATGTCAAACTTTGAATGGGCATATCTCATGCCCCGTATGTGGTAGAGACATGAAACTTTGCACAGAGATGTCTCTCCTCATGAGGAACACATTTTCCGTCATTTTGAATGTTTTGAAAAACACTTCAAATGGATCTCTTCTTAGGAAGTTTGAGCGATCTGCATGAAACTGGGTGAACATAATCTAGGGACCAATATCTAAAGTTCCCTCTTGGCAAAAGTTGGAAAACTTCCTAAAACTGAGCTTCTATAAGGCAATGAATATTGCGGAGGGCGTGGCTCATCACATAAAGGTGTATAACATCTCAAGGGTTAGATTAAGGCATCTACATCTACATAGGGAGCAGGTCCTCGTCTATGGAGATCACCATGTTGCACTGCCATGTTTCCACAGTATCCCAGAAGAGACAATGTCTGTATGGGCAGTACGGGTGTGACGTTATGATGGCACTATGATGACGTGTTATCGTGTGACCCACCACAGGAAATTTAAAAAGTAGCTTTTACCAGGTAGTGGCTAACTCAAAGAAGAAGCTGTAAATGTCCCAAAATTGGGAAAACAATGAGATTCAGGAGGTCCGTACCCTCCGAGCAGAGGACGAGATCAGCGCTGTCATAACAGGCACAGTACATGATTGTTATTGCAACCCAGTCTCACTCTGAAGTTGTCAAAAACCGCAGTGACTTTCTGCGTCAGACACTGACAAAATAAGCCGTCCTTTCACATCGGCATGATACACAGCCAGTCGCTGTTATTGTTTAACGGTGCCTGGTGGCAGCAGGAGTAAACACGGCGAGACAACAATGAAGTTGGTGGATGGATCCGACAACTACTAAGATCGTAAAGCCAAACCCTGTTCTTTTTTACTAAACCTGACCATGAGCATGTGTTGTAGAAGAAAAAAAAAAGGTCAACTTGCAGTGTTGTACCGACGTAGAAAGAGACTGAATACAAACTGTACATGACGTGGACCAAACATCAGCATGTGACGAGGTCGGAGTCAGAGTGTAATTGTTATTGTGTATAAAACGACGTGTGTGTGTGTGTCACACTGGAATCTGACACTGTTGTGCTACATGTCACACCCGTCACACCCCTTTTGAATCTCCTCCTGTGTTTTGGATTCAGACTTTGGGAACAAAAATTTAAATGACTTAAAGAGCTCCATCATTTCAAAAGTTATGGCAAAGAAGCATCTCAATTAAATCTGAATTTTAATGGTATATTGCTCCATTTAAACGTGACCTGCTCAGCTGTAAACTGTTTGGACACACATACATTGGTTCACACGTTCATTTCATTCTCAGAGGGAGTCTGCAGAGAGAGAATAAGCAACATTAGATTTAGAGAAAGGATGAAGCAGCAGTGGAAAAGCAGCAGAATAAAAACACGCAGCTTTGGAGTCGGATTTAAGCTTTAGGGTTTACAGAGCTGGTAAACAGCCACATTCTGTCTTTTATTAAATCAAAGTGGAGACGCTGTGTGGCCTCTGCCGCCATTTACATCTGAAAGCAGACGTGTTGAGCCGGGATCAGTTTGGTCTTTTGTGTTTTGCTAAACAAGATTAGTGTCTGCAGGAATAAATAAGTCTTAACATGTCATTTACTCTACTCCTGACTCATCAAATCTCATTTGCCCCCAAACAAGAAAATAAACTCGGCCTGTGTGGTGAGAAAATTCTGTTTGTTTCCAACATGAGTCACTTCAGTTTTCTGAAAGAGAAAGTCCTTCTCTCTGTGGGGATGTGATCCGTATCTGATCCAGGACCAGCAGGGCAGGACTCAGGTCAGTCCACCTGCAGACCAAACCTGCAGTCCTCGAACAGTAACTCTTATTCAGGTGGTCAGCTCACAGTTAACAGTCAGAACATTCAGTCACGACATCAAGGACATGAAACCAAAGAGAGATGTGATGAAATAAACTGTTTATCAGATGTCTGATTTCTTCTGATCTCTGCAGGCAGAGGAGGACGTTCTCAGATCTTAAAGGGACAGTTCACCCCCCAAAAAACATATTTTCCTCTTGCTCATAGTGCTGTCTATTAATCTAGATAGCTTTGAGTTGAGTGTTGGAGATATTGGCCGTAGAGACGTCTGCCTTCTCTCCAGTATAACTGAACTAGATGGCACTCAGCTCGTGGTGCTCAAAGCGGCAAAAAATACATTTGAAAAACTCAACATCAATGTGTCTTTCCAGAAATCCTGACCTGGTTACTCAAGACAATCCACAGACCTTGCTGTGAGCAGTTTCATGCAGGAACTCTCTTTCTTCCGGACAACAGCTGCCAACTGTATCATCACACAGAAGGAAGTGTGCATCTACTCATGGATGAGATTGTGCTCGTGACAGCGCGAGATGTAAACATTAATGACGTCCTTCTCAGACTCTTTCAGCAGCAGCTTGGTGAGATGCCTGACAAGCTGCACACCACTGCAGACTGCCTTTCACAGACCAAGAAACAACATTGTTTCTCAGTGAGTTATTGCTGCATTTCCAGCAACTTTTTAGCCACCAAACACGGCACTTGCTTTTTTTAACGGCCTGTCGCTGCATTTTCAGCTGGGATGATGCCACTAAAACCAGGTATTTCAAGCCAAAACATGATCTTTTCCTAACTATAACCAAGTAGTTTTTGTGCCCAAACATAACCACGTGTTCACCACATCATTGTTGAAACAAAAGAAAAAATACAAAGTGTCAATGTATCCATGATGATGATTGTCAGGGGGTCAACTTGCCTGGTGAAACCATCCTGATCTCACAAGCTCATATTATATTTCGCTCTGCAGATCAGTCTGGCCATGCAATCGTAAAGGGGGGCACATCATCAGAATAGGAGGGACAAGGAGCGGAGTGAATGCATTTCATAAACAACCAACATGGCTACTGATTTTGAAACTGCGATGGTAAATGTGTTGAACAAACTGGAATGTACATTTTCTTTTAAAGCAGAACGAACTGCTGCACTGAAAGCTTTTACTGAAAGAAAGCATGTGTTTGCTGTCCTTCCTACAGGGTTTGGTAAAAGTTTAATTTACCAACTGGCTCTGTTGATCAGGAAAAAGATGGGACTCAGTGAAAACCCAGTGGCTATTGTTGTTTCTCCGCTAGTTGCTCTCATGGAGGAGCAGGTCAGGGAAGAGACCAGCTGGGAATCACAGCCATGCAACTCAGAGTCCACAGTGAGGAGGAAATCCAGAAAGAAGGCAACAATCTTTCCCAGACATCATCACAGCTCGTCTCCACTGCAGCTTGCTGGACTGTTTACAGTGGCGTTGTGCAAGCCTGCGTCACACGTTTCGTTTATTCTGACTGAAAATTTAAAACATCAAACTAACACGTAGCGACCAGGAAGAGACTCAAAATGACCACAAAGAGATGCAAGGGAAGTATCAAGCGACACAAAATGACTGTACAAAAGGACAGAAAACAACCATTAAAGACATAAATGATGTCATCAAGACACAAAATTACCTAAAAGAAAACCAAACGACTTCAAAAAGATAAACACAGAACCACAAGGAGAAAACCGTCCACCAAGAGACTCAAAACCACCACAACCTGGCTCCCTGCTACCTGTCTGAGCTCCTCCACCTGCACACTCCCTCCTGCACTCTCACGTCTGCTGATGCAAACCTCCTAACAGTCTGTGACAAGTAAAAGTTGTAAAAGTACAACAGTATCAACATAAAAATACACTTTAAGTACAATATAATATTTTGGGGATTTTTATTTTATTGGATATCACATTTTACCCAAAAGAAATAACAAAACACCTTTTTATTTATTTATTTATGACAAATAAATTACTGCTCCAGGCAGCAAAAATCTCTCAAATATTAAGATGTTTTTTGTGTTTTTATTTCTTCTGTGTTTTCTTCCTCGAATAATTTGACAAGGATCCAGGAGACCCAGGATGTACTCAGAAATACCCAAACTCAGCATGCAGCTTAATTCTAGAGGCAGCGACGCTGAATAAACCATGAAATGAATTTCCTGTGCAGGAGAGCGGAAACCATCAGAGAGGACTTCACTGTTAAAATCTGCTCAGGTGGGGAATCATCGGAGAGTCTCCCTAAAACTTGGACGCGTCCCTGAAAGTATTTGGCGATTGTTGGAAAACTCCTGTCTGAGCCATCTGCCGGTAAAGAAACATGACGTCTGACATGATGTTGTCAAGGTCTCTTTTACCACAAATAAACATGAAGAATATGAGGACATCTGGTTGATCAAATTAAAATGTGTCCCTCAACTAACGGCACCATCTGGCCCGCTGAGCTGTAAACTCGCTAATTTATGGTGGGGTTTTTTTCTCTCACTACGCTCAAGTGAATAAATGCTAAATCACTGCACATTAATTAAACACACGTTGTCACTCTCCTGTAGCAGTTGGCTAAAGTGATTCTGAATGAAATGCAGGATCAGAGACTGATCAATCACAGAGGATTATGGAGTGAAAAGAGCATTATTCACGACCTGATTCCATCCTGATCCACTCGCTCCTCTTTTTTGCATTTTGTCTGCTCCACCCAGGAACACTGCAGAAACACTGCAGCCAGAATATTAACCTGAACCAGGAGAGACCACATTACTCTGGTCCTTACAGGGCCGCTCGCTGACACACTGATTTGATATGTCAGAGTCACTTTGCGAGTCACAGGGAGTTCTTCTCAGCCTGTGAGGCAGTGGTATAATGTCGTCTGTGGCTCTGGAGGAGCTTTGTCATGACCGAGGAAATAACTCCAACGAGTTTATCAGGGAGAACAAACTGTATCGGCCTGGGTTATAAACTGGAGGTGTGGGGGACAGAGAGAGTCCAGGCTGAGAGGATCTAAAGATGCCATCAAGTTGCTTTGGAAGATTCAGTGTTTTATTAGAGCTGCCACCACAACCCGGTCTCACTCTGAAGTCATCAAATTGCAGCACGTGGTCAGTGACTTCTGGCATCAGACTCGGACAAAAAAAGCCGTCCTTTCCTTCTGTAGGCTTGATCCACAGACAGCACGCAAGTTAAAGGGGGTAAAAGTCTGAGTTCGGTGGGCAGCAGTGATGAATTGATCCAACAACCACCGACTTTCACCCAGGAGGCTGGTGCCGGAGCCATCCTTTCACATCAGCAGATACATTGCTGGTTACGTGACCCTCTGTGGGAAATGTAAGAGGTGGCATTAAGCAGGTAGCGGCTAACTCAATGAAGAAGAACAGCAGGCGAAAATACAATCAATGAGGTCCAGGAGCTCCTTACCCTCCGAGCAGAGGACGGGATCTGCCGCCACATAACAGAGACAGTAAATGATTGTTTTTGCAACCGGTCTCACTCCGAAGTTGATGAAAACTGGTGCTAGGACCTGGTGAAAAGCTGTCCTTTCACATCGGCACGATACACGGGCAGTCGGTGGCCGGCTGCGTCAGGAGGACAAGCAGCAGGACAACAACAAAAGTTAAGGGGGGAAAAAGTCTGAGCAGGGTGAGAGGATGGGTCCAATAACTGCTGCGATATGTGATGAGGCTAAAACTGGTATTGCTAAAAAAACATTTGGTTATCCAACTTGTTGTACTGGAGTTTTACGTCATTCCCATCTCCGACCTCCACCTTCTGAGGTCAGCTCAAAGGGCTGCAGCGTTAAGGTCAAAACACACTAGCAGCAAACAGCCCACGTCAAAAAATACGCCCCTATTTTTTCAAATGTGCAGCCAGCGGCAGCTAGATGCAAGTCGCCACTCCTCTGTCTACACTATTTTCAGCTCGCTGCCCCCAAAATTAAATGCATTTTCCCCACTCTCTGCTTGTACAGACCAGCTCCTGTAGCAGCTCTTCTCCTCTGCTCCTCTGGCAGCTCGACTCCTCTCCTTGCCACTTGTGCAAAGAGAACTCTAGCTGTTGCTGGGTCTTGTCTGACATTATAAAGACAATGGCCGAAAAGACACTTGCTGGTGAGTCACAGCTCTTGAGATTGGATAACTTCTATTAAGGCTGTCCACACATGATTTTAAGCCAGCACAGAGGTGGATGAGGTACAGATCTTTCACTAAATGTAGTAATAATTTGTGTGATCGTCTGTTAACGAGCTGCAATGCAATGCGTCTGGTGTGTGCTAGTGGCGGCATTTGATGAAGATGTTAATCTTTAAAAACACCTCACAAATACACAGTTTCTGAAACAAGCTCATTAATTTCCTAAAGCAGCTGCTCACTGTGGTTTCTATCAAACGTTACTCAAACAGGAGGAAGTAGTGCATTTTTTAGGGACAAATTTCAGTGGCGGATTAATACTGGCTTTTGTTTCTGCATTGATTACGTCCTGTCGGTCGTCTTTTGTTCTCTTATTTTAATCCAGTTTAAAGTTGTGTTTCTAAAGTAGTACATCCTGTATTTTGTATCCAAAACTGTGAGTCAAAGCCAGCCCAGATCTGTCAGCCCTGTAACACACGCAGCCTGAAGCATTAATGAACAGCAGAGATCTCATCGTGAATAACGACACAGAAATGTCAGCATAAAGCCACTGGCCTCCTTTTTTGTTATCGTGTGCACTGAAATATTGATGAGCCTCCATTTTCCCTGTCGCTGTCTCAGATATTTGTCTCTGACTGATGAACGCCGGGGTGTTTTTTTTTCCTGCCAAACAAGCAGGACTGTTTACTGTTAACAAAAGCTGCAGTGCAGGCCATGTTTTTAAAACCCACAGGGGGAGAGGATGGGTGACCATCCTGCCATGTGAACAGTTTGTCACTATTTTCATCTCACTCCGATCTGTGCCCAGTTTGCTGCTTTTCCTCGAGAGCTGCTTTATATGCCGTCTTTGTTTTTACCTTCTGGAGGCTGCAAGAAACACGTTCTGCTGCTAATTTCACTCTCTCTCCCTCTGCGCTTCGTTTGCTGAGCACATCTCTACGGCTGTGATTTATCGCCGCTCTGAGGCTTTCAGGTAATTCCCAGGTGATGCTACCTGTCTTAACGACCGCCCAAAATAGCAGACTTATCACCCAGAAGTAGGCTACAGAGGATATGTGAGTCTTCCCTCCCCTGTTCTCGGAGTCGATGTGTTTGTCTGCACTTTATTTCCACTCCGGAGCTGATTCACATCGTTGGAAGGTTTCTCTACTTGTTCCGAGACAAATGAAGGTTCATGAGTCAGTGCTGGATTAAAGGGATTTCTCTGCAGCACATAATCTTGTTCAGTGTGATCTGAAGGAGCAGAAACTGCAGATAACTGATCAATCATTCACTCTGAGGTGTGCATAGCATTCTGGGTCAACTAAGGTTTTTCTTCAGGAACAAATCGAGAATGTCTCACCACAGGCTCCGTAAATGGACCTGCAACATCTTAATATTTCTTTATATATCAAACATTGTGGAGTCCATATTGACAACACACATAACTTTCTTTGTTCCAAATTGCAGCTGCTGGTGTATAATGCTCTCGGCACAGACTGGGAGAAAATTAACAAGTGTTTCTCAGTGTACTCCAGGCAGTTACATATGGATTGGTTCAGGCTGCTCTCACAAATGTTTCGTATGCTTTTCCACGATAAGCAATGAATCCAAATTTGAAAGGCTGCAATCATGTGACCAATGCGCTGTCAGCAGTAAACAGGGGTTCGATCCAAATGTCCAAATTTCACTGCACTTGCAGACTTTGCGGGCGCATTCACACGAAGTCTGGGGAGAGCTTAGGGCTCCAAATCCACAATTCATCCAGTCTACAAGGGGCCCAAAGCAGAATTTCTGCACACTTCCAGAGATTCGGGTTGGGTGCAGACTTCTCTGATTTAAATGCCCATAATTCATTGCAACACAGACATAACGTGTCTTTAGTCATATCCCAACTCAAGGGGTTTTTAACCTCCTCGTGCATGACGCTCTGACTAACTCGTTTGCTCTCTGCCCCCTAGTGGCCAAATAATAAAGCATCTCTAAAGGTTGCTCTCCCTGCTCTACAGTAACACGCTGAGACAGAGCTGTGTTGTCTCCTCCATCCATCAGCTGTGTGACGTCTCAGCGAACATGCAGCAGATGGATGTGAGTGGCAGCGACATGTATAAATCAGCACAGATGGACTGACGCCAGCAGCAGCAGAGAGACGGAGGCGAGGATGTTTAGTGTGCGGCAGTTTTCTCTGATGCTTCAGCCCCCTGGGCAGCTTTTAATTCTAAATGAGTAAAGTATTGACGAGGTTCTGATGATGTATGAGAGCACAACATGTATCGATGCATTGATCAGGTGTGTTTCATAAAGCTGATGAACCAAGACAGCACAGTGTGTGTGTGTGTGTGTGTGTGTGTGTGTGTGTGTGTGTGTGTCTTCACTCACATATTGCGCGTCTCCCTTTGAGCGTGTATATGTGAACATTTGTGTGTTTCTTGTACCTCTATCTTTGCGAGGACCAGCTGCAGACTTCCTATAAAAATGTACCAAAAATGTAACTGAGTCCACAGGGCCTTGGTCCGTATATGGACTTGAACCGGCGACTGTCCATTTCCCAAGTGGAGCGTGGGCTGGTGGCTGGAGAGGTGCCAGTTCATGCTCCTGGGCACTGCTGAGGTGAAGCCCCAGCTGCTCAGGGCGGCCTCCTCACTCTGACATCTCTACATTTAATGCATGTGTAGCAGCCCTGTTTGTGCATGTGTGTATTTCAGGCTGTGTGTATGAAGCATGTAAAATAGGAACAAAAAAATTGTATTTTTCCTTGAATTTCCCCTCTGGGATTCATCAAGTATGTTTCCTTCTTCTTAGGAATTTGTAAAAACTGAAGGCATTTTGGAAATTGCATGACACGTGAGCAAAGTCAGGATATGTTGGGAAAGTGAGGGGATTTTTTTATATGTGCAAATCTTATTTATTTAGAAAATAAAGACCTTTTTTACAGTAAGGATGTTATTTTTACATGAGAGCATTTTGGAAAGGGAAAGTGAAGATATTTATTTCAACCGAGAGAAAATATGTACATCTATATGGAGCCCGTCTGTGCAGAGTTTGCATGTTCTCCCTGTGTCAGCGTGGGTTTCCTCCAGATGCTCCAAAGACATGCAGGTTAATTGGTGACTCTAAATTGTTTGTAGGTGTGAATGTGAGTGTGAATGGTTGTCTGTCTTTGTGTATCAGCTCTGTGATAGTCTGGTGACCTGCCCAGGGTGAACCCTGACCTCCAACAGGATAAGCAGTTATGGTACATGAATGAATAACTGAATGGACAGCTGTGGAAACTCATGACAAGGTAAACATCTATAAATAGGACTTATAAGAAGCGAAATAGAAGATAAAGACAGACTAAAATAGAATATGACAGAGAATTAAAGGTCCAGTGTGTAGGATTTAGGGGGATATATTAGCAGAAATTAAATGTAATGTAAGTGTGTTTTCTTGAGCGTATAACAGCCTGAAAATCAAAAATTTGTTACCTTAAAATGAGCCCTTTATATCTACATATAGGAAGCAGGTCTTCGTCCACATAGATAGCCAAGAACGGACAAACCAAACACTGACTCTAGATGAGGCCATTCGTGTTTTCACGTCAGCCATTTTAGTTCCACAGCTGCTCTTCAGTGAAAGCATCTGAAAAACACATGAAACTTTTAAATCACCGGGGGGATTTTGTGTGTGGAGAGGAGGAGACGTCTGCAGATAATCTGACTCCTGGCAAAAACCTCTTGAATGTCTGCATCTTAAGTTATAACACTGATTTGAAATGTGAAACTGCTTTATTCAGTGTTTCTTCTGGTTCAAAGGAAGAGACCTCTGCTGATAATTCAATGTCTGGTAAACACCTCCGGCATAGCGAACTCTAACTGAATTGACAAGGAGAAGTTTCAGCTGGATGCAACATGTGATCCTCTAGATTTCACTAAATTCCCCCAAACTTCACACACTCTTTCTTTAAAATTAAGGTTCAGCTGCAGCAAAGTGCAAGAAGGAATAAATAATCCCAAATTTAATTAGAAAAATTGCAACATTTTTTCAAGTCAAAGCATTAATTAGAAAGTGAGGACAGAGGTGTTTTATAAAGAACTTCTAAAAGATTTTCTTGTAATTTTAAACATTGTGCATTTTGTAAAAGTGTGGACATTTTTTCGACAGTGAACATTTTCTATGAAGTGGGAACATTTTCATTCTGTCTGGTCTTTTTTTTTTTTAAGTAAGGACGCTTTGAATACTGAGGACGTTTTCAGGAAGTTAACACATTTTTGGAGAGATAAGACATTTTTTTCAGTTCTGACTTCTCCATTTGAGGGGTTAGACTTTGGTTTGGGTGAAGGTCGCAGTGAGAGAATATATTATCTCAACAAGGATCCTCACAGGCACAGATGCACAGATCCATGCAGCCACGAGTGACTGTCTGTGTTTGTTTGTGCATGTACTGTAAACATACCGTCATGCATCAGCCTCTGTACATGCTTGTGCACGTGTTTGTACCTGTGTGCAAGCATGTGTGTGTGACAGTGTTTGAGTGTGTGTGTTTGTGTGAGGCTGCAGATTTCTCTGACCTTGGACGCCCATTAAGCTGCTGGAAACACGCAGCAGCTCATCAAATATTTACGGCTCCATCTAATTCAGGACTTCATGTGGTCTTTCTTCCTCTGGCCTCGGGCTGTTGGCCGCAGGCTGCCAGAGAAGAGAGGAAAACACATCAGCACCCGAGTCCACGCTCACCATAAACACATGAAACGCACCGTTCACACTGCCTCCTATAATGAGCTGCTACACAGAAAACTTTTCAGGGTTAATACAGATGTACTTTGAACTTAATACCAGCCTGTGTTTGAACTAAGGTCTGGAAATGGTAATAGGAATAAGAGAAGTCTGTTTGGGCGAGGAACTAATGATTATTTTTATAATAACTAAGATTATTTTTGCAATTAATGACAAGGTCTGTGTTAGGCTTGGACCACAGTAGCGGAGTCGGAGACAACAGAAGACTTAAAGTACAGTTTAATGTTCAGAAACAAAGTGGCGACAGGCAGATGCTAACAGAAACGGTGCCAGCGCTGAACATGAATGTTGACCGGAGGATGGCTGACCGCGGCGAGTTGGTGGCGAGCAGGAAAACTCCCGAAGTCACGGAGAAGGCGAGCTTTAATCAGCACGGCAGGTGAGGAGGCAGCGAGGCACACTCTAGAGAACCAGAGAACAAAAACAGGTGAGCCACAAGGAAAAAACACACTGAGATTTTCTAGCGAGCTTACTAGAACAGAATGCGGGTCTAATTCAGGTTGCACTACCGAACAGGACGGAATTATCTGGCAGTGTGGTGAAGTGAGGGCCGGTCTTTTATGGAGAGGTGATTACTGAAGAATGAGCCTCCGGTGTGCCTCGGCTGCAGAGTAGGAGAGGGTCAGCCACGCCTCCAGCCACACACTGAAAGGAAGGTAAGGGAGGGGAGAAAGGTGGAGGAGAACAACAGAAAACAAAAGACAAAAACCCAAACCATGACAATTAATCTGTTTTTCTTTCTATAAAATGTCCAAAAATAGTGAAAAATATTAATTGAAGACGTCTCAGACCTCAGAATGATTTCCTCTAATGTTCTTTTGCCCGTCCAACAGTCCAAAACCTAAAGATATTCACTTTATACAGATTTAAAACAGAGAAATGCAGCATAGTGTCATAACTGAGAAGCTGGAACCAGAGAATATTTGTCCTTTTCAGCTGCATGACGGCAGTGTCAGTCTGTCTGGCCACCCACTTGGTCCACAACAAAATATCTCAACAAATTCTACATCACTTGGCACAGACGTTAAGTTGTGTTCACACCAAATGTGATTTTTACGTCACGCTACACAAGTTTGACAGCTAAAACTTTTTTGTGATGATTCTTTTAGGTGACCACAACAACATGTCGGCTGGCACATGAACACACACAGTGACTCAAATAACAGTGAAAGTAATACAAATAGGACAAGAATAACCCGATGACATCACACACGCCGTGAAAGACAACCAGGGATAATTGGTGAGTACCAGCGTGTGGCGTGTACCAGGCATAATGCAAGTCCTGAGTCTGAAATATGTCTGTCAGCGAGTCCTACTCCACCTATTTAGACTCCACCGTAGACAATGGCAGCATTTCTCCGACCATGTAGCGAGACACAAGCTCCGTGGTTTCTTTCAGACTGACAGGTTTAACGTTATCTCCGTTATTAGAACCAAACGACAGCCGGAGCTGAAGGACCAGCGTTCTAAAAGTAACGGAAGTAACTGATGTCTTGTTTGAAAATGTGCTTAAGTATTTGATTACTCAAACAGCAAACTAACGCATTAGGTTACTCATTACTGCAAAAAGTAATCAAAGTACTCTAACGCATTACCTTGTAACGCATTAGAGTAGAGTAGAGGGGGCGGGGCTTAGCCATAGGTCAATTGGGACGAGGCTTTTAATTGACGTTTACAGTAAATACATATATTACTAGTTTACCTTAAGACGGTCCTGGTGGAATAAATCCCAAGACTGCAGCAATTCAGATGAAAGAAACAATATGCTATATCATAGCTGTTTAATGTGTTGAGAAAGATTTAGTGCCGTATATTGGAGGAATTAAAGGGTGAGGCATCTTCCCCATCCTACCCTGTGCCTATAACATTCATCAGAGTTATGAAATGTTGTCCAGCTCCAGTGGAAGAGTGTAACCTTCATATAGTTTTGGTGTGTAATGAGTGTCCTGCCTGCTCAGGACCAATATTTAGTCGGCACTTCATGTAATTAATGAATTCTGCCCTGCGCAGTTTGTTTTTGTCAAAAGCAGAGTTTGGGGCATAATTTAGGATTCAGGGTCATTTATCACCTGCTGATTAGACAAGGCCCAGTTCCTACTTTGCATTAGAAATTATGACTCAGAACTCTCACTCTATAGATTTAGGAGCAAAATAAACAATGAATGTCCCGCAGGAGAAAAATAAAAGAAGTTTGTAGGTGAAATTACTGTGATTGCTATTTTTAAAGTAATACTGGAATTATGACCCCTCTGTGATATAATCTTACTTTACAAATTACAGGTGTGACAGACAGAAATAGGATTACAATACAGGATACAAAGGAAGTTGTGTACTGTGGATGGAGAGACTGATTGTTGCTCCTTAAAGAAATGAACACGAAACTTCCTCCTTTCCAAACTAACACTGTGAGCTGTGGTGTAACTCTGTGTGTGCAGCAGTGTGTTGCTGTGCAGCAGTGTTTCGTGCTCCACCTTCACTGGATAATTAAAGTGTGAAAACAACATGTGGGTCCATGAAGTGTGTTATTCTTCAATAGGCAAGACTCCCACACAGCCAGCCTGCTCCGAGTCAGAGTGTAAATGTGTTCTGACACTGTTTCCATCCAAATATAAAGGTGTCATCATCATCACGAGTTCTGCAGGATTACAGAGTCGACCTGAGTTTGTGTGATAGAAGCTGCTCACATGTTGGCAGCGCCAACAGACTGAAATACTGCGAGGGGATTTCAGCATGTGATGTTTTTATACCCAAAATAACTGAGGGGATGAAAGAGGAGAGCGATCGAACACTGATGAGTCCAGATTTCTCTCGACGGAGCGAGAGACATTTTACTTTCAGTATTTAGCAGCTTTAGCAGCGCTTTGGTCCAGACTGAAAAACATCTCAACAGCTGTTAGATGTTCATGAAAGTCCAGAAATTCGATGTCCCCAGAGGATAAATCACCCAGCTGTTCAGCACCGTCATCCGACCAGGTCTCCATAGCCTAACTTAAATAAAAACATTAACTGTACTTAAAGGTCAGTGGTGACGTAATATTTCAACACATCCTCACTCCAACGTTGGTCATTGACTTTCTACGTCCACATATGATGTGCGAGGTGCCCTGGCTGCGTTTGTTGTTGATGTTCTGTCAACTTCAGCCTGTCACATGCATTGTGTGTTTTCAAAATACACGTCTGCTTTCACAGAAAATGTACAGTTTGCATACAGTCTCTTTCAAAATAAAAGCACTACATCAGTACAGCATCACAAACTGATGTTTTTTTTCCTTCAACAGCAAACACGTGGTCTGGTTTTGGAAAAAACAACAGGGTTTGGCTTTACAGTCTTTCGGGAAGTGATCACCGGCCTCATGGGTGAAAGTCGGTGGTTGTTGGACCCGTCCGCCACACCTCCCGCCCACTCACTCTACTTGGACTTTCTCCACCTTAACTTTCATTGTTGTCCAACCACTTTTCCCCCTGACACCACCAGGTTACCAGCCTTACTTCATGCTGCTACTGAAGGACAGCTTTTTTCGTCTGTGTCTGACTCCGGAAGTCACTGACCAAGCGCCGGTATTGGAAGACTTCGCAGTGAGACCGGGCACACCAGGATTTGATTACAATTCAGAGGGCAACAATTTTTGATTTATATACGTGATTTATTTTTCTCTTTTTAACATAGCATTCTGTATTCGTAATAATCCACAATTAAATAAACAGATGAATTTACTTACGTATAATGTGGCTCTTGTCCAGGTCCCTTCTTCCTTCAGCTGACCTACATAACCCAGCTTTTGAACCAGGAGGTGTCTGTCGGATTGTATCCATCCTCAGCTGCTAACACGTGTCCATTGTGGGATATGTAGCATGTAACAGGCTAAGAGTAAAGCACTTGTCAACATGAATATGTATTTACTCGCACATAACAATTTCCGATCCTTTCTGTCTAATAAACACAATTCTGTCTCTTGCTGCTCTTGCCATCCATGCGTTGGGGCACACTGTCTTTTGAGTGATGCAATTAAAAAACAGATTTCGACGATGAATAATATTTCTGTTTCTCTGTCGTCCCAGTCTAAATGTTCTCCACCCCCAAAAGGCACGGGTGTATTTCAAACACTAATTGGCATTTTCGGATTGGAAGAGCTTTTTCATAGAACCTCCCTTTTTTACTAGAAAACGACCATTTTGAGGGACTTTTTTAGCTCCCATTTCAGAGAAGGTCCGAGTGACGTAAGAGTGGTCAAAATGTAGGTGAACAGCGATTGGTTGAACACAGCCTATGCGGCACCGGCAACCTCCATATTTAAAATCCTGTTAGCTGTGAAACCAATTAACAACACAAAACAGAAATAAATGTGACGTTGCTACACCGACCGCCGGTCAGCTTACAGTATGTCACTTCAGTGTTTCTATTAGCAGGAAAAAAGCCTTTGAACGTATATAGTTCTCCCCGATGAGCAGTTCCCCTCAAAACTGTTTAGTCAAAAAAAACCCTCTTGTTTAAACTGAAAAACATTGTCAATGGATGAAAAAAAAAACACATAACAGTATGTTATAAAGGCTTTTGATGGAATGTCCAATTAGCTTCTTTGTCTGGTGGTAACATTAACATAATGTTTCATCCTCCATTGCTGAGCCTCATCAAGCGGGAATAATGTGTTTGAGCTCTATTCTACCTCCCATGGATCCACCCGTCCTTCATGCAGCAGGACATGATCCCAGCTAAAAATGACAACTGTGTTTGTCGAAAAACACATTCAAGCTGTGAGTACCACTGCCAGAAACTGAGGAAGATATTTCCTCCCGCACAAACAAAAGGCAAACACTTCTTCCGACCACCTGTATGAAAAATTAATTGGATATTAAGGCTGGATTTTTCATGTCGCTCTTCAATTTTTGGGGCGGCTTTCATGTTTAGACAGCATTTCTATTGAAATAACTGTATAATCATAATATTTAGACCCAGGAGAATTTTCAATTTGTGCAGCTTTATTCAGCACTATAAAAGAAAAAATACAAACATTGCACACACTTTTATGTCACCACAACTTTATACTACAGTACATACTGAACATAACAGCCAATGTCAACGTTGCTTATAAACATAGAAAGCAAGTAAGGAATCAGAGGCCTGAAGAGCAGCATGTGTCTAATCATTTAATCTCACACTGCAAGATCCCACACACACACACACACACACACACACACACACACACACACACACACACACACGACCACCACCTTGTTGATTTATTTCACTGCTGTGCTCGGCTGTTTCTTTTCCTTTTTTCTCTCCGTCCTGATCCCTTGATTGTAATTCAGCGGTGGAGGTGAAGGGCAGATGGAGGCGATGAACAGAGCTGCTGTGTGGAGAAACAGAGGAAGAGCCTCCCTCAAGTGAAAGCAGTGATTAACAGCCAGGGTGAAGGTGACTCTGACGAAGGAAAAAAAAAGGGAACAGAGAGAGTGTAAACATTTGAGCAGCGCTGGACGTGAAAGAGTGAAAGGGAAAGGCAGAGGAGGGAGGTGATGACGCTGCGGCTGAGTTCATACATCAGTGGCAGACTAGAGCAAAACCACAATTTCATTTCAGTCAGGAACATTTTAGTCAAAGAAAACTTTATTTCTATTTGGAGTATTATATTTGGTGGTATGGCTCTGTTCTGGGGCCTCTCTACCTTTCCTAAGCCTAGGTAGAAAGAGAGCAACATTCTTCCACACACCTACGTCGAAAACTTAAGGCCCTGACCACACAGAAAGCGTTTTAGCAGCTGGAGGCGGCTTTTTGTAATTGTTTTAATGAGAATTAAGCTTTTTGGTCGCTGTTTTTGCGTTGTAGTGCGCCTCATGTTTCTGCGCTCTAAGCTCATGACATATTTGCTGGAGTACTCTGAACTCCTGGCGTTAAATAAAACTTGAACTCAGAACGGAAAAACACCCCATGTCATCTTCTTAGATTCTGATTATTAGGGAAGAAACAGTGGATTAATCACACAGGGTTACGGCGTGTTGGTGTGGTTGCAATCTGCAAAACACTTTCTGTGTGATCAGGGCCTAAGGCGGAGAGAGCAAACCTTTCTGCCCTTCCATGTGCAAATGAGGAATGCCTGAAGCAGCGAGAGCAGACCTCCCTGCCCTTCCATGCGCCTACATGGAAACAATAAGGCAGGGAGAGCAGCAGCAAAGACCCCTCGGGAACAGAAGAGAGCAGCATTAATGACAAACAGAAATGACACTGATAAGTCAGACACAGCATGAAAAGGAGGAGCTGGGGTGGAGGCAGGTTGCAGAGCAGCTTGCAGAGGAAGCAGCAACAGTCGGCAGGCCAGAGCAGTTTAAAAAGGGCACCGTGAATGAGATTTGCCGCTTGGTTGCATGAAAAGAAATGATGTGATGTATCAGCTGACTTCATGAGACATGAAATGTCTGGGTTGTTACTTCAACCATCAGTCAGGCAAAATAAATTATACATAACAAATGAGTGGTGCTTAAAAATTATTACATCTTCATTAGGTTCTCTGATGAGAATTAATTAGATTAACTTTTAGGTTCTTGTGAACGATTCATTCATAGCATTTATCAGTTTTATGGTGTGGAACAAATTAGGTTGTACAAAAAACTGAAAATGCCAGACAAAGACAGAATGTTGAGGGCTCATATCATTTCACAAATATATTCAATATGATGCAGTAGTTGGATGAAGACGGACTTTTATTTTTCTGTACTCATTAGCTACCACGTGTCATAAATGTAGATGACAAAGGAAATATTCGCTCTCTTGTCAAGAGCGAGAGGAGACGATCGATATCAATCTTATGTGTGCATTAATTATGAAGCCAGGGGACGATAAGCTTAGCATAAAGTCATTAACCAGGGAAAACAGTCAGCCCAGCTGTGTCCAGAGTTTAAAATCACACCTCAGCAGCTCCTAATGAACAAACAGTGTCTCATTTGTTTAATCAGAACACAGACAGAGATACAAAAAGGAAAAATTAGGTTCAAATCTTGTCATTCTTTTCACTCTTAAAGTCTTATCTGCAGCATCTGTGGACTCTCACTCAGCAGCACAGGGGTCAGCAACCATTACTATCAAAAGAGCCATTTTGGCCTAATGTATTTATTCATTTTTTAAATCTGTACATATTTGTGCTTTACAATAAAGTGACACTGTCATCATTCTTGGTTTTTGTTTATATTCTATTCTATGGGCTTTGTTTTTGAGATTTCTGTTTGTGTTCCTGGTTTCATGTTATTCATTCATGTTTAATCTGCGTCCTGTTTTATTTTGTAGATTCTCTCTTCATGTGTCGTGTCTGGTTTTACATCCTGTCCTTGCGTGTCTTCCTTCAGTCTCGTTTGTCCTTCCCTGTTCCCACAGTCCTCCCTTCACACCTCTTGTGTCATAACATTATCTTATTCAAAGTATAATCAAGTGACATCCAAATAAAAAAAACTCGTTATGTGAAAATCTAAATTCAGGTCAATTGATTTGCTTCAAATTATTCGTTATATATGTATTCAATAAACGTTACGCTGGTTCATTGTAAACCTGGCCAAATTACTGCAAGTCTCGACAAAATCAAGTGTTGCAAATGAACATACCAAAATTAATGTTATATATTTAAAAACGCTGAAGCATTTTTTGAGATTGTGTAACCTCAATAACAGCTGAATCACTGTTTCAAGATTTGTTGTATAATGTTAGTTTCAGGTAAACTCAACTTACGTCTAGTTACACGAAGGAGCTGGCACCAAGCGGGAGCAGCCAACACCACAGGGCTCACTTAACTTAGCAGCATCTAAGCAACCAGGCTTAATTTGGCCCGCCTCTTTGCCCATTTTAGATTGGACAAGAGTTGGGCGGAATCAGGCACTGCCAAGATGGCAACAGCCAGAGCAGAGTATTCTGAGCTTCAAACGAGCTCCTCAGAACCCAATGGCTGACGTCACGATGACTATGCCCATATTTTTATACAGTCTTTGGTTATAGGACTCATTCCTGGCGGACTCTGGAAACAGCCTAATTAAACCTGAAAGTTTATTTCATACATGGGTGATAATGTCTCATACAGTACGTAGGAGATAAACTTAGGTTTTGGCCAACGCTGCCTGCATAAAAAGAATATTTCACCTTGCCTCTCAGGGCTGACGTAGACAACAGCAGAGTGCAGAAGGAGGTGCGAACACGTCTGAGCTCATGTGACTGAACATGAGAGTCACCATGTTAACAATGACTCATAATAAAAGTCAGCTGAGATTGTGGCAGAATCAAACCTGTTCTCTTTTTTTAGTCATTAGGCATCTGCACTAATCACCCATGGTGGAGTCAAAGGTGCGAAATAATTAATTGCAAGCAAATGCAAATGAGTAAATAATTAGTTTCCCGGAACAAATAAAACTCAATCATTCCTCCTGTGGGGCTGTATAGGTGGAGTGTCAGACGGAGTCAGTGGAGACACAACTTTTTGGCACTTTGAAACTGAATATAAATGGTGTCCTGATTCTTTGTGCTCGTCAAATGAAGACTAAATGCTGACTCGCTAATTTGCATTTGAATTATCGGGATTATAAATCCATTAAAAGGGTCTTTTGTTTGTTTCCCATTTATAAAGGCGGTTGTACTTTTACAAAGTGTGTGTGCAGCCGACTTTGTGAGACATGCTCTGACGTTGTATAATGGCCCATTCATGTATTCAATAAAGACACTGGCTGTTCAAGCTCTCCCATAAAGTCATTCAATAAAGCTGGCTTCACTTGATCAGCGGCAAATTGCTTAACATCGTATAAAATCATTTAGTCATTACTGAGGGAGCACCGAGGCATCGTTCAGCTGCGCTTCTGAGATGGCTGCTGTGCTTCAGAAAAACACAGTTTTTGACATTAAGATTTTAAAGCCTTCCATATAGCAGCTTATATGACACGTCGCAGCAGGTGTGGACTCTCTCACCTGATAATCTAACAGCAGTACAGGGACATGTTGATCCTGTGGCGCAACACCATAAACACCATAAGAAACTGTCTATAACATCCCGTCCTCTGTTTCAGTGACATTCACACATCAAGGAACTGGATGTTCTCACATCATTCAACATGTTGGTAGTCCTCATCCTAGTGAGTGAGTTTTACCCCCTCGTTGTATATGAAGTGAAATTACCAAAACTTCTTCACATCACATGACACGTGACATAACGTGCCAGTGTTAGTTTGGATCCTTTGTTGTGGTAAAAACACAAATTCTCTGGTCAACAACACAATGGACAGTGATTAAATTTATGTCTCTAATTTGTGTATTCGACCCTTTTACTATTTGTAAACAGTATGATGTTTTTTGGTGGGCGGGACTTAGCTGGAGGCAAAACAATCCTCCACAGACATTAGCGAGAGCTAGCTAGCAAGTTCTGTTGGCTTGTTATAGACGATGGAGGAAGATGATGCGAGTGGTGCATCGGAAACACTCATAAATTCAGAACGCTGTCTGAACGTACCGTTTCGCTATCCCGAGTGAATGTGTGATTAACTTAACCGTTGGTTCATTCATGTAGAAATATAATGCTCTGTTTCTTCCACCAACAGGGCTCTCATTTTAGTGTTTCTTTGCCATGACTCCTTCTATTCTGGCTCCCAGTAACACAACAAGACAAACACATTTTAAGACTCCTATCTAGCCAACAGCCCTGTGGGGGAGAGGCAGCTGCACCTGCAGGTAATAAGATGATATCATTGTGATGTCGGACTTAAAAGGGTCTATAAAGAGTCTTCGCACAGAGGACAGGAGGGTGGTGGATGAGTCAAACAAACACAGGACTGAGTTAACTTTACGTACTTATATTGCATTTAGTCATGTAGACATGATGAAGACGAGCTGCTGAAGTTCAAATGCAGCATCAGAATGATGAAGAAAGGTGATTGAAGTGACTTTGAACGTGGTTAACATGGTTGTTGGTGCCAGACGGGCTGCTCTGAGTATTTACTGGGATTTTCAGCACAACCATCTCTAGAGTTTACAGAGGATGGTCCCAAACAGAGCAAATATCCAGTGAGCCAAAATGCCTTGTTGATGCCAGAGGTCAGAGGAGAATGGCCAGACTGGTTCAAGATGATAGAAAGGCAACAGGAAGTCAAATAAGCACTGGTTCCAACCAAGGTCTGCAGAAGACCATCTCTGAAGCAACAACACCTTGTCCAACCTTGAAGCAGATGGGCTACAGCAGCAGAAGACCACACCAGGTGCCACTGCTGTCAGCTAACAACAGGAAACTGAGGCTACAGTTCAAAACTGGACAATAGAAGATTGGAAACACCACATTCAGATGGAAGCATGGATCCATCCTGCCTTGTATCAAGGCTTCAGGCTGCTGCTGCTGGTGTAATGGTGTGGGGGAGATTTTCTTAGTACCAGCTGAGCCTGGTTTAAACACCACAGCCTGCCTGAGTATTGTTGCTGACCTCATTCTCTGTGTAGCTCACCACAACTCCACCTTCCAACAGAGCGCTCAGGACTCCTGCCTGGCTCTGCTTCAGCCTCCATCATGCCGCACATGGAGCCAGACTTACTATAATAACATTCTCATGTTCAGGTGTAGCGAAGTCTATTCTAGTTATACTGTCAACAGGACGCCATTCACAGATCTGCTGTTGTCTGTCATTATAACTGACATATACAGTGACTGTGTGCTGTGTAATTATGTTATGTGGTATCTCCTCTGGTGCGGGAAACACATTATTGCTCCTGTAACCTGTGTTGTTTTCAAGCCCGTACTGTTGTTATGTCTCTCAGCTTTCTGCAGAGTGGAGCTCATGTTTGCAAACAGACACTGATGTTGGTGTGTGGAGAGTGGAACACGTGTGAAACTGAACATGCCTGCTCGGGCTCATCTAAAGGTTTCAGTCCCCTGTGACCTTATTAAGCTCATCTTTGAATCCTGATCTTACTGATTTTTTCTCATTAACCTTTTCTTATCATGTAACCCAGTCACCAGAAAACATGTTGTTATTATACATTCATGTGAACCACAGATATGTTGCCTTTATAAGTTGTTATGTAGCGGATACACTGAAACTTAATGTTTATTAAGGTTTCAGTTACGCTGCTGTTAATGTGTGGTTATGTGTTGGCACAAAAAACAATTTGTTATCTGTGGCACTATTCCAGCAGGAAATGCAGCAGTGTCTCAGTAAATAACCACTTTTCGTGGCAACATCCCTGGTGCATAAAGACACCTGCGTTTAGTGGCTAAAAAGTTGCTGGAAACAGGAGCTTACTCGCTAAATCACAATCGGTTTAGTTGTGTCTCATTATGGCTGAAGCTATAATGTTTTCAATGTGCCGGTCCATTAGTCTAATTCTCGTGAACGCAATATCTCAAGAACGCCATGAGGGGATTTCATCAAATTTGACACAAATGTTCCTTTGGACTCAGCAATGAACTGATTAGATTTTGGTGGTCATATGTTAAAGGTGGGGTCAATGTGACCTCTCATTCTCGTAAATGCAACATCTTAAGAATGGCTTGAGGGATTTTTTTTTCAAATTTGGCACAAACATCCACAAGGTCACTGTGACTTAGTGTCCGTCTCGTTGCTGCGAATGCAATATCTTAAGAACACCTTGAGAGAACTCTCTCAAATTTGGCAGAGAGATTCATTTGGACTCAAGAATTAACTGATTAGAATTTGGTGGTTTAAGGTCAAGGTCACAGTGACCTCGTCCATCTCACTCTTGTGAACTCGGTATTTCAAGAACACCTTGAGGGATTATTTTCAAATTTGGCACAAACATCCACAAGGTCACCGCGACCTAGCGTCCGTCTCGTTGCTGTGAAAACAATATCGTGAGATCACCTTGAGAGAACTCCCTCAGATTTTGGTGGTCAAAGGTCACTGTGACCTCACAAAACATGTTTTGACTACAACTCAAGAATTCATGCAGTGATTGAGACAAAATTTCACACAAATGTCTAGCAGGATAAAAGGATGAAGTGATGGCATTTTATATCCAAAAGGTCAAAGGTCAACTTCACTGTGACATCATAATGTTCTGCATAAAACACTTTTCTGTTCATTATTCAACGTCATATCTCAGGAGCAAGAAGGGAAACAGTTGGTCAGATACTGAACTGGTGACACTCAATCACAATCTTGAAACTGTGCTCATTGTATAGATCTTCTGTGATGTGTATGAATCATCCATGTTTTCACAGACCTGGATAAAAACTGTAAGTGTAACTTGACTGGTTCACAGAGGCATACGACTGTGAGATGATAATTCTAGTTGTTTATTGGTCTCAAACAGTGGCCTGCAGCTTCGCAGGCGTAACCCTCAGGTGTCACACAAAGTCAGCTCATATACTATTTCATTTGAGAATCATTGAAACAGGCGTATGAAAGAGAGATCTTGCATATTTTCTGCCACAGATGATAATTAAGGGCGCATGCCTGATGGGTACATGCAGCTTTAACACTGATAAATCACAAGTGAATTAATTTGCTGTAAACAAAAGAGACCTTCTGTGACATCACTGTCAGCCTGTCGGCGCAGATTAAGAGATAAATCTGATTCACAACACGACAGCACAAACAAGAATCAACTGTACTGCACAGAAACGGTCTTATTTAAAGTAATATTCCAGTGGGCAGGCTTCACATGGACGGATTGAGGACAGAGGGACTCCTGGAAGGTTTGTAATCAGCATTCAGCAGTAGGACAGAAGTTGAACCAAACTTTGGAGCTGCATGATTAATAACCGCCGCACAATGCCCCTGAAAATCAGATTAAAAGGGGCAAAACTATTTAATTTGATACCGGGACTCAAGCTCAAAATTGATTAAATTCTGCAATTAAAGCACTCTGGACCTGAACATGTGAACACCCCCCTGGAGCCATCGTCTTCTTCTTCTTCTGTCTCAGCTACATAAAGTGCTGAGAGTCCGCAGCATCATGTGTCTCTGATCATCTCACAGAGATAAGCTCAGTGATTCTGCAGACATCAGCTCTGTTTGTTACCCAGTGAGTGATTGATGGCTGAGTGACATGTTTACCTGTTTATCCGTGTGCGTGCGTGCGTGTGTGTGTGTGTGTGTGTGTGTGTGTGTGTGTGTGTGTGTGTGTGTGTGTGTGTCTTTGTGTTATCTATCATAACTGATGCTATCCAGAGTCTTTCCATTTAGCAGGGGAGTCCTCATCCACCTGTTTATCTCTGCAGTTATTGTCAGTCGGAGTATTTAAATGTGTTCTGTATAACAATGAGACCAAAATGAAATGTAATAAAAGAAAGATTTCTATCATTTCTTTATGTGACTGTCAGTCTTTTGTTTTTGTCACTTGTTTTGTATCATTTCAAGTAAAAATGATTAATTAAGAGAAGGTATGCTGACAGGGTGGTATATTTCTGTCTCTTATAAATTACTTAATCAACACGTTCACGTCATCTCGTGAAACAGCGTCGCTTTGTCAGAGGACCTACCCGTCAAATCATGAAGTGCAGGGTACCCGTCAGTTTTGGGCAGTGAGGGACAGTGTGTCATTTTACGCTTGTTACATGCATAAAGTCTTTTTCAAAATACACTTACAACGTATCTAAAACATTTACATTTATTTTAGGAAACAAAAGTCCCTGGTTAGGTTTAGAAAAAAACATCATGGCTTGGCTTAAAATAAGTATTGTTGCTATTAACTTACTGTTTTATGATGTACATCATGTGACCTACCTGACTATCATAGCATGCTACACATATTAGCATACCACTTTGTTATTAAAGTCACTCCACACTTTTGGTTTCACAAGGGGTAAACGAACAGCAGCCTCACAGCTGAAAGTCCAGCATATGTTTGACCCATCCATCTCCCCTCTCACCCGCCCTATAGGTACCTTCTTGTTCTTCACCATATGGTAGTTGCCAGGACAGTTGTTGTGAAATATGGGCAAGGGGACGACATTTTCAAAAGTGGGCCCCTCATCCACACCCATGAGGGGGAAGCGAAATTATGATGTGAAAATCACTATGCCAATTTTTTTTTACCTCCTGCGAATATAATCCAATTAATCATATTTCCACATGTGTTTTGTATCAACTCTGTGTTAAGAGCAGGGCTGCAGCTAACGATTATTTTCATTGTCGACTAATCTGTCGATTGTTTCTTTGATTACTTGACTAATTGTTCAATCGAAAAATGTGTTAAAATGTTGAAAAATGTCGGCCTGTCTCTCCCAAACCCCAATATTATGTCATCTAATGTCTTGTTTCATACTTAGGCCAAAGGGTTTTAGTTCACCGTCATGGGAGAGTGTGTAAAGCTGCCAATATGTGAACGTAAGAAACTGCAATAAGAGTATTTTGGGGTACTTTTATAGTACTTTTCTACGACAAATGACTCAAACCGATTAGTCGACTAGTTAGACCTTACTTTCTTATTTTGAAAATGTCAACCACCTGGGTCATCTGTGCCCTTTGACACCCCCAGAAGGTGCTTTTGGTATCTTTGGTATCTCATCATTTGACGACCTTGGTTGTTGGCTGCTGCATCAACTGCCGCCATCAGTGCGTATTGTTTCGCAGCCAAAGGTGCCTTTGTGCATCAGTATCTAATGCAGATCACTGACAAAGCGGAAGTATTTGATGAGATGGGAGTGAGTACGGGTTGGTACATGGTGTTGCAGGTAACATTTTTTTGCTGGATGACCTTGGGGTTCGTCTTCGTTGGCGTCTGTCCGAAATTAAGCACACACCAAATGTATTGCTAATATCCACACATTTTTATTTATTTTAGTAATGAGAGGGTCCTAAATGTGACCTAAATTTGCTGGCAAAATTCAAGCAACTTTGTTCTGTCAGATAAATCCATCCATCCATTTTTTTCATCCATTTATCCATGACCAGGTCGCAGGGGCAGCAGGCCGAGGAGAGCACTTCAGACGTCCCTCTCCCCAGCAACACTTTCCAGCTCCTCCTGGGGGAAGCCGAGGCGTTCCCAGGCCAGATGAGATATATAATCCCTCCAGCGTGTTCTGGGTCTGCCCTTGGGCTTCCTACCAGTGGGACATGCCTAGAAAACCCCTAACGAGAGGTGCCGCGGAGGATCCTGATCAGATGCCCAAACCACATCGAGGTCTGATGTCTGAGCTCCTCACCCTGTCTGTAAGGCTGAGCTCAGTCACCCCACGGAGGAAACTCATTTCAGACGTGATCTCAGTCTTTGGGTCACTACCCAGAGCTCATGACCATAGCTGAGCGTCGCAGCATATATGTTCCAGTAAACCAAAAGATTTTCCTTTTAGCTCAGCTCCCTCTTTACCACGACAGTCCAGCACAATGCCTGCATCACTGCCGCCGCCGCGCCAAACCGCCGATCCATCTCGCACTCCATTTTACCCTCACTTGTGAACAAGCCCCCGAGCTACTTGAACTCCTTTGCCTGGTGCAGAGAGAACCACAACCTCAGACTTTCACCACATGACCCTGCCTTTTATTGATTCATTTTGTTGTTTTTTGCTACTGTGCAAAAACATTAATCTCACTGAAAGAAAGAGGAAACTATTTTTTGACATGCTCTGTTGTCGTCGATCTGAAGACAGCCTGATAGAGACGACAGAGTCAAACTGAATTACAGGGAGGTAACATAATGTCCATTGAGTCTAAATATCAGGACACTCGCTCAACACTTTTGTCATTAAAGAGCTTCCGCATCTCCACAGGACTGTAATGAGTGTGAAACCAGAGCAGAGGTGTCGAGTGTGAAAAACACACAAACTTGTGCGTGTTAGTATGAAAACAGGCCGGCGGGCTGCTGCAGAGGGAAAGACTCTCTCACTCCCCAGTCCACCTGCTGCTAAGTGACGCAGACAGAGCTCACACACACACACACACACACACACACACACACACACACACACACACACACACACACACACACACACGCACGCTCACCCCTGTAACCCAGCACTTTGCTGATGCAGCAGAACAACAGCCCGTGTGTCTCTCCATCTAAACAGGGTTACTTGAGCATGCAGAGCCACAGAGTGGTGCAACATGACAGATAAGATAAGCAGCGTCCTCCTCTCGCCGCTTGAAGGGCTGAGGCGGCTGCTGATGCTCGCTGTTATAGATAGACGTGGGGGACCTGACGTCTGTGGCGTTAAGCACATACCAGATGGAGAGCGTCAGCCCTGTGTGAGTGTGTGTGTGTGTGTGTGTGTGGAGAGGACACCAGAGTTTAAATGTGATAGGGAAAAAAGAAGAGTGAAAGTATGGATGTGTGTTTGTGTCATGAACGTACAGCATGAGAGAGATGATGACGATGATGATGAAGACGTACACATCAGCTCAAGCACCACCAGAGTCTAATGATCAGCTGTCACACGTCATCTTCATCAGACTCGAGTGCAACTCTGAGCCGAATCCGTGTGTGATTATTCACCAGGGTGCTTTAATTAACAAGAAAAGCCAACTAAGCGTGCAAATTGCTGCAATTAGTGTAATTTGTGACATGAGCTGATCTGAATAAACCTCGTTCTGCTCATTTGGTTAATATGTGATGTTGAATATGGTGCACTTGTTCTTAGTGCATTAATCTGCACGGTGGTGGTGACTCACCAGCAGGCTTACTTAGTGTTACCTGAATTGCCTCGCTCTCTGCTGGAGAACTGCTTCTGTGTTTTTGCACCTGAGAGGAGGCAAAAGAACTAAGAGGCGTCACTCTGCTGCTGATTCTGTGAACCAAAAACACCACTCCAGTCAAGTGGAGCTTTTCTTCTCTGAATATATCCAGCAGGGGAATTTAACTAATTTAGCACAATTTGAGGTATTTGTGTTTCACTTAAGTATTTAATTTTTATGCTACTTTATACTTCTACTCCAGTGTGGAGTGAAGTATAGGCTGCTCCTCTGACGACATTAATTTCACAACAATAGTTACTTTTCACACTCAGATTATTCATAAAAAAACAACAAAAAAAAAAAAACAATTATAGATTATGATGTATTATTGTAGATTAAGCTACCCAGCAGCACTACTTAAAATCAGGTCCACCTTTACCTTTACTTTAAGTATATTTTGATGCTAATATTTAAGTACTTTTTACCTTCGTAAAATTTTGAATGCAGGATCTGAAACAGTGTTTAACACTGTGGTATTTCTTCTTTAATTAAAGGAACAGTGTGTAAGATTTAGGGGGATTTAGTGGCATCAAACCAAGCCTATCCAAAACTGCTCCTGGTTAAAATTCCTTCAGTGTTCATTGCTCAGGAGCTGGATTCTCCACAGAGGTCTCCTCCTCTTCAAAATAATCGAACCATGTGATTTAAACTGATTTAAAAAAAATGAATAAAGCAATTTCACATTACAAATCAGTGCTTCTTCAATGTTCACATCCTCACTGTGACCTCGTCACATGTCCACGTTTGGTCACGCACTTTCCACGTCCACATATGGCGTCCAAGGTACCCTGGGTGTGTTGGTTGTTGACATTCTGGGACGCCGTGTCAACTTCAGCCTGTTACATGCATTGTCTCTTTTCAAAATACACTTCTGTTTTCACACGAAATGTACAGTTTGCATACAGTCTCTTTCAGAATAAAAGCACTATGTCAATACAACAATGTGAATTGGTGTTTTTTTCCCTCCAACAACAAATGCGCATGCTTGGGTTTAGGAGAACAGGGTTTGACTTATATCTTACAGGACACGTGGACTGCTCTCCCAGGTGAAAGTCACAGATTGTTGAACTGATCCACCAAGACCTGTATCATCCCCCGTCACCGGCAGCTGGCTGTCTGCAACGATGAGGAGCTCAACAAGCTGCTGGGCGGAGTCACCATCGGGAAGTAATGAAACGGCTCTACTACTTTTAACGGGTCTATATTACACATTTAAACAACTGGTGTGATGATGCGTTGCACTGACAGGAAATGCCTGGTACGTGCTGTCGCTCATGAACAGTCAAAAGAATATTAGCCTACCGTTTAAAAGTGTAGAGCACGAAGATAGGACAACTTCTGTTTTATTATTATTATTATCATTATCATCATTATATTATTATTATTATTATTATTATTATTACCGCAGTAATACCGATTACTGTGGTATTTTTGCCCACGGTCAAAATACCGGCACATGCCTAGAGGCGACTGGCTGTGTATCATGCTGATGTTAAAGGGCGGCTTTTTGCTTTGGATTATGACGACTGACGTCAGAGTGAGACCGGGTTGTGTTTTACCGTCCTTATTCTGAAAAGCACCTGGACAAGCTTTAGACAAACGTGTAAAATGTTGTGATACTGTTCAAGCTCACAGGGCCGCTTTGTTCTTCCGTCTTTACTCCCGTCAGCACACTGTGTGCACGTGAGCCTTCCCGAAAACGTGGGTTAAATATGAATTACTGGTTCACAATTATGTAGGGTGTTGTGATATTTGGTGCATTATTTTTCATAAGGAAACATACAAACAGAGCACAACAGCAGCCTGACTCTTACTGTACCAACGTCACCTGCTGAGGTAGACCATGAGATGCAGTACAAGTCTCTGCAGCAGAGGAGTGAACATCGACTCTGTTCATGTTCAAGTTCATGTTTTGTTTTGTTTTTCTAAATGAAAACACATGTTTTCCATGTAGCAGAATCAAACCAGCAAAGAAATGTAAGAGTTTCATTACTGCAGGATGAAACTTCAACAATCTTCACACCTTGCCTGTGAATTTTCACACAGTTCTCACTGTCCTTTTCTTGTATTCAAATGAGCTTCACGTTACAGCTCACAACAGGAGAAGTGAAGAAATCTTCATCTATCAGCGAGCTGCAGTACAGTAGAGCTACTTTTAAATTATTACTGACGAGCTCCAACATGCAGTCAGCCTCTTAAATGTACGTTTACGTCAGTGCGAATGCTTACCACACATGATTAAAGCATTTTCTCAGAGTGCATTCCTCAGTAACAGGATACTGACAGTACTGTAAATGCTTCATCTAAAACCTACACATTTTATGGCCTGAGTGTCTATTTATAGTGTGGCACAGGGTACATGAGGTCAGTGCGGCCATATCAAAGCACACATACCAGTTTTCTTCATAGAAATGTACTGTATGCATCACACACTGAACGAGACTGACCGAGTAAACTGATTTAATGATCCTCTCAGACAGATTAACCCTGCAAGAATTCCTCACTAATTTGCAACAGCATATTTTGAAAGAAACGTAATGCCGCCGCCTAAATATAACATATTACTGATGCTTATGTTGAACATGTGAACGTTAACTGGCAGTGTAATTCATTTCTTATTTTTATGCCAGTGATAGCCATGACCAGAGACATTACTTTTTAAGGTTTTTCGTTCCGTCCATCTGTCCGTCCGTCACACGTCCATCTGTCTAATTCTTTGTGAACGGGATATCTCAAGATCCTCTTGAGTTAGTTTCTTCAAATTAACGATAACGTCTTGGTACACATGATGAGGTCAACAATGAACTGGATAGATTCTGGTGGACATAATATAAACACGATATCTCAATTCTGGCTTCAGGGAATTTCTTACAATTTGGCACAAACGTCCACTTTGACTCAAAAATAAACTGATATGATTTTGGTGGACATAAGTCAAAGGTCACTGTGACCTTGCTTTAATCTGATTCTTGGAAACATGATATCTCAAGATTGGTTTCCTAAAATTTGGCGCAAATGTCCACTTTGACTCAGTGATAAACCAATTAGATTTTGGTGGACATAAATCAAAGGTCACTGTGACCTTGCATTAATCTGATTCTTGTAAACACTATCTCAAGATTGGCTTCAGGGAATTTCTTAAAAGGTCACTGTGACCTTGCATTAATCTGATTCTTGGAAACATGATATCTCAAGATTGGCTTCTTAAAATCTGGCACAAACGTCCAATTTGACTCAAAAATGAACTGACATGATTTTGGTGGACATAAGTCAAAGGTCACTGTGACCTTGTATCTGTCTCACTTAATGTGATATCTCAAGAACACTGTGAGAAAATTTTTGCAAATTTGGTACAAATGACTTATTAGAATTTGGTGGTCAGAGGTCAAGGTCACTGTGACCACACAAAACATGCGTTGGCCATAAAGATGCCAAGAATACATTTTTTATTTTGACACGCCCTGTGAGACACAAATGTCTCATAGAATATAATAATGAAGTGATTATCTTATATCCAAAAGGTCAAAGGTCAACTTCACTGTGACATCATAATGTTCTGCAAAAACACTTTCCTGGCTTCATGTACAGCTGAGCAACTTTTATAGGAATGAACAGGGCCTGGCGCACATGCTGTATCCACGTTCCCAAAACATTAATGCATCGTACATCCAAAAAGTCAAAGGTCAATTTCACTGTGACATCATGCTGTTATGTGTAAACACTTTTCTGGCCATTAGCCAGCATCATATCTCAGGAACAGAAGGGGAGACATTTGGTCAGATACTGAACTGGTGACACTGATCATGAAGCTGTGCTGACTGTATAGATCTTCTGTGTGTGAAGCATCCATGTTTTCACTGGCATGGACATGAACTGTAACTGCAACTTGTCTGGTGCACAGAGCAAACCGCGAGAATGTAATTCTAGTTTCCTACAATATTATTTTTGTAGCACCAAATCCAGGGGTAGGCAACCTGCGTCTCCAGTAGCAGTAGCTGGAGCCTGGAGTCGCTCTCGCAAGGCTAGCTATGGATTAAATCTAAAAAAGAAAAGGCCTTTGAGGAAAATAGAGGATTTAACAGTGTGTGGACAGATTCATTTGCTTTTTCACCACCAGTGCTGCAAAGTTAATGTACTAAATAGTCATAAAAAGTCCACTGCACAGTATCCATCTTGTTGTAAATCATTTAATGAATGCTCATGTAGACTTAATAGGCTGATACCTTTATTCAGATATGTTTTACAGCTCCAGACACATTTATTTTCTTCTTTTTTGGCCAATAATAGTAGTAAAGGTTGCCGACCTAGAGCGTGATTAATGTTTTTATGGTTCTGTTCAGGCCACTCTGAGCTCTTGGTTTAAAAGTGTTTGTTGTTGTTTTTTTTGTTAAATATTTTAAAAGTCAACTAAGTTTTCAATATTTGACTTTAGATTTAAACTTTTCTCGATCTGTTCCATAAAGTTTCTGCAGCTTAAACTTAATCACATGCTGTAAGTGTATAAACCATAAACATAATTATAGCAGACAGGGTGGACCCGTCACATAACTTTAATCTGCTGTGCAGTTAGTGTTGCATAATGTAAACAGCTCCACCAAGTATGAAAATAATGCAGCATGCAGATGCAGTGTGATACCAAAGACGGATGATGTGGCTTTCAAAGTTCAGTCAGTGGAGATAAACATCCAGTCATCTCATGTTTTCTCTGAATACATATTATGATTTTGTGACACAGTGATTCACACAGTACAGTAACTGTTGAGTGCAGTGACTGACTGTTTTGTGGGCTGCGATACAATTTGTCTCCGCTTCTTGAATTACGTGTCCAACATGCCAAACCAACCAGTCTGAGGAGCCGCAGAGGTTTGGGTGGTTGTTTTGCAGCATGCTGTTTTGGTTGCACGTAATTTAAAAGTAAACAGTGTGCAGACACACGGTAGTAATGGCACGGCAGCGTGCAAATTAAAGGCCTCAGATGTGTCCTGCTGCCTCCAGTCGGCTGCGGGCATTTAAGGAGAAAGTTTGTAAACAGAGTAAAAATAGTTTTGGCTGATCGTCCATTAATCTTGAGCTCAGACGGCTGTAGTGACAGTCTCGATATGGAGGCACTTCAGTTATAATTTCTGGGTTTATTTTCAGCACAATGTCAAAGAGTTCATCAAAATACCTCCAGACACACACACACACACTGCCACATCTGCAGGAGACTCCCGTCTGTTTGTGCTTTTCCATCAACACTTGTGTTGTGTTGTGCATGAAAATATCACAGGGACCGTTGCTCAATACTCTGCTCTACGGGAGCCCTGCAGGCCCAATTACAACCTCAACGTATGAGTGATGAGCAGAATTACATTGTTTCATAAATGTCAGCAGAATAATGAGGCCTGTGGGCTACTGTATTTGGACTACGTAAATTATTTGCAGAGCTGAAACGTGTCATGAATCAGTTAGTTGATTGACAGAAAATTAACCAAAAAATGTCGTGATAATGACAAGCCCTAACAAACGATACTCTCCACATGGACTTGGAGCAGTTTGTTTTCGAGGGATCAAGTCTGCTTAGGGCCAGCTGCCTCCTTTAAGGGTCTGGGGCGACCCAAAGCCGGACAGTTCAGTCAAAATAAAGAAACACATCATCTGTCGACAAAACATATAAAAACTGCATTATCATTACTATCATTATTATTCTATTTATTTTACTGGTATTTTTTTCTTATTTATTTCATCTTATTATATTTTATTTTATCTTATTTTATTTTATTTATTCTTCTTTTCCTCTCTTCTTTTATTGCCTTTCAACCTGGAAACTACAACCAAGTGCAGCACAGTGTGGCACTGTAATATTTTTTCTATGAGCTGGTAAAACAAATTGCAACAGGTAACGGTCAGAAACAGTAACGCTACTAGCTCAAATCTCACGTGCAACCAGTTTACGTCATCAACTGAGAATGCAATGCACAGTTTAACTTATGGCAGCCTCCATAGGACAAAATATGTATTAAACGTTGAGGGATATTAATGAATATATTTCATGTGTTTCTCACAGTGAACTTTAGTAGTAGAGGGAAATTATAGTGTATTAAGGCCTGAAAGTCTTATTACTTTGGGTTCCTTTTAACTCGTCAAACCTGTAAAGTATAGACACACAAACACACAACACATCCTTGTCTCCTTCCCAGACAACAATTAATTTACTGATCTGCATTCACTTTTGTATTCACAAGAAAAAATGAGTAAATAAATACACTTTTCAAAAAGGCCCCAGCTCCGGCTTTTTTTTACATGAAAGCAGTTGCTGGTCCTCTGTTGCAGTAAACTTTATCCACTTCATCATGGTTTTATTTCTTTTATTTATTTGGGTTTTCGACTGAGGAATAAAACAAGTAATTTGAACGTAGCAAATCGTGTTGTGTATTTTTCACCATTTTCTGACATCGTTAGTGTTCAAAGTTCTTTACTCGTCAGATGCGCGACAGTTCCAGCGAAGCAGTCGGTGTTGACAAAGAAATTCTTTGTTCTCCGACTCCCTCCAACAATGCTCATTAAACATTTATGAAAAGAAAATCAGGCGAGTAAAAATGAGAATCTAAGACATAAACATGAAATAATGCACAAGTTAAAATGGAGGGAATAAAAGAGAGAATATGTTAAATATAATCAAAAGAAAATAGAATATAGCTCAGGGGCAGACTGGTGGACTGTCGTGATAACACCAATAAACTATAATGTATGCAGGTGGTGCAGTGATGTAGTGTAGTTATAATGGGATTCTTTTTTAATTTTTTATTGACTAAACAAATGTTAAACACTCCTGATCGATTGCTCTACTGATTGCATGACAAAATGTCCTTTTTTTGTTGAGTGGATAAATCCTGTCAGTGTTACTGTTTAACCTCCTGTGACCCTGCATCTGTATGAGGACGTCACATTTTGAGTTTGCAGCACCTTATTTCATTCCACTTGACTGAGACCTGTTGTCCTCGTATACGGACAGGTTTTGTGCCATCTCGTGGTAGCAAGAGCACAATGCACGTGTAAAAACAAGATGGCAGCCATCTCTGCCAAGTCAGTCTGCAGCTGATCCTGACACAAAAGTGGACAAGGTATAAAACGTGATCAGAGTAAATGGTCGGAACTTGTTTATTTATGCCTGTATAGTTTGATACGGCAACAGATTTGACCAGTTTCAGCAACAGGAACAAGCTGTGATGCTGTTGATTAGGAAGAACTCGTCTGAGGACATTGGGACTTTATTATCGTATTATGGCAACATTTCACACAGGCCAGTCAGGTGTAACAAAATGTTCCTACAGACCTACAAACAGGACATTCCTAGCTTGGACCTACGAATGAAAACATCACAAAGCTTTTAGAAATGTTGCATTGTTTGCAATTTAGTTTTTGCACATATTCAGGCATTAAAATTAACAGTTTTAGACTCTAACAGCGACCCCTCACACACAGAGTTACAAAATACTTAACAGATGTTCAAGCATTGAAGTAAACAGTCAAATATTTTATTACACACTTAACACACAATGTTCCCATTTAGCGCTCATCAACTGCTCTTCCAGAGATATCTAACATCTTTTTTCTGTTCAAGGGTATTTTGGGGGAGTTTATCCCAAGTGAGGGTCCAAGAACAGAGTGTGTCTTATCTTGAAAAGCCCTCTGAGGCAAATTATGTTTTGTGATATTGGGCTACGTAAATAAAATCAAATTGAATTGAGGGGTGACACTGACGCCTCACAGCAAGAGGGTTCCTGGCTCTTCTGTGCAGAGTTTGCATGTTCTCCCTGTGTCAGCGTGGGTTTCCTCCAGGTGCTCCAGCTTCCTCCCACAGTCCAAAGACATGCAGGTTAACTGGTGACTCTAAATTGTCCGTAGGTGTGAATGTGAGTGTGAATGGTTGTCTGTCTCTATGTGTCAGCCCTGTGATAGTCTGGTGACCTGTCCAGGGTGAACCCTGCCTCTCACCCAGTGTCAGCTGGAGTGAAATGAACTGAATATGAGGACACGGTCATGGAAAACCTTGATAAAGTCACAGAATTTGACAATCACATTTCCCAGGCCTGGAAAAGTCTTGGGATTAATAGAAAGGATTAAAAGTTTCAGAAAAGTCATGGAATGTAATCAAATAAAATAATAATTTAATTGAACAGTTTATTTATATATTTTATAGTTTATATATAAAAAGTGTAGACTTTTGTTTTAGATTATACTATTCAAGAAAAATAATATTATTATTATAAAAAATATTCCCTTTTTTTTAAAAATAATTTATCCTTGCACACACGTGTATTTCCAAGGTGGTGTTCCCTATGGGCCCCTCCACCCCAGGGGCCCCACTGCCTGCACAGTCTCTCTTCACGCCCCTGCCTGCACCCTCAAATCAGAAAATCCTAATTAACTAAAGCTCTGAGTGAGACGCGACCTCGTGTCTGCAACACATCCGCGTGATGCATCTTGTCATTAGACGATCTTTGTTTCGCAGTAGCAGTCAGTGGGCGCATGCGCAGCCGCAACCTCCGCTCCCCCTGCGCTGAGCGCTGACAGCAGCCTGACCGTCGCCGCCGCCGCCGCCGCTTCCGCCGCCGGCTTCCACTCCACGTTGTGAGTCCGGATACAAAGCGACACCAGGACGGGACTTAATTTCTGTCACGGGAAACAAAAACAACACAAACAAAGTGTTTTCTTGGAGGCTTTTTTTTGGACACGCTGACCGCCGAGCTTCCTCCTCCTCCTCTTCCTCCCGCTCCGGTGCTGAACGGACTGTCGGTGAAGGTAAGTGTCCGCTTTTTGTGACAGATTGTCGGTGCGGAGGGATGAGCGGCGGCCGCTGCTGTCCCGCACGGCTCGGTTAACTTCAGCTCTGTGTGTGTGTGTGTGTGTGTGTGTGTGTGTGTGTGTGTGTGTGTGTGTGTGAACCAAAGTCTTGTTGACGAGGGGACCAAGTTTCCCTCGCTCTCTCCCTGCACCCCGCGTGCACCCGCTCACCGTCCTCTGTCTTCTCAACATTTAAACTGAACTGATGTCCCTCTGGAAGACATCACATAATGTCCTGTGAGACAGAAGCTGGTGTCTCAGGTGAGTCTACCTGTTAGTGGCATCAAGCTTCCTCTGTGTTTCTTTGCTGTCAGTCAGGAGCACAGGTGCGCTCCCATCATGCACCTGCACCCTGAATCATGTCACTCGTCAGCTTGTCTGAAGCCTTCGCCCTGCAGGATGAAACTGAATAACTTGACAGTGACACCGGTTCAGTTTGGTGGTATTTCAGTGGACATTTACACCAGTGGAGTGTGTGACTCAAGGGTTCATATTCACACATACATCCCATAATAATGTGATAACACAGTCATTGTAAAGTTCATCTGAAGCCAAGTTGGTCAAATTAAACGTGTGCTTTGTAACAGAGGTCATTGTTTGTTAGTTTCAGGAGCTGTGTGTTCGTCCTCCTGTGTTCACACAAAGAACAGACGCCTTCACACTATGGACAGACAGAGCGACGGCAGCAACTAACAGCTCCTGCAATGTCATAATAACAATAAACTTTATTTGTGTAGCACCTTTCATACAAGAAATGTATGGAGCTACATTTGTTTCTTCATTATTCGATCAAACAGTAGGTTTTGCAATCATAAAAAAAGATTTGAGAGCAAAAGTATCAATATTGCAAATATGATTGATTAAAAAATGCAAATGCTAAAGTTTTGTTTGCGAGTCATTTTTTTTCATTTGCAAGTAGAAAAGTTTTGCAGTTAAAGTTGAACCTGGTGGGCGGGGCCTAAACTGAAAGCTGCACTCGGCACTTTGGCGTTTTTCGGCCGATTGAGCACGTTGAATCGGCGCTGGAGCTTGTCGGTGAGAGAGATCACTCTGATTGGCTGTTCAGTAGGGGGGTGTGATATGGACAAAAAATAATATCTCGATATTTTGGTGATTTTGAAGATAACGATAATTAGATGATATTCTTTTAAATATGTGTTTTTAACAGCTTGAGTTATAGCTCATTAATTGTTTCTCATGGATGATATTAATGGAAAAATGTTCTTAACATTTCTCGCTGCTTTTTTACCTGCTCTCTCTGTTTGACTCTGGTGACGGCCTTTTGTAGCGTCAACTGTTCAGATAGGCGTTTGTCCCGCAGACTCAGCACAAGCCTGTCCCTCACCATCTCATCATGTAGAGCCCCGTAACCGCAGAGCTCCGCCAGGCAGTGCAGCGCCGTAATGAAACTGTCGGCCGTCTCGCCCATTTCTTGAAGCCGCTGATTAAACTTCACTCTCTCAAAGATCACATTCCTGTGATTCTCTTCTGCTTGCGTCTCCAGTCCAGAAGCAATGCAGAATCTGTCAAAGCGTTTAATCCATTTAGGCCAGTCTTCAGCCTTGAAGGTGAACTTTTACAGCGACTTGAAACTGTGCCATGTTGCTGCTTCGTTCAGCTAACTGTGGCTAGGCTAGGTAGCTCCATAGATGGTCCTACTGCGAACTTTAGCCTGACAGGCTGGGACGTATCACTACAGTTGACCCACGTCTTCTGAAGCTGCTGGAGCGTCCGTGGGCGGCGTTGCCATGTTGTCTCGCTAATGTTTGTTTAGCAGCAGGCTAACCTCCCGGGAAGGTGCCAGTGACAGATCATGTGACCACTTTGCGGTGCTCGGCTGCACAGATAGGAAACCCCTCGGCTGACAGGATGTACCACTCTCTCACTCCACTTTCTCTCACGCAGGCGCAGAACGTACGTGCTACTTGGCCGTTGGATGTAGTCCGTGTAGTGTGTTCAGATGCAACTGACACAGGGCGACGTGAGGCCACGTAGACGACGCAACAGTTGGCTTTCGTCGCCGCTAGTTCTTTGATGTCAGTTTGATGTGTCCACACCTTAAGACACGTCTCTGTTGGCCAGTCTTGATCGGAATGACAGCTTGCAAAGCAACATGGGAGTTCTGTAGTTCACGGGGAATTCAGTGAGAAAATCAATGAGCAGGTAAATACATAACTAATAATAGCAAGAATGTTTTATTTGAACTGCTGCATGTAGATTGCTTTTGTTTTGCCAGGGCAGAACTATTCTACAGCCTAACAGTCAGTACCATCGTTGCCCTGGGATGCAGCAGTAATGCCGACTGTCAAGCGTTACCTGTGGGATAGAGAGAATCGTGGGTGTAGCCCGCTCTGGAGCCACATCAAACCCACCAATAGAAACTCTTCTCTCATCCATCAGCGTAGGCCAGGCCAATAAGTGCGGTTGAACTTGCAAGCAAAGAGATCTGACTCATGAGCAAAATGATCACACGTTTTTATTTACAAAGTTAATTTTTGATCGCAGTTAAGAAAATATGCTCTTAAAACAGTTTGATGTGATTGCAACAAAAACAGCTTTACAATAAGCGCCGAGTGCTTCACGTGAAAATATAATGAATATAAAACAGATCTGATTCATAAGATCAACTATAAATCATAAAATCACTGCATGCAGACACAGTATTGTACCAAAGTAGCCTTGAAAGCATCTTAATCTATGTGATTTTACCAAAAAACTATCAAAATGACAATTCTACATCACCCAACAAAGGTGCTGTCAAACTGATTTGTCTTCCTGTCTGTTTACATTGAGGGTGGTTTTCATTTCTCTGTATCCCCAGTATGATCGTGTCTGATCAGAACTGCACTCATTGATGATTTCAGGATTGGTATGAAATGCGAGGCAGTGGCAGGAAGAGGTTCACCTGCACAGGTGGCAGCCTGATCCTGCGGAGCTGTAGAGTAGCTCTGGGGATGTGTCAAGAGCCAAGCGCTGGCTTTGAATGTTTGGACAGACATGGCGTGGTTTGCAAAGTTCGTTTTCGGCTGCTTGTGCTCAGATATTTAAAGGAGCAGCGTCTGAGATTTAGGGGGATGTAGTGGTGTGTAGCGGTGAGGATTGCAGATTGCAACCAGCTGGACCTTGTCCTGGTTAGAATACCATCAGCGCTCATTGTTCAGGAGGTTTTTACCAGGAGCAGAATTATCCACAGAGGTCTCTTCCTCTCCAGAACAAACAGAGTCAGTGATTAAAACTGGTAAAAATAATGAATAAAACAGTTTCACGTCACAAATAAATGTTTTTTTCTACGCTGTTTGGCAGGTTGCAGACAGGCAGCTCTCCCAGTGCTCTGTGTGCACACCTTTTATGATCCAGACCCTCAGGAGGTTTTTACTGGGAGCTGAATTCTCCACAGAGGTCTTCTGAAAACACACACACACACACACGTGGCTATTTTTCTTACCTGGAGCTGCCTCACAGGACAGAATGGATAGAAAGTAAAGATTATACACAGCAGGGAAGTCCTTGGTCGTGTCAGTCGACCAGTGTGGGAGTTTATTTATGCAGTTGTTGTATTGTGATTTAAGGAAATGAAAAGCAAACATGTGACTGTTTGTGGCTGAAAAGCTGCTACTAGCTCTGATGAAGTCTGAGTCCTGCAGGTGGATCAAACAACTGGACTTGTGCAGAGCTGAACTGTCTCTTCGCCTGAACACACTGATCACACCTCTCTGTGTGTGTGTGTGTGTGTGTGTGTGTGTGTGTGTGTGTGCTGAAGATTTACTATTAGGAAAACATTTGTGTATTCCTTACACAGGACTGGACAACTCTAATTGAAAACAAAATGTCACGTACGCACTTGATCCTCATTTACAAGTGAAGCTCCTGCATCCTCGTCAACACTTCTGGCTGCAGCCGGTCCCGAGGCGGCCGCGGACCAACATTAGCTTCAAATTACCGTTTCTATTTACATTCCTCTGGCTCAGTGGAGCCACCAGGCCCGGCTGAAACCTGCACCGGTGACGTACAGCAGGGTGTTTGTAAGGTTAGAGCAGAAACTGAAGCAGCTTTAATGGTCAACAAGTTACGGAGCTGTGCTGAATTTGACTCATGAAGGTGGTCTGTCGGGAGCAGACGGGGTGGGAGGGTGGAAATGATACCTGCTGACACTTAAGGAAGACACACAGTTATGTTATGGGACAGTCTTTTAAACCATCTTGTCTGGTCCAACACCCCCATCAGGCTGTAAACCCCGAACAGGAGAGCCTCCGTCACTGCTGCGTCCCCTGAGTTGCTTTCATTTAATCCTCATTTAACCCAATGTAAACAGCGAGAAACATCAGAGCTGAGACTCGTTTCGACATGGTGATTAGGGCTTGCTTTACGACTAGGGCTGATAAATATCCTTTTCCCAGACCCTCTGAATCAGAGCCCACATCTCTGAGTCGCTCACAAACTTAAATTCATGAAATCTATGAAAAAAATAGCAGCAGAAAAGAGGCCACAAAAAAAGGCAGCGAGTGTGGATGAGACTGACGCAGCTGTACAAGCTGTCAGAAGTCGACTTAGAGAGACGGAAACTCTTCACAGTTACAGCTGACAGGTTCAGTGTCGACTGGAAATGTAGTCAGGGAACAATCACTGGCTGCTGATTGGTTAGAGCGAAATAAACAACCCAAACAAGCAAACAGAAAACAGCTCATGTGAACACACTGTTACGTAAAATTAGTTCATTTTCCTGTTTCCACACTGTTTTTCATTTAATGAAAAAAGCACAAATATGTAAGCCCCAGTGTGTCTGCTTTATATATTGGCAGACATGTGATATAATAAATATGTTTTCTTTAATGTATAATCACCTGAAAATAAGGTGACCCTACACAGGGAGCAGGTCCTCGTCTATGGAGTCTGCATGTTGTACCATCATTTTTCTACAGTAGCCCAGAATGGACAAACCAAACTCTGGCGCCCAACAGGGACATTTGTTTTTTGTCAGGATCTATAATTAGCAGTCCCTCTGTGACAAGCAGAATCAGAAAACACTGATTATTTTTCCAACATGAAACTGCTTTATTCATTGTTTTTACTGAGGCTGCCCACTGAGAGTCGACCAAACGCTAGTCGACCAGAAAGGTAATTTGTCGGCAAGATTTCATTGGTCGCCAAGTCGCAGGAAATAAAAGTGAAACTTTATTAGGAGCTGCGCCTTGTCAAAATAAATCCAAACCTATATGACTGCACCATGTGTGAGTTTACTTTGAAAGGACAGACACAGGAAGTGTCCACGCTCAGCAGTAGGGCTGTCAACGAATATTCTAAATTCAAATTTAAATTCGGATTTGAAAAAATAAGTGGACCTTCGAATGTGAAAATTGATATTCGATTGTGGAGAAAAAAAAATAGACCAGAAAATAGACCAGACTACCGGCCACGGCGCTGCGCGGCACGGCACAGCCGGCGTGGATGACATAATCTGTGAACATGGGCACCGAAAGGAAACTGGCTTCAAGGCTATTCGCAGTGCTTCAGCGTGCGGTGTGGCCTGACGGGTCAGAGAGGGGAGGCGAGCGAGAAGTCTGCGGCCGTCCTTGACGTAATGTTATAGGTAATTGTTTTATGTGTTTTAATGTGTAGGTATGTAAATGTTTTCAAAGACGTTTATGTTGAAATAAAAATACCTACAAGTAGTTATGTTTCCTTGTATTAATACATATACAAGTATGTTTCCTATCAGTTTGCCCTCTTGTGGACATAATGCGAAAAAAAAATATTCGAATGGTTCGAACCTATGAGTTATTTTTAGAAGGAATATTCGAATGTCATTTTTGAGCAATTTTGACAGCCCTACTCAGCAGTCAGACAGGAGTCAGGTTAATCTCCAGGGCTGGTACCTGCGGTTATTCCACAGGCTAGTTAATAACATGTCGGGCAGGAAATCCAAAGTGTGGGATCATTTTGAGAAGGTGAAGGACGAACCCAAGGTGATATGTAAACTCATCTTCATTGGTCGACTACAAACATGACGTATCATGTGAAACATGGAAGTAGCTACATGCCCATTAGCCCACAGCGTCATTAACAGGCGGCTCGCTCAGTGTGTGACGTGCACTTGCAGATAAAATATAGGCCTATATTAATGAAGGTTCATTAGTACGGTTTGTATTTCTCTGTAATGTAGCACAGTGTTAACAATGTTACTGATACTATTCTTTCTCACACCTTCAACTCAAACCACCAAAATATATCATTTAATCATTACATTCATATCAGAAACATGCAGGAGACTAGTCCACTGATGGACCTAAGTGACGACTGTTGGTTGACTATGAAAATTCTTAGTCGGGGGAGCAGCCCTTGTATTTTGATTACAGTTGGGTTTGTGGTCAGGTCATGTTGGGACAAGTAAAGGAGAGGTTTACAGGCTGTAATGTTGTTATCCTGTGTTTCTTTATAATGATCCAGTGTTTAATTCTTTGAATCAGAAGAACTTTAACTATTGATTTGATCGTGGATGTTTGGGGGGGGCAGCCATGCTGAGTACAGGAATAATTCAACTAGAAATATATTGTTGTTTATACCAGTATTAAATCTGATATTTCACTATGTGATGTCCAGAGCAGACGATGCTCATTCAGAGTTTAGTGCCGGAGCAATTACCTGATTGATTTATTCACCAGCTGACAGAAAACGACTCAACAGGTGTTTTGATGATCAATTAATTACTTTACATCACAGGACAGCAGATGCTCAGCAGCTGTGAGAGGTGGAGACAGATGACAGGTGGAGGATGAAAACTTAATTTTATCACCATAATATAATCTATAACTGGCACATTATACAGAGGAAGGCACAGTATCAGTTTGCAGTCCTCTCTCTGCAGTATTGATTAGGCTATTCAATTTAGATATAAGGCCATTTATCAATGTAGAGTTACATCAGCTTCGTATTTGCAACTCTAGATTTATGAATTAGACCTAAAAGTTTAAAATTGGTCTGAAAACGTGAACTTTTTTGGAGTATGGCCACATTTTTGCCCTCAGGCTTCTGTATGCCAACCCCATAGTTTATCAATCAATATAAAGTATATAAGGATAAATAGTGTCTCTTGAAAGCTTCTCGGCTTTGATTAGTTTCACTTACTCAGTAAAATGTGTCAATATCTGCTCAATAGATCAGCACAAAATCAGATATTCATGTTCCCCAGAGGACAAATAAATCCTGTTAATTTTTCCTCTGGTGCCACCATGATGTTAACATTTTGCTTTATGTTGAAATATATTTAGAGCTGTGGAGTGAGTTGCCAGGAAAGTTTGTACTAGAATACAGCTGCAGAGGTAAGTCCCCTAATAGAGTAGCCCACTGACAGAAAACTATTTGGTTTCATAACTGGCAATTTAATCGGTTTGAGTCATCCTTTGAAAGAAGCCTCTAGTTCCAGCTTCTCAGTGTGAATATTTTGTGGTTTCCTGTGTCTTCTACATTTGTAAAACCAATGTCTTTGGATTTTTGATTGTAGGTCACACAAACGATCAGAATCAGAAATGTTTTATGGCCAAGTAACTTTGTGTTTCCAAGGATTTTGATTTGGTGATTTGGCACAACACAATGCAAAGATGTTATATAATATAATATGAGATAAAAGTCGGAAAATTTATAATAAAATATTTTGAGACATTTGAAGACAGCACCTTTGGCTTTGGGGAGTTTTGATAAGCCTTTTTTCTCATTTTTGAACCTGGTAAATATTGCACCTGCTTAATATACGCACATTAGCATTGTCATTATGAGAATGTTAGCATGATGTTGGTGTTTAGCTCAAAGCTTTGTTGCATCTAAGTGCAGGCTCACAGAGCTATTGACCTGGCTGTTCTTAGTGTCTTTTACCACCAAAAACAAAACTAGAAGGTTACGCTAGGAGCGCAGACCTCTGCCAAGGCTAAATGCTTGATCTTGCAACATTAAAGACGCAAAATATATGATATTCAGAACATTAATGTAGCTAGCTGGCACGCTCTGCGCTGCACACTGCCTGGACTGGATGTGCATGAGAGAGCGGTGCTCACACAGTGGTGCTAATATGAGCACATTGTTAGCTCTGTCAACACTGTTGCGGTTGTTAGCAATATTATGCCTTGTTCACACTACACAGCATTTTGTCCTTTACAACAGTCACTATGTCAGGTCTACGGCAGCAGATTGCTCTGTGTTGCTATCGGTCAAAGTGACGGCTGTGACGGGAGAGGTCATGAACGACAAAAAGAAAATCAAACATGCTAGACTGCGCACATCACATTGTCATTCACGATCTGAGTTCGTCCAGACCGTGTTGCGGAAGCTCAGTGCCTACTGTACTTCCTGGTTATCTCCCACGTTAATGGACTAATGTTCTTTAATGCAGAGTGACCCATCACACCTATTCAGTGACAATACACAGTGTTTTTATGCGCCTCTGATAGCCATGGCAGAACGCTTCATGGTTTCAAGTTATCTGTCCTTCTGTCCCATTCTTGTGAAGACGATATCTTGAGGGAATGTCTTCAAATCTGGCACAAATGTCCACTTGAACTCAACAATGAACTGATTAGAGTTCGGTGGTTAAACTTCAAACGTCATTGGGAACTTGCGTCTGTCTCATTCTCGAGAACCCAGTATCGCAAGATCTTCTGTGCTGCCAGGTTGAAAATGTGTGTGAACAATCCACAACTGCAACTTGATTGGTTCACGTGGGCACCCCAGACGTCCCTCTCCCCAGCAACGCTCTCCAGCTCCTCCTGGGGGACTTCAAGATGTTCCCAGGCCAGATGAGATATGTAATCCCTCCAGTGTGTTCTGGGTCTGCCCCGGGGCCTCCTACCAGTGGAACGTGCCCAGAACATCTCTAACCGGAGGCGCCCAGGAGGATCCTGATCAGATGCTCGTACCACCTCAACTGACCCCTTTTGACGTGAAGGAGCAGCGGCTCTACTCTGAGCTCCCTCGGGATGTCTGTGCTCCTCACCCTATCTCTAAGGCTGAGCTCCAACACCGCACGGATGAAACTCATTTTGGCCGCTTGTATCCGCGATCTCATTCTTTCGGTAACCAGAGCCAAGCTGAGGGTTGGGACGTAGACGGATCAGTCAGTTGAAAGCTTTGCCTTTCAGCTCTGCTCCCCCCTCACCACATCGGTCCGGCACATCGCCCGTATCACTGCAGATCCGCCGATCCATCTCACTCTCCATTCTACCCTCACTTGTGAACAAGACCCTAAGATAGATGAATTCCCTCGCTTAAGGCGTCAACTGTCTCCCAACCCAGATTGAACAATTCAGACTCGAGGACATGGCTTTGGAGGTGCTGACTCTCATCCCACCCGGTCGCACTCGGCTGCAAACCAAAAAAAGTCAAAGAAAACAAACTATCTGTGGTCAGGCTTCATATTGTCACTGGAATAAGACGCCTTTGCTGTCTTTATCTTTGGAAGTGTGACCCAACAGATAGTTGAAGAGAAACTTTTTTTAATTGAAAATGAGACATAACAACAAAATGAATGAATAAAACATGCAGAGATAATACATTTGGCAAACATTTTTATGTATGCAGAGGTTTCATCTGTCTCTGTAGTCAACAGCATTAGCAGTTGACCACACAACTGCACAATATCGACCCCACATAACATTGCACCCACATTAATAATGAATTGATATTAATATTTAGTGATTGCTACATCAGCATATTGTTTACTCTTCCTGCTGCCAACACTGGGCATCAAACCCATGCGTTGGCTGTGCTGCAGTAGCTGCATCTCTTCGGTGTAACTGAACGGGTCTGTTGAGGTGAAACAGTGAAACCCGAGCACTGAGGTTCCCGCTGCCATCAGCTCCATCTTCTCTTATTTCAGCTCCACCTTCCCCCCATTTCACCCACCCAGAGAGTCCTGAGAGCTCAGCTCATCCTGCACTATAAACCTCAGACCGTGGGCTTGTTTCAGAGCCGTGCTGCAGATAGAACAGAAGGAATCGGATCTGAACCAGCCATCTCTCTGACTTTGCCCAGCTGAAATAAATACCTCATCATCCGGGACACTGTGTTTTTTTCTGAGAGTCCCCGAGGACGTCTCTTCTCCTGAGCTGTTTGATGTGCTCTGAAAACAGAAACCCTGCAGCACTCTGGATGTTTGAATTGTGGTAGCTGCCAGTCGGCTGCCTCTGCCAGCACTGGGACTCGTTTACCAAACCCCTCCTGGACCTCCATCACAGGGCCGTCAGCTCACATTTACCTTTTAAGACATGTTGAGGATCACAGAACACGCCGAAATTTCCGTCGAAGCTTTCCCTCCTGCACTAGTTTATTAAAAAAAATAAAAGAAATCTTTTTTTGATGTTTTGCAAATCAGTGGAGTTAGTTGAAAGGGTGTTTACTGAATTAATTAGCAGACTGAATCCCAGCAGACAGAGGTAACGAGTCGATTCAGACGCTGTGCTCATGCCTGAGTGAAACAATAGTGTTGATGTTGAGAGTTTTGTTTGGGGATGCACAAATTAGACATTTTCTTTATCAAGTCATACTTCAAGGTATCTGCCTACATTATGTCTCAGTCTGATGCCAGTGCTATTTTTCCCCAAATGTATATGTGTATGCCTCAGCCTGCGACACTCTCGATGCAAATGAGGCTGAGGATAGCTGAGGCACTCGATGGTGGTTCATCGTGTCTAAATGACTGTAGCATAAACACTAAGTTGTATAATGCCACTGATGAAGAGGCTTTATTCAAAGCCACAGTGTGTAGGAATTTCTCCCATCTAACGTTGAAATCATATATTGCATTCAAACGGATAGCACACTCACAGCGCCTCGCAGCTCTTTCCACCTGGGAAAGGCTGCCCCGATGTTGACCCGCGTTTTTTGAATTCGCCGGTCACGTTGCCGTTTTAATTCCCTTTTGCGCTTTCTCTGCGACGAGGATTCCGTCTCCCGTGATGCCGCATATGCATGATCCTGCATTATGCTCAAACAGTGGGACTTTGTTATGCTGCAGTAGTGCCGGGGTTGTAGTGAAGCGCCTCTTGCTCCTCTCCTTCGGCTTCTCAGTCACGCAGCGCAGGCCTGGCTCTCAACGAAAACGCCGAAGGTGGGGCTGTATGTCCCTCGCTGGCAGATGTATTTTCGAGATGTCGAAACGTTATGGAACCCCCCAGACGACGTACCTGCACAATGTACAAACAAATCCGGCTCAGTACAGATATAAAACCCTACACAAAGATATAAATACTTTCAATACTAAGAAACAGGATTTTACACATCTGGAAAGTTATTACAACGTTGTCTTATGGCAGAAGTTAAGCCAGCTTGTTGTGTTTGGTGACCCTGTGGCAACTACTGAAGGATTTACTTGTATTTTTTTAGCCACTTAGGGACAGCTCAAGAAACTGTAAGCGTTTAACTGTCGTATTATCTCCTTATGAAGTTGATTTGCAACATGATCATTACTGTGGAGTCTATTTTTGTAATATGTGGTTCTTTAGCTGCGAAATGCTCCACTATGTTCAGCACATTGAAAACGAATGAAAAGAAAGGACCTGTTCACCATGGTCATTTAAATCATTCAAAAGAAAAAATGTTGGCAGATGTTGTTAAAGACGTATTTTACAGCTGAAAAGATGGTCTTTTTTAAATCTGGCTGTCTGTGTTCTAGAAAGAGCTTGTCCATGTAACACAAGGGCATTTGGGTGGCAGCAGTCTCATTTTACAGTTAACACACAACGCAGTGACAGAGTCTGGGTTTGTATTTAATCAGCACTGCTTAGTTTTACTGTTTGATCGCAGTTGGATCTGAGTTTGTGAGAGAGAGAGAGGGGGGGGGGGGTCTCTGTCTTGATGCATTTCTATACTCTTTATGTCCATGATGGCGGTGTGTAATTGTGATGGTAACAATGCATGTCAGTGGGGCTGCACAGTGCATCACACGCACTAGTGTGACAACTCTAAAATACACTTTATTAAAACTTGACAAAACAAAATGATAACAGAAAAACTGTCTTAGTTAGTCTCAATACTCCCCTAGTTAGTTATACCCACTTTTCCAATAATCACCAACTCTGGTTTGGTTGAAATCCTTAATTCAACAAATTAGGTGTTAATCTTCACGCTTACAGTCTCTGCTTCCCAGTTGCTCATCTTTACAGTGTCTGTCAGGTTTGTGTTTCCCTCTTGCTACTAGCTGCTCGCTAATTCCTGCTATCGGCTGTTTCCTGTTTATCCATCACCAGTGGCTTGCACGTGCGGCGTCATCAACAGCTCCTCCCACAAGTCATCAACAGCAACGTCTACAACGGTTGCAATGGCACAGCAACAACAGCGGCCCCCACTCTGACCGTCCTACTATGTTGATTTGAATGGGAATGTACATTCGTAGTTCACCAGCTAGTCTCTGACTGCGTCTGGCTGTGTGTTGCTGGGCAGGTAGAACAAAACGTCAAACTTGCAGGTTGTAAACACCAAAACAACGAGCTTACAGATGCTAAAACACTCGTAGATCTGAGAGTTGCTGCAGAGTTGTGATAATCGTCTGTGACTTACTCCTTACAAGCAATCTCCTTCACATTACACAATCACATTGATTGATTTGTAATATAAAAATATTGATCAGAGGAGCTTTTAGACTCAGCAGTAACAGATGGAGAAGTCACAGAGGTGGTTTCTACACTCCTAATTCTCTGTTTGAATAATAAATGAACAGGTATTATTTCAGCAGCTCAGGTCGTCTCTTTAACTCACTCTGTGCTGACCTGGTCCCCACACTAAGATTTAGTCTGTTAAGTTTGAGCATTTTTGTTTTTTGTGCTGCTTTGTGATCAGTTTACTGCATCGAGGATCAAGTCAGTCGAGTCACGACCAGGTCGAGTCCAGTTATGACGAGTTCAAAGTTTAATAAAGCATTCAAACCAAATGAAATAGAAAAATAGCAACAGTAGTTATATAAAACTGTGCAGCTGAAGTTTTTCAGTCATGTACCAGCAAACTGGAACACAGGAAGTTTCATCTGAACACCTGCTGAGTATCTGCAGGCAGAGAGACGACACGCTGCAGTTTCCAGCATCCTTGATTGTGATATAAATAAAGGAATATTTTGATTTCTGGAACCTCATTGCGGTTTGAATTTGAGGTTCCCGTCTCGCCCAGAGTCAGTACATCTCATGTTAGACCTGGGAGCTCAGTTCGGTGTGTTTATCCTGCAGGCCGTTTTCCTCAGCCTCAGTCCTTGGGACGAACAGGCCCACCTGATTGTTGTCAGCCCAGAAACAAATCCCCGCGCCAGGCGCCGTCTCTCCCCTTAAGATCTTCCTCCCGTATCTTTTAGTGCAGCTCGGCTCGCGGAGGATGAGTGCTGCTTGTTTGAGGCTCGCTGGAAAAAGACCCGCAGAGAGGCAGAGCACTTTGCCAGCAGATGCACAGGGATTGAAATATTCACAGAGGCGTCTCCGCTCTGGTAGCATTCAGCCAGCTCCCTCAGGTGAAGGACAGCGCGTACAGTCCCACATCTCTGGATGAGCATTAAGAACAGATTTCAGGGTTAGACTAATATATTGAGTCCAATTTGGCCTTTTATTCAGTCTCATGTCGACTGCTGTCAGTACTCCCTGAACTTTAACTACATTAGCTTTCTTCTGTACACTTTTTGGAAATAATTTCATCACTCAGCAGAATGTGCAGTCAATTATTGATGGATTTAAAGAGGAAAAGAGTTTTACTTCTTGTTGAGTAGATTGTCAGGTCTGTGGCTTAAAGAGCAGCAGACTTAAAGAAGATTCCACTCGTCTGATGACAGCAGACTTTATTTTCTCAAGTAGGTACGGGGGATATGAACAAAATCCTGTGTTGCAGTACAGTACATGTCATTTTATTTCATAATGAGAGCCTAACAAATATATCAGCCAGGTGGTGTATCGACCAGTATAAGCTTTACGCAGACGGTGTACAAGCTGTCCAGTGACAAGACACTGCAGAGCTGAAATGCTAAAGATGTGTTTTCATTAAGAGGCAGTGTTCCTCTTCCAGAGACCACAGGTTTATTTTTACACTGTAAAATGTCCCTGTCAGTACAAATCATGGTCACAGTTCCTATTAACCAACATAAAGGGATCCTAATCAAAAGAGTTTTTATCTTATGTGATCATGTAAAAATAATCTGCCAGTATTTTGTGATCACATTTTTTATTTGAAGATACTGATGTTGGTTCTGTTGGTTGGGCCACCGTCGTGATATTGACATACAGTATGTGGTGATGTACATGTTTCTGGAAGTTCTGTCCAGAAACTGTTGATACATATGAAGAATGCTTGTGTGGGAACTGCCAGCCCATGTCCTCAGCTGTGGAGAGTATGTGCTGCAGGGAGGTGGATGCCTTCTGGGCTCTGGTGGAGAATCTGACCTCCAGACCAGACATAACATGCCTCACACTGCCCACCAACCCTCACGCCGCCCCTCCCGTCTCAAACACAGGTCACAGATGAAGCCATGAAATCGCGCCTCTTCACCTGCACAAAATGCACCCAGGCACAAAAACTAACTCCACTCCTTTTTCTGTCCAGAAAACAGTGGACTTGATGTCCTGACAGACTCAAATTTGTGCAACCTGCACAAACACAATAATTCGGCATAATCACAAATGGTGAGATGCACTGTTAACAACCGAAAAAATAATGACTCACAAGTTTACTACCGCTCAGATTCACTACCACCTACTACTGCGCAGAGTCCCTCTCGTGACAGTATCAGGCGATGTTGAAAAAAAAGTGTTTTTAGAAGAGGAGCTAGAAAGAGCCACTTTTTCCTCTGAATTTGTGCCCTTATGTCGTGTAAACCATAATAAATGCTGAATTAACTTCTCATATGGTAATTTTCAGACAAGGTTATGTATATATTTAAAAGAAAAATTAACCTGGAGGTTGCACTTTAAAGCACTGTTAGGGTCATCTTTTAATCTAAAGAATATCAATACTGACTAGCTGCTGTAGCAAAGAAGTCTTCGTACAGACTCATCGGGAGTCACGTCATCACAATGGCATGTATCTGAACATCGAATCAAATCTCCAAACCCAGGTTAAGTCTGGAGGAAGCAGATAGGCTTGAAAATAAAAATGAAAGAGATGTGCAGGAAGTTGCTGAGGTCACCTGTGCAGGTTGAAGTGCAGCACGTCAGTTGGAGATGATGTGTGGTGATACGGCTGGTTAAAGGACCAGGTGATTTCTTTCTCTCTCTTGTTTTACTGTGGGTAGCAGGAGTGCTGTGAAGCAGTATGTGAGCTGTGAGAGCGATGAGGTGGAGTCGAGGAAGAATGCTGTGCATCCAGAGCTGCACTAATGAAAGCCATTAGTCGAGCACGTCGCTTCAGACGAGACTCCCCTGCTGCTTCACCTGAGCTCAGTGGAGTCCAGGAATTGCATCATGACCCGCGAAAGCTGCCAAGGATTGGGCTTTTATCTCTTCAGCTGAGGACATAAAAGCTCAACTTTCTCTGTGTTTTTCATGGTGTGTTGAGGTTCTGACACTGAGGAGGGCTTTGCTCAGTGTTCACGCTGTGCTCTCTGTGTTCTGGGCTGTTTGGATACATCCAGACAAGGCTGGCTAAATCTGAAAATGCTCCTAACATGTGCATCCACACACTAGTGTTCATTTTGGGAAAGCTTTCAGTTCATGCTGAACATTGAAACAATAGAAAAACAGTTCATCTTTTTTCTTCCTCCTCTTTCACTTGACAAACGACTAAATTGTGTATCGGACAAAACAATTCAGGCAGACGGTCTTCAGCAGCGAGACGCAGCTGACAGTTTGAGTTTAGAAAAATGTGTTTGGTTCCCAAGGTCAAGAATGGACTTCCATGCTCAAAATAAAATTGTGTATTACAGCCAACATCTGGGGAGGAGTGGGACAGACAGCGAGTGATCACAGAGAGGATTAGAAATGACAGAAAGTTGGTTTCTAATCAGAACGGCCCTGTTTTCCCTCGTCTGCATGGTTACGGCTAAAATGCTAATCACGATCATTTTGATCGATATTGAGATCACAAATATTTCTCACGATTTGTTGTTGTTTTCGGGAACAAAATATTTTTTATTGCTCTTTGAGATTGAAATAAACAGGGCAGTCTTTTCACTTCCATGTTACAGTCCTGCTAATGTCCAAATCTTTGCAGCAGGACTTAAAATAAGATTCCTCTTCACTCATATTTAGTGTATCGTCTACAAGCAAAATATAAGTAGTGCCAAAACTTTTAAAAATTAAATCAACAGCACTGCTCTCACTTTCATCTTGTGCTACATTCCTGCTAATTAAAGAAATCCCTATATAAAAATAAGACTTAAAAAGATTCTTTTTCAGCTGAATACAGTGCATCTCCTGTGGATACGTCTCTGGCTGTAATATTTTTTTTACAGCACCATGATTCGCTGTCCATTGGTGCTATTATGGATGACTGAGATGACACTGGACAAGGACGGGCATTGCCAAGGTAACATTAGTGTTGTTATTGTTGGCCTTCATGCATTCCTCACGCTGCAGGTTGTAGAGTTTTTTTTCAGAGGTTGGTGTTGCTATGTGGCGCAGTCACAAGTCTCATGCACTCTTTGCACATGATTTGTTCTCTCCTAAACCTGAAGTACTTCCAAACAACAAGTAATAATGATTAGTGAACAGGTGATTTTCATTTAGCCCGTCTGGAGTCAAAATATTTCACAGTTTTCTCATGGAGTGCTACTGCAGAGTGCACAATATGTAGCAGCTCCATCAAACTGCAGGCTGGCTGTTAGTTTAGGAAGTGCTTGATTTAATGTGCAGTTTTCTATAAGCAGAGCACACGTTTCAAATGTTAATATCACAGCCGATCATGTTCATTTATTGTGGGAAGTCAATATTGTGATCGTGATTAAAAAAAAAAAAAGATGAATTGTGCGGCCCTGCCTCCTTTAAGGGGCGGGGCAGTATCTTGATAGTATATTGATATTGTGATGTGACACCAGCTATTGTTTTAGATTCCGGGCATCATAATATTGTTAGTGTTGTCTTTTCTTGGTTTTAAAGGCTGCAATACAGTGAACTGATGTAATTTCCTGAACTAACCAGACTGACCCACCTCGTCATTATATCCATATTACGGATGATCATTCATAAAAAACTCATTGTGTAAATATTTTGTGAAAGCACTGATAGTCGACTGGACAATATCATTGCAACATTTATATTCGCTGAGCCCGTTTATATGCACACAATAAACCGATCATTATCTGATTTCTGGAGTTACCAGATTATTCAAGTGTTCATGTCCGATGTGCTTTATCAGATAAAAGCCATTATCGGATTATGAGAAATCGGATAAACACACCTAGCTTTTTCCCCAATAGTCCGTTTTATTCGTGGCATATATACCATTAATCTGGTATCTTTCCTTCTTTTTCATCTGCGCATGTGTGAAAAGTCATAGAAAATATGCAACTTGCATTTCCAGAGGCAAAGGGGGATGTACTGTCGTCTCATCGGGGCTCATGACATCCTTCGTCAGATCACACAGTTTCACAAATGCTCTCCAAGAGATCCTGAAATTCTCTCTCCATTCTGGATCTGAGGATTCCTTGAGGACCACGCTCTCCCATTAGTCCCTGCTCCGGACGTGCATCCAGCAAGCACGGTGTTTTGGTAGGAGTGGAGGACCCATCATGCTGAGACCAAGGGCAGATGCTTGCTGAATGAAAGCCCATTGACATTTTCTCCTCATGGAGAATAAGCGAAGGACAGCAGCAGTGTGTAGCCCATTTTGCAGGCTTAACAGCTCCCATATAAGGACATTCCTGACCATTCGCATCACCTCCATATTCTTCTTATTCCTCTTTGTGTAGCGTTGCCATGGTGAAGAAGACAGGATGTTTTGAAACTAACAGGAAGTTTCTTCTTCTTGTTCTTCTTTTCGGTATTATGGCGAGTGGCAACCAGCGTTAAGGTGCATTACCGCCACCTACTGTAAGAGGAAATTTGAGTTTTACGTCATGACTGAATCATGTAAACCAGGGTTTTCTGATTATCGCATTACTGAAGTGCATGTAAACGCGCCAGATCAGATTATTACCAATACCTGATTATTCCCAGCTATCTGATTATTGTGTGCATATAAACGGGCTCACTGATTCATTCAAACCTTTATGTAAGACTCAGGAAATCAATTGAGTGAGACAGTCGTTTTCAATGATGCAAAGCAAGGTATCATACATATATATCAAGGTATTTGGTCAAAAACCGTGTGGTATTTACTTAGCTGTAATAAGTTGTCTTGATAGGCCCAGAGTTTACACTAGACTTTTTTTTAATGGTCAATATGGCCATTGAAATTCCAGAATTCCAGCCATATAGAACAGCGAAATAGCCATATAAATGCCCATATTTAAATGGCAATAAAACACTTTAAATTGAATAACTTAAAAAAATAAGCTCGGCTAATGAAGAAGCAGCCTACACAGTGACTAATCAGAGGTTTAGTAGCAGCGGCAAAGGTGGCAGGCGTCACCATAAATCGCCAAGCCGTGGTGGTGGAGTGACGCGCGTCTCGTCTCATCTCGTTGCATCACGTCTATCAGGAGACCCATGGGGAGCTGAGGATCTTCATATAGAAGTTGATCGGTAATGCCGTCACAATGCAGAGAACAGGGTCCCCACTCTCTGTGTGAGCAGCGTGTGTACATTGCTGAACTTTTTTCGTGCCTTGGAGCAGTCACACTGCCCGCGTGAGCAGCTCTTGGTGTCAGTAAAAATAGACAGTGAATATGGTGTTTTGATTGTCAGATTTACATTATACCACCTTTCATTACAGTCTCATTGTCTTATTCTGTCACAGACATCAAAAACTATAAATGTTCTTTTTGAACTCACCCTCTCCTGTTTCTGATAATGTTTCTGTGGACAGACTCCCTTCAGTTGTGAACACAAGGCCTTTTTATTGTCAGATATTTGCAGGACTGTGTTGTTCACAATGCAGCGGCTTGCACGGCTCTGTAAAAGGTGTGAATACCAGCTTTTTATTGTGGTAATGCAGCGTTCATAGCCGCAGGCAATTCTGCAGCAGCACTGCAGCAGCAACACCGTCTGTATGAACACCACAAGTGTACGAGTTGCAGCAGTGAAGTGTAGCTCATACAGATAGTGTGGCCTGGGCATAGAGGAGGAGGACTGTGACTGCCGTGGATGTGGCGTTTGCTCTGAATGTGAGTTTTTTTACGTCTCCATTTCTGCCCGTCCAGAATAACACACAACCCCACTTGTATTGGTATCAGCCCAGAATTTCAAAATCAGTACATCCCTATTGTTAATTCCTTGAATCCATGCAAAATCAGTTAAGCTGTTTGATGTAATACGAGTTATGGAAGAATAGAATTGCTCCGAATTCTGTGTTGGTTTTCTTGATTGTATGTTAACTCCTGCAGGACGAGGTCATTCACTGTTAAAGCGCCCATTTGATTGTCTTTGCACTAAGTCTGGTATTTCAGTCCTACATGAGTTGTTCGTTCCAGGTCGTCCTCCTCACGACAGTTTTCTGTCTCTGCTGCCAACTGGTGAAACTCCCAGAGATCATTTTTCAAAGAAAATGAGAAGCTTTAGTTTGTAGTGGCAGTCGAATTGGACAGAGAGAGTTGTGTCAACTGAGAGGATTTGGGGAGCAACCTTTTGATGCATGAAAGCTGCTGAGGTTGCTGGACTGCAGCATCATTGGCAACGTAAAAAATCATCTCTGTTTATGTGTTTTTTTGAACGCTGCATTTGGCATCTCGCACCAAATTTCCTCTCAGAATAGGGAACAGCACTGTTGGCGAATAAAGGAACTTTTTGCCTCCAAAATTTCAGTGATTCAGGAGGGGGAAAAAAAACACTTTGGTTTTAGCTCAACAACCATGGATTTTGTGTTTATCCAGACAGGGTTTTGTAAGGGTTACGTAAACACAGCAGGTGTTCACAACCCAAAAAGGAATGTGTAAATCCTTTCCCATCACACTTGTTTGAAACAGAAAAACAAAACTAGGAGTTTAAGTTTTTTTCACAAGTAACAACACATAAAGCACAGGGAAGCTGCTGAATCAGTCATGTGTTGTGATGCCAAACCCCCTGGAAAAGTCAAAAAGTATGCTCAGTATCAAGCAGGACAGCAACTCGTGTTGGGAGAGTTAATATCTTAAAAAGCGTCCTATCATTCATATTTTAGAATCTAAAGACAGAAACATTCTGTAAAAACACAGTGCAGGTTGCAGGTTCGACCCTCTGCCCGACTCTGTGAGCTCCAGACTTTGAAAGTGGATTTGAAAGTGCAGTTTACAGCTTTATTTGATGCCTCAGGTGTTGAAGCAGCAGGTCTGCTGGGGTACGCTGAGGTGAAGAGCCTGTGATAACTCTCTCCCAGGCTGTGGATTGTACGAGGTGAATGGATGTAGTGAATTGGCCTCAGCCCATGAAGCCTGCCTGGACTGATGCCCAATACTACGCTGCTGGATATTATAATTAGTTTCTTACAGTGGGACTTTAGTCAGAGTTCACACAGAGCTCCCGGGCACGTCTGGGAAAGAAATTTCATTCTGTGCACGTCCTCAAAAATATAGGGCTGCACTAAAAACAGATGGGAATCTTGTGTCAGGATGGTTAAACCAATGAGAAAACTCATAAATCATAAAACCTGAACATCAACAGTAAACAAAAAGCAGCAATACGCAGTGTAGCTTTTTGACTGGGGGCTGTTTATTGATTGTCCAGATACAGTATGTAGTGGCTAATCTTTACACTACTTCTTTAACACTCGAGGCGTTCAAGGGGAGCAGAGCTTCTCCTTACTTTCTGTTACATTACAGATGTAACAATACATGGTACGTATTCAGCGGTTCTGCTTTTGGTTTGGTTTACATTACAAACCAAAGGATACGTTGCACTAATCCTGTTACAGTTGGAAAATAAAATACACAGCTTAAACTGTGTTTGATATTATGTTCTCAGTGCTGCTGAGCCCAACAAGACAACCAGACAGACCCGCCCCCAAACCAGAACATTCTACTCCAGTGAGACACGCTGGAGGCAGCTACGCTAAGCTAGCATACCGCAAGATGGTTTAGTAACTCCATTACCAGACCAGAAATAGAAGCTCCTCGGATAACCTGCAGGTCTGGTGTTTGGAGCCACTTTGGTTTCGCTGTGAATTATGAGGTCAGTAGAGAGGGGGTGGTGAAACAAGCCACCTCACAGCTACAGTCTCTCCTTAGCAGTTAGCTGAGTAGCATACACAGTCTGTGGTTGCACAGCACAACCTGGGAACAAAAGGCGCCACGGGGCTACAGCCTCTCCATCAGCAGCTAACAGCAGCTGATGTAAGCACAAAACACACATCCACAGCAGTGAGCAGGACACTGTCACCTAACTACACTGAAAACACCGGCCACACTGCCTGCATGAGCAGTGCATGTGCATCACTGAATTTTTTTTTTAGTGTCTGAATTAACAGGTTGGAGCAGTCACACTGCCCATGTGAGCAGCACCCAGTTTCAGCAAAACTAGTCAGTGAATGTTAGGTTTGATAATCATACTGATATTTCTTGTAGAATTACAGCACTCTGCAGCAGTGCAGAAGCAGCAACACTGTCTTTGTAAACACTGCATGCATACGAGTCGTAGCATAACTGTCAAACGCTGCTCTTACTGGTGACGTGACCCAGACGTAGAGGAAGATCGGGGCTGTGGATGTGGCGTATGCTCTGAATGTGGGTTTTTCAGTCCATCTCCATAAAAAGTCTCAATTTCCGCCCATCCAGACTAAGTATATCGGCTATCAGCCAAATGTTTTTTTGAAACATCACTGTTGGTATCGGCCCAGAATTTCAAAATCGGTGCAACCCTACAGTTAATTCCTCAAATCCATTGCAAAATCAGTGACACTGTTTGATTACTACAAGTGATTGAAGGGTAGAATTGCTACAAAACAACAAGTCCTGCTGCGCGGCTACAGCCTCTCGTTTAGCAGCTAATGTTAGCACAGAGCACACGACCATAGCATGTGCAGGGTCGCTGACTCGTCCAGAAACACTGAAAGGTAGTGACGGCTGTTTAGCTTGTGTTTATATGATTATGGCATTTAACAGAGATCTGTATTCATGTATTTGTAAGACTGAAAGAGCTCAGAGAGCTCGTGGGACGTAGCAAACTCTCCGCCAACTAGCGCGTAAGAGAAATGACTGATACTATGTGCTCCAGTGTCAGTAGTGTAGTATTTATGCTGTAGGTACGGGGTGACTATGTTTGCAGGCTTTTAGAACCACCCAAAAAATCCACAACGGTCTGACTCTACATCCAGTCCTACAGTCTTTTCACATGTTTTTGACAAATATTTTCTAATATCTAGAATGTGCTTAGAAAATAATCACTGATTTTGCTCTACTCAGACTTTAAGGAGTTCATTTCAGCCAGACAGTTATTCCTGCTTTATACAAAAAAAGACAATGATATTTTCCTTGTGAAGACTCCTCTGCTGTAGCACATAGGCCTCGGTGACAATTACATTTTGAAATAATGTTATGCATGAGTTTTTTCTACAACACTGAACCCTGAGGAAACACCCTCAGCTCCCCTTATGGAGATTTGTCAGAATCCATCAGTGTGAATTTAAACAGCTGCGATGTTAACGCTGCATTCGACTATCTGACTCTCTTCATCTACAGCTGTGTGACGCTGCCATGAAGCCTGAAAAGTAATACAAACTGAAAATTCCTCACGTGTCAAATTGCCTCAGTAAAGAACATAAAGTTATCAGCGAGAGCATCCTCAAATATCACCCTGTAATGGGGGCAGTCATTTCCTCAAATATATAAAATCCTGCAGCAGCACGGAGACGTAGAGAAAGCAGAGAGGTCTGAAATGGAAACGTACTGTAAGTGTCAGGTTTACTCTCCGCTGAGCTCCTCGGAGCTGAGCTTAGAGCGGCCGGTCGTGCACGGCCACATGATGTCTCCATTACCTGACTGAGACACACACACACACACACACACACACACACACACACACACACACACACCACCTGCTGCTCGTACACACCGCAGGCGACTCGCTTCATGTGTCACTCTGTTCTGACTGGTTTCGGGCAATGCGAGGAGCTGAAACTGCATCCAGGAGGTGATCTGCAGCCGCACTCTTATTAAAGTCTCCTGCCTGCCTTATTAGTTATCGTTTAATGAGTGGACACTGGGGATGTCCTGGTGCTGGTGCTACTGGAGACACATTATAATTGTCTGTATTTGTTACTGCAGTTCAGCTCTGATCTGTATTGTAGCCAGCTGCATCTTGAAGCTGAGTCTTTACACATTACGAGCAGCTGACAGCTGATGATGTGATAAAAACTCAGATGAATTTATGGAGCATTAATCTGGTTTCTCTGGAAATTAATGGATTTGTTGTTGATGTTCTTGATCCTGTTTTTACAGAGAGGTTAGGAATAAATGTCAAATCACAGATCAATAGGTAGTTATCAGTGCACTAAAGACCCGAGTTAATGATTTCCTCTGAGGTGTCCTGGAAAGAATTGGCACTAATTATAGGTAAATAGAGATAGTGGTTTAATTGGTGTACTTTAGTGAAGTCATTCTAGCTGATTGCTAAACCTGTGCAACCTAATGTTTCAGTCACAGGCATGAGAGTAATTCAACATATGCACAGACTAAAGGTTCCAATAATAAAGACAATATTCACAATATTCATCTTTGTATCCACAGCTGCTCAACATAACTGACAGTCTCAAAGTTTGGTCTCATGTACAGTTGAAAAATAGTCAGCTGGCTAACACTGGCACATTTGCAGTAATGGTGATCTGAGTAAGAGTTCAAATTCTTTATTGTCACATGCATCACAGTTACAGTAAAACAGTCACTGACTTTGAAATTGTTGGAGCTCAGTAGTTCTAGACCTGAAAATTCAAGTGTTCAGGTACAGTATTCGTTCATTAGATAGATATTCAGTTTCCAGTTTTGGGATTTGGATACACATGTATATATTTTTTATTTAGAAATGACAATAAAGAAAGTCTCTGTCTTTCTATTTATCACGAGAGCTCCACTTCTTCACTGTGTGCACAGCTGGTAAAAGTCCACACACACAGTTACTCGGGGCCTGTTATAATCAGCATATATGTAGGTCTGTATTTCGTCCATTAAACTACTCTGCTATTCTTCAGTTTACTACACAGTGTACCAAATGGCTGTTGATGACTTGTGGGAGGAGCTGTTGATGACGCTGCATGTGCGAGCCACTGGCGGTGGATAAGCAGGAATTAGCGAGCAGCTAGTAGCAAGAGGGAAACACATACCTGACAGACACTGTAAAGATGAGCAACTGGGGAGACAAGGAATTGCGCGCCCTCCTTGTCCTCGCAAACGAAGAGGCCATTAACCGTCAGATGACGGGGACGGTGAAGGACGGGCCGACTTACGAGAGAATCGCCGAAGGACTGACCAGCCGCGGCTTCCCTCCCACGTCACTGTTTACGTCACACGCTGAGCTACACGTTTTGTTACTTGCTCACACCCCCCATTGCCCCGAAAAAGGCGCATTCTGTATAAACAAAAGTAGGCAGGCGGCATTTTGCTGCACTCCCCAATTTTGTTTTTATACTGCCAATGCTGAAAAAAGACTGATTGGGCTTTCCTGCATATTTGCACAATTCCTGTCTAAAAAGAGCTATAGTTAAAATGCTGAAGAGGTTTTTGTGGCTCAAAATGGAGCAACCCAGGGGGTGTCGTCTGCCACTGGGATGGTGTTACCAGCGGTAACCTTGAATGAGTGATGCTGGTAGCTAGTTCCTACCCAACCAGGCTGGTGCACAGTGCAGAGCGGCCAAGGCTAACGTTAGCTTTGAAATGTGGCAGTAAAGCTCACTGAATCAGTGGATTGCTAGACTAAAAGAAAAGGCCTCATGTATTTCACGTCATTGTAGTGTTGTTGTTTTTTTTTCTGAAAAATTAACTGGTTAGTTACCAGTCCATAGGTGTCAGGCCATCGTAGGCAAAATTAACCAAACCATACCAATGTTTTTTTCAAGTTTTAGTCCATTTACTACAGACTATGCAAACTTAACACCGCAGTTTATTCTTCATACAATATAAAAATCAATCAGCAAACTCTGATGAAAATGAATGCAGACCACAAACTGCTTTTCATCTCAGAATGACTTGAAAACCATTGGAAGCTTGAAACAGTAGTGTAATGTAAAGATGACATTTGAAAATGGTCATCAGACGTGCAGAGTGTCCATGGTTTGAGGATAATCTTGTGCACACACTGGTATAGCCCCTTTAATGCAGGAACAATCTTTACCTGATTGACAGAAAGCCTCTCTGTCAGAAAACATCTGCAGTGAAAACAATGATTTCCTGCAGAGATTCACACTGACACTCACTTGTAAACAGAAACACACCCGCATGCAAGAAATGTAAACTTAATCTGCTGTATATAAAACTTTCCAGGGCCGCCAAAAGTGCTTTACAAACAGTATAAGGATAATAAAGAAGATAGTACGGCAAGCAATAAAAATGCAAGGCAAGCTCCTTTCTGTGGACTAGAATAATAAAGCAGGTCTGAAGGAGGCAGCAGCTCTCTCAGCTCTCTGTTCTTTCTCATAATTTCCTGGCAGAAATCCTCCTTTGAGTCTTCATCGATACAAAGAAGATTTTATCTGGGAGATGCAGCGACCGGCGGTTCCATTTCTACTTTATGACAATATCCTGACATTCACAGTTTGACTCAATTTTCTCCTCCGCAGAGAAACTTCTCAAATTGTTGAACAAAGTTTTGGCATTTTTCCCTCACTCACAGGCTGATTGACTCGTTTACTATTAGGCGTCGCTGCAGAGAGTGTCGGTGTCGAGGTCCTTCATGCGGCGCCGGGAGGTGACTGGTTCATGTCCCCACACCTGCTGATTGGAGACAGGTGTTAGAGCTCAGTGCTCACTGAAGCTGTTCGGTGTCTGGTAATCAGACTGAGCTGACATTTTGTTTACTTCATCCAGTCTGACATCCTGTTCTTGTGCCTTCTGTTTGTTTCGGTTCACCCTGATCCAGGACTGCAGAGTACTTATCACTGTCCTGCACGGCCTCGTCCCAGATCTTTGGAGACACTTCAGTCGCTGATCTCATGAAATTTGTTTTAGAGGAGAAATGTTTAATATAACTGGATGGTAGGAAGTCTTATTAACAACTTTAAAGCTAGAAAAAAAACATGGTAACTGGCGTGGTGAGGAAGAAATCCTGCACCAGCTATGATTTAACATTTATTTTGTTGGCATCAATGAAAGAGACTTTCAAAGCTGCATTAACAACAAGCTCTAAACACCATGTTGACTTATAAGCGTCTTATAAAGTGGGAAATGTGTTGCCTATTAACATCCAGCAGACTGTTTGCTGCATGTCATAGCCCCTCCCTCTGCCGCCTCTCCTGTCTGTCTACTGTTGTCCTATGAATAAGGGCAAAAATTCCCTTAAAATAATCTTAAATAGATTTTAAAAGACACCAAGCAACAGTATCAGTATTGGGCAGTGGGGGCGCGTTACTCTAAAAATGTAATATATTACTTATTACTTGTTATTCTTTTCAAAATTAATAATATTTTTTTAAAGATTATATTTTGGGTGATTTTTGCCTTTATTAATCAGACAGCGAGGATAGACAGGAAAGGTGGGAGACAGAGGGACGATGAGATGCAGCCAGGGGCCACAGGCTGATATCAAACCCAGGCTGCTGCAGAGGACTCAGCCTACAGGGGGCCCAAAAGTAATAACATTACTTAACTTATTACTCCCTGCCAACAGTAACTCGTTACACGACTACACCCATAAAATTGATAGGTATGTATCTGTGCTTGTAATCTGTATTTACCCAAGGCTCTGCCTGAAAGATGGAGAGCAACATTTCCTCCACCACATATCCACCCACAAGCTTCATTACTTCTTTGTAGCTGCAGCTGCCCACAAGTAAAATCCAGTGTAGAGCGATAGTCACCTCCACGGCCAAGGAGGGCTCATCTTTGGTGGGGTGTATTTCTAAATCACTCGCGTTACCCCTTACACAGTGATTCATGTTTATGTATTTCACAATGGTTCTTATAGGTTACTGTTAATATTGTGGTCAGAGCTGCCCCTCTAATAATCGACCGAACCCTAGTCGACCAGAGAGGTCATTAGTCTGAAAATAGGCCTATATTAATGAGGGTTCATTAGTGCGGTTTTGTATTTCTCTGTAATGTAGCACAGTGTTAACAATGTTACTGATACTAATTCTTCTCACACCTTCAGCTCAAACCACCAAAATATATCATTTAATCATTACATTCGTATCAGAAACATGCAGGAGACTAGTCCACTGATGGACCTTAATGACGACTACTGGTTGATGAGGAAAATTCTTCGGGGGGCAGCACTAGTTGCGGTAAAGGTTGTTTTGCACCATGAGTTAAGTCATATACACAATTAGTGACCTCCCCCTGTGTGGATGAAGTTGAGGTGAAATAAAGAGCACCTAATGGTTCAGAATTCATCTCATCTCTGCCTTAATCTTGCAGTTTAGAAACCTGAGCTCGCCACAATATATTTTTATAGTTTATAGTCGAAGTAATTGTTCAGACAGCAAAAAAAGTTACGGTAAACTGGCAGAATTCCTGTCAGACGAGGCTCATGTGACACATTTATTTATCGTCTGGTGTACTGTAACATAAACTTTAATGTTACTGTATTGTACTAAACTAAATGTTTTGAGTGCAAACTGTTTGTGAGCGAACTGGGGTTTAAAGTGCAGGACAGTCAAGCTGTGAGCCGTAAAACTACTACATGCGACGTATGTCATGTCATACACATATGTAGAAACTGGATCCATTGTTGATGAACCAACTGAGGCGATATCCCACCGTCCAGTGGGTCTCCTCCCATAACAATATTATAAGCAGATGAGTCACTAGCATGTCTAAGTTCTGAGCGCAGCATCCAGTCCTGGATCAGCAGGGGTTGTTTTTTTGGCCCTGAGCCATTTTCACATCAGTGACGTGAATATGCAGATTTTAAAAAAATGTATTTCTGTGTGTCGACATGACTTACAGGGACCTGTACAGCTGCGTCAGTCTCATCCACGCCTGCTGCCATTTTGTGTCCATTTTGTCTGGCTCCGACACAGGAGGATGACGTCCTCGCTCCTAATCCCATCCACAAAGCTCAGATTGGCTCAGTTGTTTGTTGTTCTGGGAAACAGCTGTCATTTAGCACGACAACAAACCGACTGATTCTAGTTTCTGAGCTGAAGCCACCAGGTTACATTTTGTATTTCCTCACTGAGGGTCTATTTTTGGATCAACGACGAACTGCGTCCCCTCGACGTGACACACATCTGACACACAAAACAACTCAGACACAAAACATTTAGTATGAGACACACACATTAACACACACACACACACACACACACACACACACTCTGCTGCTGCTTTTAGTAGCACACAGGGATGAGAGTGTTGTGCTTACTTGGATGTTTTCAGGCCCACAGTGCACCACCGATCCATTAATGCATTAATGAAGGTCTAATCCTCCGCTGAAAAAATAAAAACACCAAAGCTGCTGTTTCATAACAAAGCAGCTGTGTTTCCTGAGCCCTGTGTGTGGGCGTCACCCAGCTGGGCTTTAGAAACTGGCTTCAGGGCCCGCCCAACCTTTACCTTCTGCTGCGGCTTCCTCCAGAGACCCCTGACTGCAGGTGAACATGCAGATATCTGCCTCAATCTGCTGCAAAAGCTGTTGTCATGATCAGAAGTTAAGCGGTGTGTGGAGAGGTCTGGCACGGCCCGCTCACTGGGTGGAAACTCGCCACGAGCCGCTAGCCAAAAGCTTTATGTTTGCATTTGGCAGTTTGTCTGTGCTCTGATCGCAGGAGGATTGTGTGCACTCTGAAAACAGAAAAAATTTAAATTATTCATTTATGCTCGTTATATTTCTGGTTTAAACCCTCTGTCCCTGATTAACACATTTTAAATCAAAAATTACACCATATCCTCCTGAACTAACCTGAAGTTGAACCAGCTGAAGGCTGAAACATGGAGGAGGTTGTTTGGTCTTTCTCTTTTAAAACTCAACAGAGAGGCAAAGTCCCTCCGCTTCCAGTATCACGGGACCTTACTTTGGAAATAATATGTGCGGTAGTCAACTGCCAGAAACATCTCATTTGATCTCGTTTGAACTGATCATTGAAAAGCAACAGTAGCACATGTATACATTCAGTAGGCGATACCTTCAGTAACTAGCGAGCAAAGAGGCCGTACACACGGCACATCTTTAACCGCCTGGAAAACTCATGGTCGGCTGGGCGCTACGCTTGTGCCTTTTTTGTGCCAGCTTTCAAAAGCATGGTGACAGCTGTGCCTAAGGGTTGCTCAGCAACCTTAACAAGAACCATATAGGCTATTAACCTGCAGAGCTGATCTTCTTCCAGGAGCTGTTTATAAGTGTGTAGGCCTATCGTCTGTGGGACAGATGTAAAGCTCTGGGCAGCCCTGGCCCCATATTTACCACAGACTGATGTTTATGGAAGACGGGAAAGGTATCTGTCGGCTGTGATTGGTTGGTTCTTGTCACATGACATGCAGTGTGCGCTGCTGCACTGTGTTTACTCAGGGCGGAGCCATCATTCCCTGAAAAACAGGTACAATTTATTTATTTATTGGTGCAAAAATTAAAACAGTGGTGACTATACATGTGGGCGGCACAGTGGTGCAGTGGTTAGCATTGTTGCCTCATAGCAGAGGGGTGGGGAGCCCTGCTATGCGGAGTTTGCATGTTCTCCCTGTGTCAGCGTGGGTTTCCTCCAGGTGCTCCAGCTTCCTCCCACAGTCCAAAGACATGCAGGTTGACTGGTGACTCTAAATCCGTAGGTGTGAATGTGAGTGTGAATGGTTGTCTGTCTCTATGTGTCAGCCCTGTGATAGTCTATATATGTATATATATATGTATATGTAAAAACATAGCAAGACAATTATAATTGTAATGTTAACATTTTGCAGTTACTGTCGCTTAAATTAACATAATTACAGTTTGTTGTACGGGAGAGAAATGAATGAAAATAAAATGAATAAATGCAGGACTTCTCCATATGAACATGTCAAGTCTTAATAATTCTGAATAGTAATAAACAGTCCGTCATACTCTGCTACGACAGGTAGAGAGAACATTATAATCTTGTTAATAGAGGGAAGAAGTGTAAACCAAGAACAAATAGCTTGTGTATTAAAGGGTTAATAGTTGATCATCTCTGTTGTTAGCAGGCGTTAAGACTGTCGCGCTTGCAGCTTTGCTTCGCCTGCTTCCACCTGGCAGGCGCCTGATGTTTGGAGCCGCTGGTCTCCAATTATCACTCCTCCCGAGACTCTGATCTGATCTCGCCTCACGCATTAAAACAAATGTGTAGAAGATGTGCTGCGCCGAGTCAGAGATACGGGATAACAGCTTCTTAACGAAGAGCATTATGTCGGCTTTGTCAGAGTTCTGGGAAACTTCAGAGAAACAAGCGGGTGTTGATTAACATCCCAACTTATTTTGGTGATTTTTCACACATTATTTTCACTTACCTCAGCTGTGCGGCTCTTTTGGGCTTTTTTCTGCATTAAGTCACATCTCTCTGTCACACCTCACAGCTTTAGCTGCTCTTAAAAACATCTCCCTCTTTCTCGCTGTTATTTAATTCAGCGCTTCTTTTTATGCTCTTTCTTTTATCTGGTCGACGTGGCTCCGACCCCTGGCCTTTCTACTAAACGCTGCCTGACATGCTAATAATGTAAGTTTAATCTTGTTTACTCGTTAGATCCTGAAGTATACAGAACGTAATGAAAGATTAAATTTCCTTCTTTATATTCTGGTGTCTGGGAGGTATTTTAGGCTCAGGTTTTAACCCGTCGTCGTCCTCTCCTCAGCTGCTGCTCAGGAGCATGCTGGGAGATTACTACGGTATTTTTAAAGGTAAACATAAAGTACCAGCCTTCCTGTGTGTGCTCATGTTGCTGAGTGTTGTTTCCTCTGCAGCCCGCCCCCTGCCAGCTGTGGCTCACTTATATAACGTTTGTAGTCGGTTTTATTGGCTCTGCAGCAGAGTCGGACATCTCCAGCTCCGCAAGAAGATCACAGAGAATTTGTGCAGCCGATGAAATATGTTCTCTGCCGTGAGGAGTCATAATGTTCAGGGTTACAGTACCTGCACTGAAATACATTATGATCTGCTCGCTGCAGTGCTGCTGTGAGCACCCACACATATGGCCCGGTGTTAGCAGAGAGCTGGGGAGAAGAGGTCTGTCATGGAGGTTAGCAGGTCAGACTCACGTTGTTCTTGAAATTGAGTGCACAATAAGTAGTTCTCACGTCCCTGACCTCGCCTCACACCCTCCACTTGTGTTGAGTGCTGAAAACATCTCGACTAAGCTGCACATAGGCTGCCAGTGTACGCCACACAGAGCTAAAAGTGGCGCGCGCTCGGGGCGAAATGTCTGGTTTGTGGTTAAAAAAAAAAGCCCATATGTGGCCACGTGTGAACACGAAGCACAGTGCCAGCCTGAGCGTACTCCAGCACAGCCGCACCATCCACACTTTACTGGTCAGCAGTAACATGTTGCAGGGAGTTTAATTAAGAGTTTCCTTTCACAGAGGAGTTTCTGTGGTTTTTCTAAGGATAGCAGACGCTGTAAAATCCTGCAGAAAAAACTTGTAATTTTGGGCTCCATTAGTGGACGCAGTTACTTTCAGTTTTCTGCAAAGAAGGTATGATACGAAAACCATTAAGAAGTCACTCAACTGACAAGAATGTGAAATTTGAAAATGATTACTCATCTAAGAAGTTCATCAAGCAAAAACAAAATATCCTCTGCTCTGGGTTTCCTGCTTTTCCCTGCCTTTTATGTTTCATGTTAGACAAATTGAATTGCCTTCTTTGTAGTTATTTGGTTTTATTAGTTTTGGGGTTTTGAGCATGTGGTACTTTAGTTTGGATTTACATCATTTAGGAGCAAAACTTCCAAGTGTTGGAGAACACAAGGTCCACAGTGTTTGCATCATTATGAGAGGCTCGCTGCTGTCACATGTAATTAACCAAAATTACAGGTGTGAAATCTCACCTGGCTCACAGTCGAGACGAAAAGAAAAGGTCCCAGTCTGGATCAGACTGAACCATGGTTCATATCCTGACTGTAGAAGTTTCATCTGGCTGTTGTCAGAATTGGAAAAAGAAAGTGAGCGATGGCAGCACGTGGGGAGAAGAGGAGACCAAATGGTTATTTGACATGTGGTCTGATGACGATAGTTGGGGAAACTAAGAGAAATTTGGACACTTTTCAGTTAATTTCCAAGAGGAGTGAGAGAGCACGGAACAACACGTCTACAAGCCGATCATTGCAAGTATCAGGGAGACGAGTGTGAGAACAGGAGGTAGGTGATAATGATAGGACAGGAGATAAGTGATGATGACAAGATGTAGGTGATGATGACATGAGATCGTTGATGATGACAACATGTAGGTGATGACAACAGGATGTAAATGAAGACAGGATGTAGGTGATGAAGACATGAGATAGGTGATAATGACAAGAAGTAGGTGATGTCCACAGGTGGAAGGTTATGAATAATAATAATAATAATAATAATAATAATACATTTTATTTTGCTTTTACAAATGCTCAAAGACACTTAACAGTTTTTAAAAATCATAAAATAGAGCTAAGTCAGAATAAAATAAAACAAAACAAAACAAGACAAAACAGCAATAAAACTATAAAACACAAACTTAAACATTAAAAACTAATTGAAAAAGGTGAGCAGATACGGATGGGTTTGGGGAGTGAGTTCCAGAGGGAGGGGGCAGCGATGAATAAGGCCCTGTCCCCCCAGGTTCGGTGCTGGGGTTCGTGCAGGTAGTGAGAGGAGATTTCCTCGGATGAGCGGAGGTCGCAGGACGGAGTGTGGTGATGGAGTAGGTGTGTGAGGTAGGAGGGGGCCTGGTTGTTGAGTGCTTTGTGTATGTGAGGAGGAGGATTTTTAACTGTATGCGATGTGTGATGGGGAGCCAGTGTAGGTTTTGGAGGACGGGGGTGATGTAGTCATGATAATGACAGCACTTGGTGATAACAACAGGACATAGGTGAAGATGACAGGATAGATAGATAGATAGATAGATAGATAGATAGATACTTTATTGTCACTGTCATTTTCATCACAACGAAATTGAAAAGTGCATAGGCATTTCAGAAGGAGTTGTTAGTGCGCTTGCATAATTGCAGTGTGAAACCAAAACTTAGCAGAACAAATAAAGACAACGTAACAAGAACGACTGTATTCACAAGCACATTTTTACCCAAGAACAAGTGTTTGTTTTTCTGTCTTGTGGGACGGTGGTTAACAAATCAAACTGTAAAATGTAATCACCAAGTTACGATGGATAAAACTATTTGCCAAACAAATGCAGAGTAATAGTTTGATGAATCTTTGTAAAGTGAAACTTATCAGAGGTCATGGAAATGTAACGTTTCTGACTTCATTTCAGACCAGAAGAAAATGTGATCTCATCTAGTTTCGCAGACCGGTTGCGGCAGGGGCGCAGTGTACCTGCGCTTCGCCAACTGGGTGTGGCTAGGTGGATTTTGCAAGTTTGGCACACCGTGCACGCTGGCGCAGCTACTCCTCTGTCCCACCTCCGTCCCTCCTACCTGCGCAAGTCAGAAAGAGGGAGGAGAGAAGGCTTGGAGTGGGTTTTACACACATCACACCAATCAAATGAGCCCCTCTCCTCGCCCTTAAATGCGCCGCGCGAAGGCGTAATGAGAGTTTACTCAATTCGCCATGGCAGAAGAGAGCAGCAGCGTCAGACGGCCAAACTCCTCCCAGGAGGAAACTGATGTTTTGGTCTGGGAGGTCCAAGCTCGCAATGTCCGAATATACAGAACTGCAAGCAGACCTCACGGGCTGATGATGCAAAGGTAGCCTGGGAGGAGGTCACCACAACTGTAAATCAATGTTGCCTGGATACACTGAGAGCCGTTGCCCAGTGCTTTCTCTCTCGCAGTCTCACTCTGTTTCTTTTCTTTTGACTTTTCTAAGATGACAGATGCTGAATATATGCTCCCTATCTGATGCTGTGGCTGTTTGTGGTTGGCTGAGAGGGATGTGAACTCATTAGTTTGCAACTGCGTTAATCAATTACGCGTGCCAAACGTGCCAAATGGTGCCAATCCCCTTTGATCTGACATCAGATGTGACGGGACAGTCGATACAGAGATGCATTTATGTGCTGATTGCAGATTGTTGCATTGAATAGTGGTGTTTGTAGGTATTTATTGCATCATTAATGTGCCTGACATTCTGGAAACCATCGGCACACCTCGGGTTGTGCTGCTCGAAACTAGCTCTGCGCGGGGTTCGCCACCCTGCACCACCCTGCGCCGCGCCAGTAAACTAGAGCCCTATATGTCATCTGCACTAACCATACATAATATTCAGGCTCTGCTGAAATGTGACACACATCCTGAATCTAATTTACTGAGATCTGCACACACAATGAAATATGTTCTCCTCTGCTAACATTCATAAAGGCCACAGTTCATATTTCTGCACATGGTCGTGCGGAGCCTTAATATGCCGGCCGAGGCTGCATCACACTGCAAATAAATTGGGTGATTTTCAGAAATGTGTGTTCATTTTAGGGAAAGAAGTTCTCATTACATGAAGGTCATTCTGCATTATCTGTCAGAGCGGATCTTCACTTACCTGCTGTCCTATTTACAAGTTTTGATTTGATATAACCCTACCAATTTATTATGATTTGGTTTTCCATCAGTTTTGAGCAGTTGGAGTACCTTAGTTTATTCATTTCAGAGTGGAACTCCCAAGTGTTTGAAAATGTGGATTATTATGAGAGCGTCTGTGGCACCTTTTGTTGTCAGATCAAATGTTAGTCACAAAAGCTTTGTAAGAGAGAACAAGGCTCTTTTTTTTTTTTTTTACTTCCCATCCCGCCTGGTGCAAGCTCGCAGGATTGCACAGGGCATTATTTGAAGTCTTGTGTGAACATAAAAGCCTGCTCATAAAAGTTCCCCGCAGTGAAAACGACCTAAATAAACACAGCCCCAGAATAAAACCCTCCCAGACTTCATCTACCCTTCCTCAAAATGGAGCCGGGGACAGGAGAGGAGGCATTAGGGAGAGAATACCTGAGGATGGGGTGGTGTGGAGTGGCTGAGCGCAGCCATTTGCTGGATGTTTTTGTCCAGAGTGCATTACAGCAGCAAGAGTGGATGCATTTTTAGCAAGACTGCAGTCTGACCTCTGACTGCGGTGATGTTACAGCCTCACTCTACACACTGGGAGTAGAACTAATAACCCTCGTGCACACTGGGAGTAGAACTAATAACCCTGCTACCTTGCTTACTATTGAAGCCGTCAGTCAGCTTTTAAAAAAACTGCGTTGAGCTGTTTGTTGCGTGAGTCAAAAACAGTGTTTTTCTTTTTGTTTGTGCCTCTGAAAGCATCAGTCATCCGTCAGTAGACTCTCTGACACTCTGTTAGCCTGCTACTAACCTCCAGCTGTCTGTTTGACCGCAGGTTTACTGCCCTTTCTTACTTCCCATGCAGGCACTCGGTGCTTTTCAGGATATTACAGGGTGTCTACAGGTCCTTTAAAAAGTCTTAAAATGTCTTCAATTCGATGTTAGTCAATAAGGCCATAAAAAAATAAAGTCATTAAATAGTCTAAGTATTGAATTTGTGATGTCTTAACTACTGCAAATGTTTTTATCTAATTTCATCATATCTAAATAAGTTAAGCCTTTCAAGCCTTTCAATGTAAAAATCTGCATTTATATTGTTACAGATCTTTAAAAAACACTATAATACTGTAGGAGTTGCGGGAATGAACAGGATAGCAACTTTCTTTTGGCGGCAAACCTCTGTGGCCGTTTATTCACATGCTTCCACACACCAAACTAAACAACATGGCGTCACACCAGCTTCCACGTTAACACCTCTCAGCGCGCGTCCGTTACCATGGTAACGCTACAGCTCTATCAAAAGTGTGTAACGGTTACTATACACTGTGCAAAACAACATCACATACATTAATAATTTGTAAAATATTTAATTAAAATTGAATTATGTCCATTCACTGTCCCACCTCACAGTACTGAGGGGACAATGGAGCATTTCACTGCATAATGTAGAGATGTGTTCTGCCAAATTAAAACCTTGAGCTTGGACATAGAAAAGACAAAATCTCTGTTGAGAATGCTTTATGGTGCATGTCATTATACTTTCTCATGCCTGTTATACATGAAGATATTCTAATGTTGCTTGATCTTAACTCAGTGAATTTATCTTACTTTTTTTTAGACTACATACAGATTATAAAACACGGATCCCCCGCGAACAGATGTGCAGAACCCCCCTTTCACTTTTAGTCTTTCACCAAGAATTTATTCACTCCACTCTCACCAAGTATTAAAGACATAAAATAGACCCAAAATATAGATTAAAAAATCCCTCTCCACTTTTCCAATATAAAATACAGTTGGACACTGTATAAAATATTAAATTAAACTTTTAAATAGAATCTGCAGCACAAGTTGTGATGTTTCTCAGCTTACTATTCTGCTGTAAAATATATTTCATTTGCTTGATTAATTTGAATTATTTTGCCACTTGTGCTAATAGTATGGAACTTATAGTAGGCTTTGTACTGCAGGCTGTATTAAAGTGGATATATACAAATACCTTGGGGTCTCGCAGGGAAATGAGAACGATGAGGAACCCGCAAGGAAGTCAGCCACAGCCAAAAACCGACACAGAGTAAGGCAGGTCCTGAATAGTCAGCTGAACGGAAAGAACAAGGTCCGAGCCATCAACACGTACGTCCTGCCAGTCATCAGACACCAGCTGGTATAATAAGCTGACCAAAGGAGGAGATAGAGGTCACTGGTATCAAGACAAGGACGCTTCTCACAATGCATGGTTTCATCCCAAGTCCAGCACCCTGAAGCCTGAGGGGGCCAAGGACTGGTGAGCGTCAGAGCCACTTTGCAGGACGAAACCACCAAGATCCAGGAACACATCAGGAAGATGACCCCATAGATGAGCTGCGAAGTGAATACCTCAGGCAGCAGAAGAGGAGGAAGAACCATCATGGAAGGACAAGCCCCTGCACGGCATGTACCACCGACAGATTCAAGAAGTGGCCGACAGCAAGAAATCCCTCCAGTGGCTAGATAATGCTGGCTGTTGCCTTGATCAGGGCAGTACAAGAACAGGCCCTGAGACGGTCCCGCACATAGTAGCAGGATGTAAGATGCAAGCTGGGGCCAAGAGGCACAACCAAGTGGCTGGGATAGTGTACAGGAACATCTGTGCCAAGTATGGACTAGAAGTTCCCAAGTCCCAATGGGACACACCACCAGAAGTGGCTGAGAACAGGGCTCAGATCCTGTGGGACTTTAAGTTCCAGACTGACAAGCAGCTGCTGGCCAACCGACCAGACATAGTGGTGGTTGACAAGGAGCAGAAGATGTGACATTCCCAGCTGACAGTAACATCAGGAAGGAAGAGCATGAGAAGACCGAGTAGTACCAGGGGCTGAGGGAACAACTGGAACAGGTGTGGAAGGTGAGGTCCAAAGTGGTGCCAGTGGTAATCGGGCACTGGGGGCTGTGACCCCCAAACTGGGAGAGTGGCTCCAGAAAATTCAAGATACAACATCTGAGGTCTCTGTCCAGAGGAGTGCAGTCCTAGAACAGCGGAGATACTGCGTAAACCCCTCAAATTCCCAGGCAGGTAGAGGACCAGCGCTCAATATTAAAAGCCTCAGATGGAGATTAGGGTGTCACTTTCATAAAGCAGCAATATTAAAACATTTCAAATTATGCTCTTTCTTGACCCCTACCCCAACCCCTCTTAGTGCCTTGTTCAGACTTGTGGCCTTGCCTTGTTGTGACTCATCGTGGTAGCTATGTCCATATGTCCATCACTGTAGTATCACAAAGTATCCCAGCCTCTTGCATCACTGAATTTTCTGGTGCATCAAGGAGTTCTGCACTGCGACTTGACAATGAAGGACCTGCATTTGTCGGCGCCACCAGCGTAGCTATGTGGTCATTTACGTCGGCAAAACGTCATTTCATTTCTTCTAATGGCCACATGAGACTGGCTCTGAAAGGGAGTCCATCCCCGTAGACCTTCATTTTAAAATGCCCAAATTTACAGCAGAAATAAACATGTTTACAGCCAGGTACAAAAACTAGTTTCGTTCATTATAGCTACGGATTACGCATATTCAAGGGCAGACCGTTGAGTGACAGGTTGTCTGCAACGTGTCGCTACAGTCTATGAGTCACGTCCACCCCTCGCTCCTGCACAGCTCCAAATATCGTCACTTCTGGCTCCAAAAAAACAAGATGGTGACAGCCAAAATGCAGAACTCGAGGCTTTAAAACAGAAGTCCACAAACCAATTCAAGCCAGTAGAACTTTATTTATCCTGAAGGAAATTCTTGTGCCTGAGATTGCTTCAAATTGTTGTAAGACAGTGACAATTAAACGATTCACAACCAGAACAACCAGTGGGTTCCCCCGGGTCAGAGTCACTCACTGGGCCCAGTGTTTCAATGATAGAGTATTTAATATAAGGCAGAATATACAAATATACGAGACAAAAGTGTTTTCTAGGAGCAGAAGTGAACTAACATGGTCTCTCCACATCACAACGGGTGACGTCACCGTAGCTACCTTCATTATTTAGTACAATCTATGGTGGACAGGCAAATCTGATGTGATCACTCACTGATCAAAGTAACAGTGTGTAAAGTCTGACTTCCACGTTCTGATTTGAGAAACAAATCTGATTTGCCTGCAGTCTCAATGCAGCCTCAGAGTCTTGCTTCACAGGGAAATGAACCTCTCTCTGTGGCAGAGTCGATGCCCTGCTCAGTTATAAATAAAAGATCCTCATATTAGTACTCCGTGCACAACTTAACACAACATTTGTAACACACCACTAAACTGTAGTGAACCTAATTTTGCTCTGATGGCTTAATTGTTGCAACATTTGTCTCTGACTGGAGTTTAATGATGCTAATTGCTGTTTGGTAAAATAAAAAAGAAGCTCTTGCAGGGTTTTGTTCACGCTGAAGATCTGAGGTTGGAGTGTGTCGTTTTCATTTATTGTCTCATAATGTGGGCGTTGTGAGGCCCTCTGAGACTGTAACTGTGATAAAGGGCTATGCAAATAAACTTGACTCAGGGGGAGTCGACGCGTCTAAAGCACCCAGTGTTTATATCGTTCACTCTACTGCCTTTTATTTATGTAAATCATGTCATTACCACTCTGTAGAGTTGTGTAGAAAGTCTATTTTTATTTAACCATCCTTGCTTACATGTTCTCACTCTCTGGCCTGTTTTTTTTATACCAGCATTGTCTTTTTGTCACACGCTGAGCTCACCATCTGCTGCTGCTGCAGCACCGTCGACGTCCTTAAAAAGTCATTGCTGTATTCTTAATTATCTTCGTTTAATCGCCTCCCCTCTTCAGGGAGATGAAAGGTTATTAGAAAATGAGCCCACATGGGGGATTTATTAAATGTGCAGCAGAATTCTGTATGCTGGTATAGACAGCCATAGATGAGACTATAGCTCCTGTTGTCCTTGTGCCATGTGCCGCAGCGTTTACTGTTTTTATTGCATTTTGGCTGAAATGATTGCTTCCCGTCTAACTTTTTCCTGTCTGTCAGTCTTGTTTGTTTGCACATGGCAGCTGAGTTTTGGACTGTGTTTGATTTTAGATCCCAGTGCAGGTTCGCCCACTTCCAAATCTCATCATAAAGATTTGATAGAAGAAAAGAAAGAGACAGAGAGAGCTGGGGTATCTCACAGCCCAGCAACTTCAGAAAGTGTTTGCACCCAAATGTATCAGAAAACTCTTTTCAAGGAAACTTTGCTGATTTTCAGACAACTTTGCATCATAATCATGTCCATCCTGTAAAAATCACCTAAAACGCTTATCCAAGATGAATCCAAAGTGAAGTGACAGCTGTTCTTGCTCCATTTTTAGTCCATGTGCGTGCATGGTTTCATTTGAAAGTTCACACTCTTGTTTTTTTCCCTAACAGTCAGAATCACTATAAATGCTTCTGTCATTGAGTTATATAAGTTTTAAATCTTCGCCTGAATATCATCTTGACAAAAGATGCTGCAGATGACTAGAACAGGGAGGTAAAACACAATAGGGCCATATCACGAAGCATCACAGTCCAATTCTCAAGGAGATGACAGTGCAACAGAAAATAAACATTTTTACACACGTTTTTCTGAGGTTTTGTCCACGCTTTTAAAAAACAATGTAATGGTAAAACAATGTACTGAATGTGGGAGTATGAGAGGGAAAAACTCTCAACAAAGACAGTTTCGCAACTTACTGTAAAAACACTTCTAGAAAACCTAGATTGATCCGTTTAAGACAACAGAGAAGTCATTTGTTTATAATTTCAGTATATTTAAAACTGTCTGTGGGGCCTGTAAGGATTTCATATCTTTTTTGGTGCCCTTGAGTTTCATTGACTACAAGACCCATAAGCCTCGGGTGAGGTGGGCCAATCGCTGACTCTTAAAATACCTCTGAAACTACAGGAAATGTTTTGCTTCAGCTCAGGCCTGGTATCACTATTGAGACCATAGCAACAGCACTGGAAGCTCCTGTTGGCTCAAGTAAGGTGTCAATCAAAAGGTCAGGAGTTCACCTCCATTTTGAGATCATAGCTGGTCAGTTTGTTTACACGCAGAACGGGAGACATTATGGATAACGTGGCGAAATATGAACGTCTGAAATGATGTCATGGCAGTTCGTGGATCTCTGTGGATGTTTGGATGAAATGTTTTGCAGGACAATATGGATCTGCGGATTATGATATGATTGAGTTACAACTGTTAGCTTGTTATGGTTGAAATGGTCAGCATCAGTGGAACAGTGAGTAGCGTAGCTTTCGAAGAAACGGTCTCAGTCTGCTGGTGGGCCGTCATGATCAGGGTCTGCATGCGTAATATGATATTAATTCCACTAAAGAAGACACTTGATGATCACCAAAATTAGGTGGGGAAAAAAGTGGGTGTATCAATTTAAATATTGCTTAGCGGCCAAATAAGTTGTTATATATTGGCAAAAAATTCAATTTCATGCATCCCAAGCTTGAGGCATTTTTGGGGTTGTCCGTCCATCCTGTCTGTCCCATTCTCGTGAACGAAATCTATCAAGAACGCCTTGAGGAAATTTCTTAAATTAGGCACAAACATCCACTTGGACTCAAAGCTGTGTAGATTTTGGTGGTCAAAGGTCAAGGCCACTGTGACCTTGTCAATTACATTCTCGTGAACAAGATATCTTTTGAGCTCCTTGGGGACGTGTCTTCAAATTTGGCACAAACGTCCACTTAGACTTAAGGATAATCTGAGTAGAATTTGGTGGTCAAGCCTCAAAGCCTCAAAGGTCACTGTGACCTTGCTTCTATCTAATTTTTCCCCTGGGATGTTATACAGCAGCACTGCCCGCCCTCTCTCCACCACCACATGGTTTTATCTCATGGTTTTGGCCAAGAATTCTTATGCTAATTGTGAAAAAATATCAGACAAATTGGATAAAATAATTAAGTGATGACGTTATGTATCCAAAAGGTCAAAGGTCAACTTCACTGTGACATCATCATGTTCTGCATCAAGCTCTGTGTGTGAAGCATCCATGTTTTCACCGACATGATGTAAACTGTCAGAGAAACTTGACGATTCAATTGCAGGGCGGTAATTCTCGTTTACATCCGGATACAACCTGGATTTGCCTCTAAAGAGCAGCCAGCAAAGAGTACAAAGCCTGAATTTTGAAGTCCTATCCAAACGTGTCACTTTTATTGGCGTCAAAGTAATCTGCACATCACCTTCCTCCCTCCTCCACCCTCCTCCTCTGCAGCCTGTCATCGACAGTCAATTACGTCGCATTTTCTCCTCAGAGATCAGAGCAGAGATGCAGCAGACAGGTGAGGGGGTGATATATCATCAAACTGAATACTGTGGCACAAACACACTCTGTTTCTCCTCTCTTCTTGTTGTCGGAGTGAGAATAAGGCTTGTTAGCATTCATGTGTTGCGTTCCTGGTCTCTCACACGTAGCAGCGTCCTCCATTATTGAGCAGTTGTAAATGCTTTGAAGTTCCGCTGTTTGGGGAGTTTTTGTTCCAAAGCAGGGCAGGAGCAGGAGCGCGCGGCTCTGAAAGGCAGAAATCTCAGCAGCTGGCCTAGTAATTGCTGTGTCGTATTGATCAACATCCTTTTCCCTGATATTTTTCTTTAAACTGTTGCTCCGTGTGTTTCTTCTCCTGGACGCTTAAAAAAGATTCAGCCGACAGAACAGATAAGAGTTGCAGCGAATAAAGGCAGAGCTGCAGCAGCGAGCACCATCAGCCGGCGCTGCTCTGTCATTGAAAACAAGGTCAAGGTGACGGAGAATCCAATTGACGCTCGGCTCGACCCTTCCGATTCCCCCGGGTTGTTGTAGAGCAGCACCGCCCGCCCTCTCTCCTCCACCACCACCACATGGTTCCACCACAGGCTCAGGCTCACATCTCATTAGCATTTGACCGCGTGGGCAAAGCAAAGCTGCTTCATCTAATGCGTTTAACTGTGAGAATATATTGTGCTTAATTTAATTAATGTGTTGGTGTGCGTCTGCGGACAGATAACGTTTAAACAATTTCACAGCAGCATCAGAATCAAAGGGTTTGTTAAAAACTGAGTGTATTGTTAGTTTTAATCAGAAGTTTTTGAAATGTCCCATATTAAACATGAAGCGTCTGTTCTGTAAAAGCATTAACTCACCACAGAAAAATACAAACTGAATGACTTCCGCTGATACAACACATGGTTTCACATCCTCTTTAATAAAGGGAGACAAGAGGGGAGTTACTCAGTTTAAATAAATGGCCTGTACTGGATGGGTCTGATGATAATTTGTGCTGTAAATGACAAAAGAAACTGCACAAACAGTTTAAGATAATTTGGAGAATGTTTTGGACAGCTGTGAGAAACAATTTGGTTCAAATTAGGGATGTTCCTGGTGACTAATTTCCCTGTCGACAAAAGGAAAATTTTAATTAAGGCTAGTCGGATTTTAAATGCCGCTGAAGTACGAGACACTTTGCACCGTGCGGTATCAATGTGAACGTGAACATTCAGGCTCAACATATTGCATTAACTCCCTGAAGCTTTTAGCTTCTACAGAGTTCAGTGGAAGGATATCTTGTGAGGACTGTTCATTTGGTGCGCCGTTGGAATAGATATACTATTCGGTTATTATTTGATCCACAGAAGGAGGGCACAGAGGGAGCAGGAGAACAGCAGGTGCACTGAAAGTGGACTGGATCTTAAGTTTGCTGTCACTCACAAACAGCTGCTCCTCTCATCCATCTATCTGATCTGATCAGCTCTGATGGGATGGATTGATCAGTTATCCACCCCGTGATTTGAAACTCTGCAAACTGCTGCTGAGGGGATAAAAAAGAAGAGTTCCGTCTGTGTGATGTTCTTTAAAGTTTGTGGAAACATTTTCTGTTTCAGCCATCACTGTCCTCATGCACAAAGCCAGCTCCTAAAAGAAACAGTAAAAATAACTTGACTGGTCTGAACAGAGCTCTGACCTCAGCCCCATCCAGCACCTCTGGGATGAACTGGAACACTGACTGTGAGTCCGACCTGATGAACCAGCATCAGTGTTGAACCTCACTGATGCTCTTGTGTCTGAATGGGATCAAATCTCTGCAGCCAGATTCCAAAATCTGATGGACGGACTGAAACCGGGAGAGATTAATGTTCATGGTGTTAGAATCACATGTTCATTCAGCACATGTGGGAATATTCGGGTGTCTGTATACTTTTGTCCATACGCGTCAGTGTGGATCTGCTGCAGCAGTTTGAAAACAATCTGTAGCAGCTTCTTGTCTGAAATCATTTTTTAATTTTGTTTTACATCTGTTGCAGATGTTGAGAAAATATGTCGGACTGTTCATGACTAACAGTTGTGAAATATGCGGCACAATGGTTGTGAATCTGGCATTTGGGATTATCATTTTAGCCTTAATAATGCAGCCCCACATTTGAAGCATTTAGCTGATGCGTATTCAGAGCAGCTTAGAGTAAGCTTTAAATCGTGGATCACCCACATTATAAGCAACACATACAAAGGTTAAAGCCGTATCACCACGGCAACAAATGTATAAGCGTGCGTCCTCTGACTGTCTCACAGAGAAATAAAAGACACATTTTTTCTTCCTACAGTGAGACTCCGACTGAGAGGCCGACAGCTGAGAGACGTTTGACTGCATGAAGAGGCCGAGTGACGGGACCCTGGTCCTCACCTAGACCCTCCCACGACCCCCTCACTGCCCGGACATGGTGAGCCTCCTGTTCATCTCTGCTCTTTGTTCATGTTGTGTGTTTTTAGCCCCTAATGGACTCAAACTGAGTCATGTTTGGTGTGCTCTCAAACCCTGATCGTAATGGTGTGCAGACACGAGTATGAAGAGGTAAAAATACAGTTGGAGGTAAACAAATCTGTTTTTCAGAGACGGTAACATAAAAAAAAGGATTGATTAGCTGGTGAGTCTGCATTCCTGGTCATTGAAAATGTTGACTTGGTCGATTAGGCTTCACAGACTGTAGCCATGGTTTCCTTTTTGTCCAAAACAGTTAAGCTGGTTTTGCTTGGAGCTCTCTGGCACCTGAAGAGTTTTGACTGTCTGTCAAACGAAATTGTACATTGTAGAGAAATTGGAATGTTTCAGGCAGCAGGATCACAAGTTCTGTGCCATGTATAAAATGACTATATCGCGAACATCGAGTATAAATGGTCATGGTCCTTTTTTTTGTTTTGTTTTGTTTGTTTTTTAAAAAAAAGCCACCGGCATGAGACTCACTTGGCATTTCGGTTCTCTCACTGTCTCCGTCACACAGACACACAAACAAAGAAAGACTCACAAACAGGATACAGCACACAAACTCCTCCGCCCATCCAAATCTGTGTTTCTCAACTGCAGGGCCCCGAAACTCTAACTATTGCGTCATATTTTGTGACCATGGAGCGCCACTGCAACTTGCACACACTATTAATATGTGAACTGAAGAGCTGTGAATACACAGTGAATATATCCTCATGTTTAATGGTGCCACGGTAACAGTTTAACTTAATTAGTTTAACAATATTATGAACAGAGGAGGCGTGTGTCCTTGTGGCTGCAGAGCTCCAGACCGCAACTATTTAGTCACATTTTGCGACCATGGGGCACCAGTGCATCTTCCAGATACTATTAATATATGAACTGGAGAGCTGTTAGTGTGTTTCCAGCTCACAATGAATAAATCGTCATGTTTAACCTTTTGAAACCTGAGCAAATAGGGTTTTTCTCAATAACGTGAAGAAGGCAGTGAGCAACGAAACAAGAAATGACACAAAAAAGGAAAGTTGGGAACAAAGAAAGACAAGACCTGTGCTGTAAAATTACAATTATTATGTAACATAATACTAAAGCAATAATGATGATTTGTATAAATATGGTTTTTCCCTAGCTTTCTTTTTTTACACCCTAGGTTGTTTTTTTTTTTTTAAATAATAATTTTGTAAATCTATTTTTTTTTTTCTTTTTTTTTTTTTCAATTTGTGGAACTTTTTTCGCTTAGTGGCTCATTGCCTTATTTCCTTATGTTTTTGATGAGGGTTCAACGGTTTGAATACTTGTGAAAGGCATCTGAAAGCAGCACAAGAAAAGTGATATCTCTCCGGGTTTCAAAGGGTTAATGGTACCACAGTAACAGTTTAACTTAAATAGTTAAACAATTTTATGAACAGAGGAAGTGTGTGTCTTTGTATCTGCAGGGCTTCAGACTGTGGCTATTTAGTCACATTTTGCAACCATGGAGCACCACTGCATCTTCCAAATACTAATAATATATGAACAGGGGAGCTGTCTGTGTGTGTCCAGCTCACAGTGAGTGAATCCTCACATTTAACGGCACCACTGTAAGAGTTTAACTTTGTGTTAACTGCTGACAACAACTGCTGACTAGAAGCTTCAAGTTCACTGCAAAAACATCAACACTTTCGGCCTGAGCCAAGCAGGGTGCTTCAAAATAAAAGCACCAGTGGCTCCGCTTTGATTCAACTTCATTACTGCGGTACTTTAACTATATCAAGACAGTTGTTGCTTTATTTAACCTAATGGTAACTGTACTTCATTTACAATTTAATATTTTAGTACTCTACACTCCTTTAGAGGAGATTTCAAAATATTGAGAAATATTGTGTATTGCGAAATAGCTAAAAATATAGCAGTATCATTTTTAAGCCATATTGGCCAGCCCTACTTGAATTATACCCTGTGCCCCACAACACAGACGGTCCTCCAAGAGATCTGAGTGAGAAGTAAGTTTTGATGAATGAATTCACAGCGTGCAGGCGCTGAAAATATCCCAACCCAGTTTGGTTAAAATTAGTGGAGCTTCTGTGAGCCTGTCAGCTGTTTACAGCAACACGGCCTTCGTCATTACCATCTATAACTGTGATGAATCCTAAATATAATGTGTGAATACTGCGCTGAAGTTTTCATAACAACAGAGGGGTGACTTTTATAATGCCAAATATCTTAAAATATGATTTTCCTATAAAACCAGAAGCTTTAGGTTTCCTCAGGTGGTTTAATGTGTGATGAGTCTCTGTCTTTGTCTCTGTAACACAAATAGATTCACCAAAAGTTCTGGACCGACAGACTCTTTTTGACTTGTGTTCGCTCTCTGACTAAATCTGAAAGCCACAGAGATTAGAAGCAGAGGAGCATACCGACAGTGTACTTTCAAGGTGCACGGAGAAATGGAAAGTCTAAAGAGGTCAAGCCTTCAGCAAAATCTGTGGTAGAAAGAACTTTTATTTTATTTCAGCTTGTGGCCTTTATCAGGGTCGCCACACAACACATTGATGATTTGTCAGTGGTGGAAATATGATTTAGGACGACCCTGGTCTCACAATAGTTGTTTTTCATACTAAAGGTGTTGCTGGAGTTTTGACCAAGGTTAGCAAGATTAGTTGGATGTTGTGGTGAATGGTAAAGCAAGAAAAGTATTTGTATTTGGGATACAGGTCATAGGAAGTTGCAGATTAATTATTCAACTGAACCCATTAAGAAGAGCAATGTATTCAGATTTTTTGAAGAACGTGGGACAGACAGAATGACTGACTGACAGAAAGACACACTGACAGTTTCCGTGATTTTTCTGTTGTTATAGCGCCACCCAGTTGCCAATTAGAGTTAAATTTCTCCAGTCACCTTGAGGCGTCCTGTTCTACATATCTACCAAGTTTAGTAAAAATCCATATGGCGGTTAGGCCTAAATAAGAAATGAGCTCTCTAGCGCCCCCATTTTGTTTGATGGGGTCAATAATGGAGGGGTCCCCTCAGATTATGTGTGGTCATATGCCTACAAAGTTGCGTGGTGAGGTGAAACCCTTGAGATGTTATACACCTTTATGTGATGAGCCACGCCCTCCGCAATATTCATTGCCTTATAGAAGCTCAGTTTTAGGAAGTTTTCCAACTTTTGCCAAGAGGGAACTTTAGATATTGGTCCCTAGATTATGTTCACCCAGTTTCATGCAGATCGCTCAAACTTCCTAGGAAGAGATCCATTTGAAGTGTTTTTCAAAACATTCAAAATGGTGGAAAATCTATATAAGCGGAAGTTATGGGTTCTTGAGGCAAATGTGTTCCTCATGAGGAGAGACATCTCTGTGCAAAGTTTCATGTCTCTACCACATACGGGGCATGAGATATGTCCAGTCAAAGTTTGACATGTCAGTGGGTTGCTATAGCGCCCCCCTTTGGCCAATTGACGTACCAAGTCGATGCCTCCACGCAAAAAATACATCGGTACCTGTTTTTGTTTTGTTTTTGTTTTTTTTCGGTACGGTAAGTACTGGATACAAATTTGCACTCAGCGGGCCTTGTCAATTCCTGTTGGAACTGACGAGCATCAGTCACTGCCGAGGACGAGCACCGAAGAAGAACGAAATTGATGTTTCCACTTTGCATCAATGATATTGAATCGTTGATCATTGAATGGATACATTGATCCAGATTGATGGATCATTACACCCTATTATATATCTGTTGTCAGCTCTGTCTCTTTTACCTCCTCTATATCCTGTGTTTATTTCCTCTAGAGACATAATGTTGTGTGTACAATAAATTTGGGAGCTTTTACATGATCATCCAGGGTGGTAATCAAGGTCTCATCAAAACAGCTGTGACACACACACACAATAGGACGTATTAATAGCAGTTATTTTTGACAGTAAAAGTATGTTGTGCGTGAGGATATGGAAATCTGATTAAATGGTTTCCCTTTCCTGTGTTTTCCTGTGTATCATAATGTGTGTTATTCATAGGCACACCATGGGGATGAATGTTTTTCGTTGCATAATGTAAGTTTGAAGTCGGTGTGTGTGCTGCTTATGTGCAGCCTTCACAGATGCTCAGTACCCTTCATCTGTACTGTAAACGTGTCAGATGTCAAAGAGAGAAAATGTGAGAGGAATTATTTCTGATGCGTGTGTCAGATTTAAGTAAATGGCATCCACCGACAAACCCTGCAATGCAATTAATTAAAGCAGTGAATGTCATTAGCCTGTAATTGCGGTGCGAGCCTGAACACCCGGCTGTCTTGTAGGTAACAAATAAAAGGAGCGAGCCTGACGCCGGGCTGGGATCCAGGATCCGCGTTGAGGCCGTGAAAGTCTTAATCTTTCATTTAGATCTCGTTAATGTTTGTGTGTGTACGGTTGTGTGTTATGGTTGTTGACGCTGCCCACACTTGCCGCTACACAGCCTGGAATGCCCCCGGCAGTTCAGCGAGAGATTAGCTAGGTCGTGATGAATGACCCTCGCAACTCCAGCACAAGCCCCCGAGACTCTTGGCCATGAATTATTAAAGCACCATCATAAATAACTCACCGTAATGAGGGTGTGCTTACACGCTGCGAGCGGGGAGAGAGGGAGGACAGGAAAAGGGGGGAAAGAGAGGATCGGAGTTGAAGAGGGAGGGATGATTGAGAGAGATAGCAGTTTGACCTTGGACTGAAAGCGCGGTGTGATGCTCGGACGACCGGCGGACGCACTCAGGCTTGTTAAAATGAGCGCCGAGCTAATTTTGCACATCAGGCTTTTTCCCCCTCTCCCCTCGCAGAGATGGGCTCCATCCCTCTAAGTACATGTCATAAATGTTAATGTTAAGTAACGGCGGCTGTATCTAGGCCACGCGGAGATTGGCAGCAGCTCAGGTCGCTTCAGGTGTTGCTGTCATCGTGCAGACTGCGACGAGCCTCTCTGACACCCAAAACAAGCTCCTGCCTTTGCACCAGAATGTCTGAGGAAGGAAGTCGAAGGAAAACAACACCAGGAGCTGAATTAAAAACACTGTGTTCAAGTTCAAAGAAATCTATTTTGCTCTGCATTTCGGCTGCTTCCTGCAGCAACAGTCAAACACTCTCAGATTAGTTTCTGTGTAATTACCCGGAGCCAGCGCTGCTTTGATGAATGACGATGATGATGATGAAGATGATCTGTCTCTTAACCTTCAAACCAGTTTCCTGATCGTTCAGTATCGATGACCTTTAAAACAGCTGATCAAAAGCAGATGAATGTATGTGAAATAATAGAAAATAAGACATCAGTCAAGAGGCGGAGACTGGCGCTTAGACTATGTGGCCAAAAGTATGTGGACACCTGAAGTTGTAACTAAATGTAACTGTTGAAAACCTCAGATTCTCCCCTAGATTTTACAACCAAGCTTGTAGGCATCATAGTGAGGAGGCGACTGATTAACCAAAGGCTGGAATAAATCGCCATAACTAAATTCAGACTGGCGGAAAAACAGAAGTCTTCTCTAAAGTCAAAGTAAAGACGTGATTAGACGCAAATTTCTATGGGGCAGCGTGACGAGGTGAAACCCACTTCATCATGGAGCTGACTTTGTGCACACAGGCAGTGACGTGCTGAAACAGGAAAGGGACGAACACAAACTGACAGCGTTTCTTGAAGTGATGCTTTGCCAGTTACTCCGTTAGCTAAGTGTTAGGGTTCTGATGTTTCGTGGATTTGGCCCGAGAATCAAGAACTCTGATGACAGTTGTTTGCTTGTGTTGCAATATCACACATTAAAATCTGATTGATCTAATTGATTCATCCAATTCAAATCGATTTTTGGGTATCGAGGTCATAGTTCATACAGTTAAATAAATAAATAAATAAATAAATAAATAGTTGATAAATAAGTAATTCATCTTAATTCATAGTAATTCATAAATATATATCTAAACTAGTTAAAATGTTAAAAGCATTAAAAGTGATGTTTTGGCCAGTTTCTATGTTGGCCATGTACCCTACTTGTAATATTTCATGATTAAAAATATAGGTATTGAAGGTAAAATCTGAGCAAATAATTTGGAAGGTAACGCATTAGGATTGATGTATACAATTAAAAAAAAAAAAAAAAAAACATCAAAAATTGAGTTTTCACAGAGAAAAATCAGGATTTTATTTTTAGCCAAAATCGTGCAGCCTAACTTGAGCTGATGGCAACTATACTTGTTACTGTGAGTGCAGTAAAACCTCCACGAGGAAAAAGTCAAGACTTTGTCAATACAGCTGATCAGTTTCTGTAGGAAAGTGATATTTTAATCTGCTCTCTCTCATCCACGCCGCTAATATTGTGTTTTAAACAAGCACAGAGCGCTTTGTTCCTAACAAGCTAAAAAACAACTGTTCATGTCTGATGGTTTAGCTCAGTTCACCACATGTTTTAAAACTCAGCGTTGGTCATGTGACGTGCAGAGAGGACAGCAGGACTGATACTGACTGATGTCTGTGTTCTCTATTCTTTCTACACTTCACTCAGTGTTGTGATGTCGGGAATATGAACTTTTTTATTGACATTTTAGATGTTAGAAATTTTAGATTTTTTTCAGAGTGGTGAGCTTAAAATGTTTGATCTTACAGAGAGATATTTGTTATCTTCAGGTGTTGTGATGTGAGAAGCGTTCGCATCTTTTCACTGGTGACATTTGTGCTGATTGATGCACATGGACCATCTCAGAGGTCACAGGCTGTAAAGGCCACAGGTTTAATTCTCACAGCAGTCCATTTAGGTCCATCAGCGGACATGTTTCCTCTCTGAGTGTCCTTGAGCTTCACTCTGCTCACTCTGTATGATCCACGCTGCACACGAGCATCAGCTGGAATGAAAACCTGCCCGTCATAAAAAATGATGATCTCTCTCTCTCTCCCCTCGTCTGAACCCAGAGGTTGTTCCGATCGTTTGCAAACGACGACCGCCATGTCATGGCCAAGCACGCCAGCATCTATCCGGCGCCGGAGGAGCTGGAGGCGGTGCAGATGCTGGTGTCCACCGTGGAGGGAGCCCTCAAGAAAGTCTCTGATTGGATGGATGGCCTCAACAAATCCTCAGGGAAGACCGCCACCAATAAAGAGGCTGGGGACAAGACGGAGGACGACGCTGCTGAGACAAAGTATGTCCCGCTGTTTGTGCTGCTATTTTGTAATGTAACCCAACTATCAGTCAAACCTGTCTGTCCCCAGAACGTCTCTGCCTTGATTTAAGCACTATATTTCCTACCACAGGCAGTTCTGCTCGGTGGGCGTGTCTCAGAACGTACCATGAAGTGAATTTATTGCTCATTCCAGTTTATTTTTGTACCTTCAGCCGTTTCCTCAGCACAGTGCCAGATCATTTCCCTCATAAAACTGTGTTGCCGCTGTACATCTTCATCGGGAGGACACGTGTGATGATTGGATGATTAAACAAGCTCAACAAACAGTCATAAATTCTCAGTGTTTGGCTCATTGCCTAAACATCCACACAGAGGTTCTGTACCAACAGGACATCTCTATGGAGACACAGCAGGGAGCTGATTCAAATAAAACACAACCAGGGTGGAAAAATAGAAATATAATGTGGTGTTGATGTACAGGAGGATGTCAAGTCAGCGATGTTATTACACAGATTAAATTAATTTATGGCCAGACAAAAATAGATGCAACTACACCAGTCCAAGGAAATAATATCCACGCATCATACAGATGTCTGAAGTTATATTTGCTTCCTTTAATCCTCCGCAGTCACAGTGAAAACTACAAAAATAAAAAACATAGAAACAAGGTTTGATGTACAAATCTCTTATTAAATGTCCAGCATTTAGCCGTGCCCAACAATAGCCTCTCACGTCATAGATATATATACATAGATGCCGCACCCTGGCTTGTGGGCTGCGTCAATACCGCCGCCATCTTGCCTAAGTGCTCTGACCGGTTCAGACCTGTGTCAGACTCTGCAAAAATGCCACATTTGTGCTCTGCATTTGGGTGTATGAACGAGATGAATGTTAAAACAAGGCAGAAGGGAATAACACTCCACAGGTAAGAAGTTGTTTTATAATATTTTACTGTTACAAACATGTTTAACGAGATATATATCTCAAAAAGTGATCCTTCTTTTAAGCTAATCAAGTAAAGTAACTGTCCTGATCTGGTCCTTATGCCAAATTAAGCTAACGCTATGTCACACAACTTAAAGAAAAAAGGTTAACATTTATATAATATTACTTATAAAATTATGATGCTACTTCAGACTTCAGACCTGAGGACTTGGACAGGACTGGGCAGACTGTCCGTTTAAGGGACGGAGTGACTCCTTCTGTATTATATTTTTGTAAATATGACCTAATAATGTAAACAGTTCTGTGTCCAGGCTCCCATGAGCACTGTGGTGTTATACATACAAAGCAAAATTTTGTGTAAACATGCAGCTCTAAGTCATTTATTTTCACTTGTACAAAACCAACATTTGTTAATCACAATGTGTAACTACACTGCAGCTCAGCGCAACCCTGCTGATACACTATTTTTTGCACATTGTGTGACTTAAAATGTGAATAAACATTTATAATCAAAATGAATAATTAAATGACATCATGGTGGGCATTGTACATCTAGTAAGAAAAAAGAATATTTATTACATGGTGAAAGTTTAGTTTAAATGTGTTGTAGAACTATTACTGTTACTTTATCTACATAAGATCAGATATTTTGGTATGAAAAGCTGCATTTTTTATTTATCCAAGTATCCTGTATAAACTACATGTCTGACAATTGTCAAACCAAACGCATGAAAATCGGTTGAGAATTCAGTGAGTAATGATGATTTTAATCATAAATAATCTCCTGCCTCAATAGACGTACCTGCATTAGGCAGCGCGGCTCCACCTGGGCAAGATGGCGGCCGCGTTGACGTATCGCTCCAATATTATTGTATAATATAATATAATTGAATTGTTCAAACAGGCCACTTAAACAAATTTAATCAGATACAAACCAAATAAAGGTGCAAAATGACAGTTACCAGGTGCATCTCTTGGACCATGCAGAATATTACTATTATTTTGGGGCCGTATGTTGATCCTTTGCAGCCACGTTGTCGCTCTCTGCTGTACTACCTCAGCCCATAATGCAACAGGTGCAACCCCCACACTTTAGTCATGTTACCTATTACCTTAGATAAATAAACAGAAAGTTTCTCTTAAACTGAACAATGTTTTTAAAGGTGGTATTTTTGAAATCATTTTTAAATTAAAGTTCCCTTTTTAACGACCTATTTCTTACATTTTTAATCAGTTTTTAATGACAGTGAATTTAAATGTTAATGAAATCATGACAGAAAATATGAAAAGCATTTTAATTAAGTTTCACTGAAAAAAGTCTCTCAGACAGTTAAAACAGATATTTCCTGAAGCTCAAACCGTTCGTTCAGCGCCTGTGTAGCTGTGAGGGTCGACATCACAAGAAGCACTCAGATCAGTAATTAAAGACGCATCAATAACACCAACGTGTGAAAATATATGTTCAAAAATGTGCGCAAGCAGAAGTTAAAATTAAAGGACTCTCATTTTGCAGTGACATGTTTTTATATATATCATATTATTGAGTCATTATGATTGATGTGTACTGATTAGGGCAGCACAATTAATTTAATATTAATTACGATCAACACTTTGGCTTCCCACAATTCAGTATACATGATCCACTATGATATTGAAGTTTAAAATGCTCTGCTCATAGCAAATATCAAATTGAGTGCTCTTCAAACTAACAGCAGCTTCCACTTTGCTGTCCACTACGTCGCACCCTGCAGCAGCAGCAGCAGCAGCAGCAGGAGCAGCCTGTGAGAAACTTTCCTGAATGTTGCGACTGCAGTCGGGCAAAATGAAAATCATCCGTCCATCATCTGTCATTATCAGTTGTTTTGATGTATTTCAGATTTAGGAGGGAACAAATCAAATGCAAAGAGTGCACGACACTTTGAGTGTGTCTGAGATCACATACCTCTGTTACCACACTTCAGTGTAGTTTTTTAAAACCGGCTCTTCTTCTTCTACGTCTGTTATTTAAATGCTAAATTGCAAACACACGGTGGCGCATTATCGCCAACATTTGACCACTATCTCCGCCCACACATAAACCAAACTTATGCCACAACATCAGTGCTGATTAAAATGTGCAGCTGCAGCTAGGAGCAAGTTAGCTAGCAAGATCATTGTTCATGGTATCAAATCATTACAGACCCAACACACATTACTGACGGCTTCTATTCAACAACGGTATTCTTAGTGCATGTAGAACTGACAGGTTCCTTGTTGTCCCCGGCCGCCATGTCAAAAATTGAGAGGTTTGCTACGTCAAGATGCCGATACTCAACTTTTGGACCATTTTGAATATGAGTAGTACACCTCATTTTCCTGTTCTTTGCAGTATGAACACACTTAGCACACTTGTGCACACAAAATAAGTGTTTAGTACAAAAATATGTGATTGGAGACAAACTGTTTGTGTCTTGTTAAACCACCTTGAAAACACCAGAATCTTCAGTACAAAGAATGATGACGTCCTTGTCTTACACCAACTTAGACATCCACAGTACAGCATGTCACGGTATGTGACTGCTGTAAAAATAAAAGAATAAATAAATAAATAAAACAGCAGTGGATACGTATCCATCCCACTGAGTCACTTGGCTACATCTTACTGATGTTACAGGTTTTATAGTACCAGTTTACCATTTAGTGTTTATCAAGATTTCTTGGTGGGACGCAGCAGAGGGACACACTCTGGGACAAAACATAACCAATTAACCCTCACATGAGGACTTCTGCTGCATACAATTAAACATGGAGGAGATTTGTCCTTTAATAGCTGTGGAATGATGATGGAGTATTTGTCCGTTTAGAAATCCAAGTCTCTCAGGCTGTATTTGTGTGTTGTGCACTGTCAGTATGGTTATGAGAGAAAGTGACTGGCTGTGATCCCTCTGCCCTCAGGCCCGACAGCACTTCAGTGCTGTGCGGGGTGACCCGCGTCGGTCTGGTCGCCAAAGGCCTGCTGATCAAAGGGGACATGGACCTGGAGCTGGTGCTGATGTGCAGGGAGAAACCCACCAAGCTGCTGCTGTACACCATCAGCGCCAACCTGCCCCTGCAGATCCAGGTACACGCAGCCACACCTCCAGCACCGCAGTGTTCAGCATCCAGAATGAGCCATGAAAGCACAGCTGGGGAGGCAACCTTGTCGGGTGGGGGGTGCTTTTAAAAAGACATCTTTGTGATCTGAGCTTCAGACGAAACACTTTTCCTCGGAGAACAACCAGAAAGTTCTTCATGTGATAAAAGTACAAGAGTTTGTGTGGTGACATTGGAGAGGAGAGACACGCTGAAGTGAAGTCGGGACACGATTATGATAAAAACAATACAAATGGTCGACAGTATGTTGTGTTTAAAGGTCCAGTGTGTAGGATTTGGGCGGATATATTGGCAGATATATAATGTGATATAATAAGTATGTTTTCTTTAGCATATAAAGAGTAAAGTGTATATGTTTTCGTTACCTTACAATGAGCCGTTCATGTCTACATAGGGAGCAGCTCCTCCATTGTAAAAAGCAGACAAGTAGTCAGTAAAACAAGCATGAAAAGTCATTACAAAACACATAGTGATGGCGCCTGGGACGAAGGACTTCTTGAATACATTTTTGGTTGCCAGAGGGAGAGGAAGAGACCTCTGTGGATAATTCAGCTCAACACAGGAGACGTTTCAGCTGGTTGCACTCTGCAGTCCTCACTCTTAGATTCTTCTACAATATGCAATGCAATATGAATGCACACTGCATATATATTGTTTCCTCTAATGAACCCACACAGACCGGCGGGTGCATCCTCTCTCCCTGCATGCTTCAGCCTCCCTCGCATCCAAAGCAAGCACTCTACCTTGTGCCGACATGTGAATTTCTGCGGAGATTCCATATCATAGCAACCGGACGCAACCAAAGCATCTCAGCTGAGGAAATGTGGCGTCTCCTAAGTGCTCTCAAACCCTCCCAGCTGGGTGTTTCCTGAGGAGCACCTGGTGTTTTCAGCTGGGGAGAAAAACGCTTTGTTCGACACAGAGCCTCATTCAGCGTTTTTACCGGGTTGAATCAGCTGGTGTGTTTGTTTTGGAGAGGAAGAGGACTCGCTGGATAATTCAGGTCCTGCTTAAAAACTCCTCAGCGTCTGGATCTTAAGTTATCAGAGAAAAAGTTGAGCACATATTAGCAGGTGCTAGGATAGCAGCCTGTCTCTGACATGCCAAACAGCATCAGAGAAACACTGATTTGCAGCGTGAAAGTGCTTTATCAGTGTTTTTGCTGGTTTAAATCACCTGTTCTGTTTGTTTTGGAGAGGAAGAGACCTCTGTGCACACTGAACACTGAAGGAATTCTAACCAGGAGAAGTTTAAGCTGATTGCGTTCTTCAATTCTCACTGACAGATTCCTCTAAATCCGCCTAAATCTTACACACTGGACCTTTTATTTGAACAGTACATATAATACATTCAGGATGTAGCCTTATACATTAGATTTGTTCATAACACACCGTGTATTTCACAGTGATCAGTTGTTTCTGTATAGTTTGACGTGCAGTTAAAAGCACCAGAAGGGAAAAGCTTTAGAGCTTTAAAAATTAAAACAAAAACATCCTGTCAGCCGTGATATGTGGGCGTATTTTCATCAGTGATGGATGATACAGGAAACAAATGATCCTCTGAGATGCTGCCAGAAGTTATGAGATTATATTGTCACACAGAGTGTCACTACATTTTTTCGCATTTTAGTGATAGTATGTCCCTGATCTTGAGCATTCTCTGTAAAATGAAGTAGATACTATTAGTAAGTCCATCAGATATGTGCACCATAACTAAGCATAAATATGCTTTAGATTATTTGATGCTCTAATAAATGTTTAGATTAAAATTGGTGAAAATAAAAAGTCAAAATAAATGTTCTTTTAATATTGAAACACTATAAGCACAACCCTAAATACACAGAAATCAGAAAGAACTAAGGCTTGTTTTCCCGCTGAGGTCTGTCTGCACTGGATGAAGGATGGTACACAGCCAAATGTTTACTTATACAACACGGACCAGAATAAAAAATGAGGCCGAGGCTGGCAGGTTTGACACATGAAGATAAAGAATAAATATTCTTCAGTTAGAATAGATTCAAATCATTTACCGCAATAAGAGTTATGACACTCTGAATATTATTTAAATTAGTTTTCTAAGGATGCAAAAGCGCAGTGAAACTGATACATGTACACACACCGGCCCTCATTTACAATATGAATGGTCACGTCCACATAAATCTCAGCAGTCATCAATGTGGACGTGAGCGGAGGCCACGGTCAAATCTCACGTCAGGTCTCAGCTGGTGTTCGAGTCAGTGTGGACCTGCTGTGCAGCAGTAAATCTGGCTGAGGTGGAGAATTGTTATTGGATCATATTGTGAGTGGCATCTAAGTATTTGCAGCCTCATATTAATCACTTAAAATGTATAGCGGCCACAGCTGGCCCACGGACAGCAGCTGAAAATTAGCCCTCGGCTTTACGGCAGTGTTTATTAATGTGCACTGCCCCTGTAAAAATAAAATCAGAAATAAATAAATCAGAAATAAACACACGTGCACACTCAGTATCAGAGGTGGCAGTTGCCTGGCTCTGTGGGATTAATCGTTAATTAGGGACGCACGATAATATCAGCACATCGTCTGTATCAGCTCGTATTGGCTTGATGCCGGTATGTATTTCCAAAGTGCTGTCAATCACAAAGGGGTTCAGCCTTTTAGACAATTCCTCCAATCATCATGCAGACACCAAGCGTCCTCTCCCGCCTGCCGCTCCATCAGGTCCCAGGGAAGCTGAGCCTCCCTGGAAGTGACGATTTTGTTGCATTTATCCAATGAGCGTCTCGCTTTGCTGCATGAAAAAACCTGCTCAGCGCTGTCTCATAGAAATGCTTGGAGGCTCCGCGAAACCCTTGAGATGTTATACACCTTTATGTGATGAGCCACGCCCTCCGCAATATTCATTGCCTTATAGAAGCTCAGTTTTAGGAAGTTTTCCAACTTTTGCCAAGAGGGAACTTTAGATATTGGTCCCTAGATTATGTTCACCCAGTTTCATGCAGATCGCTCAAACTTCCTAGGAAGAGATCCATTTGAAGTGTTTTTCAAAACATTCAAAATGGTGGAAAATCTATATAAGCGGAAGTTATGGGTTCTTGAGGCAAATGTGTTCCTCATGAGGAGAGACATCTCTGTGCAAAGTTTCATGTCTCTACCACATACGGGGCATGAGATATGCCCATTCAAAGTTTGACATTTCAATGGGTTGCTATAGCGCCCCCCTTTGACCAATTGATGTAATATTGCTTCATTGGCATCCTGCCATGACCCTCTACCACTGTGCCAAATTTCACATGGATTGACCAAGTCAGTGAGGAGAAAAACGTGGAACACACACACACACACACAGAGTTTTCGTCACTATATAGTAAGATTTATTCAGAGAATTTGGGGAATAAAGTTGCATATTTTTCCATAATATATCAAGATTTTAAAATTGGTTATCGGCCACATGAGTTGTTGTATATTGGCACATCGGCGAAAAATCCAATATCATGCATCCCTATCACATCATTAAAACATTATTATTAATGTATGTAGGCTGGATGTTGGTACATATCAGTTAAATATTCCAACACTGAGGTCAGTTGTCCTCTGCAGCGCTCTTGACAGCAGCACTGATTTCTTTCATTTTCCGACCGCCTTTGATGAAACTATTCAGGCTGATAAAAAAACAGGTTGTTTCTCCTCTTGGCCGTATCACGTTTCTCCATGTCGTGAAGTCTCGGGCGAGGCCTCTAAACTGAAGATATATCGGGGCGAGATAAGTAAATGAGGATTGTTTTCAATGGCCACTTTAAACAGCACACGATCATTCCTACGCTGCGATTGGAGAGATACGAGATTGGCCGATGTTTGCGGATTCTGAAGACGTGCTGATATTATTGTGCCTCCCTAAAAATTAGCATCACATTAGAAATGATCTTTTGTAATTAAATGAAAAGCTTTGCAAAATGATCCTACTGTTTTATCTTCAACAAAACGATTGCACAGATATTGTTTTGTTAATATTTCAAGCCTTAATTCATAATTAAAAAACAATTCAAGAAAGATAAAAGTCATTATTTGGCGCCAGAGTCTGGAGAGCAGAATAAAGTTTAAATCATTAACAGCAGAGAGACTTCAGCCTGAATGGAGCAAAACATCCCAGAATAATCTTGTCTTACACTGATGATGTATCACAGAGGCGTTTCTAAGTGAAATAAATAATTTCTCAGGGAGAAAAAAGTTTTTAATCCTTAAAGCAGATAAAAGGATTATTTTTAGTCGGCAGGAGACGGGATACAGAGGAGATGGTTTGAAGTATGATATGAAAAGGAAGTGGCCTGTGCTGCTGAGACTGTACTTGATTTATCTCTGCCATTCTGTCTCCTTGAGACGTCTAAAGCCCCGACTGCAGTATAATCTTCACTGTCCAACCTCTGACCGCTGGAACCCTCTCCTCACAGCTCCGACTGATTATTTCAATCGGATGAGATGCATCTCCTCAACCCTGAGAGCTCTGTGGCTTTTAACAGCCTAAATTCTGAGTTGTACAAATAATATTATCACAAGATCTCCACCCCTCAAATGAGTTTCCACAGGCCCCGCCCCCCTCTTTAAGCATCCGCGAGCTAACAAAGCGGTGTCGACGCACACAGAGCCCTGTGTACTTCCTGTGGCCCCCATCTCAGTTAATTACCTGCCATATCTGCTGAGCGCGCTCCATCATCAATGGAGGAAACCATTTTGAAGCTCTCATTTCCTGGGCCAAGCTGGGAGAGATTGACAGGCAGAGGGGTGATGGATGGGGTCATTTCTCGCGGAGACGAGATAGAGGGAATGCACTTGAAAACATGCCACTGAAGGCAACACGAATCTTAAGGGAAAACAAGATAGTTTGGCGTGCTGGGAATTGGCTGGCAGTAACAACAGGGGAGGAAACGTGAATGAGATGTGAAGGGAAGCTGCGTGTAAAAACAACAGTTTGTGCCCTTTGCTGCTTTCAGAGGCCTGTTTGGTATTCATAGGGAAATTAGTTGGATGTCACATCAACACTTCTGCCCTCAGCTGTGTATGTATGTATGTATGTTAAAATCTCAGGATCCAAATAACGTAGTTCCATCAGCCCAACATCTTGTGTGAATCTGTTTCCACCCAGCAGTGCCGTTCAGTTCGCCTTTTTTCTGTTTCCACTGTAAAAAGTTGTGGATGCTGGTGAGGTGGAGTGAACACTGCAGTGTGATTGGTCAGTAGAGGACGGTCACTCTGCTCAGGGCTGAGTTGTGTCTGGTTTTGAGGCTCATGTAACCACTGTTCATACTGTGGAGAGTTTTATTAGTAAACTGTGACTATAAAATGAAAGGATGTTTTGCTGCCTCTCACAGCAGCTGGAGTCTGAGAAAAAATAACTTCATTTACTGGGCCGACTGCCGGCGACTTTCACATTGTGCCTTACGTAGCCTTCATATTAATCGATGGCAGTCACTTTAAACTTGTTGAAAGTGGTGCAGACATGCTACAGGTCCGACCTCATCAGATTCTCGTTGTGACTTTGGTGTAAAAGTGACTCCGACTGAAAGATGTTTAATGAAGGAGTGTTTCTAATAAAGGCCTTTTTTATCTCTGTAATTAAGGTAAATAAAGTTTATTTATTTAAACATGTAAATTTATGATTTGCTCAGTGTTAATAAAGTGTTTCATCTTCAGGCCTTGTAAGATGACATTCAGAGAGCTCAATCCTAAACAAATCAGAGCCGCAGCGCCTCGTTCTTTACAAACAGCAGGAGTCAATGTTGCGACTGTGGTGTTCGATTTTTAATTAATGGTGCAGCCCTGCTTTGCAGACAATGACGGAGGACAAATACGAGGTGCAGTCGTGCGTGCCTGAGGCAGCCATCCGGGTCTGCAGCACCAAAGACCCCCGACTCACTCTGAAGATCACCCTCTCCTCCTTAACCATGAGGGAGGAGCACGGCACCACAGAAGAAGGTATTTACTCCTCCTCCTCCTCCTCCTGTCCTCTAACCCCCACCCTGCCCCCTCCTGTGCTTCCTGTTCGGGAGGATGCTTCCCCTGTTTTTATTTGACCTTTATATGACAACAGAGGGCTGAGAGAGAGGGAGAGAGGGAGGGAATGTCGAGGTATGAAAGTGCAGTGAAACCTGAGCTGGATGTGGGGGACAGACTGGGGAAATTGGGAAGGATGACACATCAAGAGAGTCGAAAGCTGAGAGGAGAAGAGGGGAATAAGGAGAAGGGATGATATGGATCTGGGTCAAGTGTGGTGGAAATAGCAGATGGCCGGTGAAGGATGATTTCCGCAGGGGATGTGTTGGGTTGGGATTGGTGAAAAAGGAGATGTCTGTCTCAGGTGTCCTCTCGTATATCGTCCTGCGTCTGACGAGAAAGGATTCAGCAAGGCAAAAAATCAGAGTTTTCTCCTTAAACACAGACATTACTTGAGGCCAGGAACAGATATATTTTAAAGAATGAATCCATGATGAAAAAGAGGTGGCTGTTCAAGTGAAGTAATCCCTCACACCAACGAGACAACTCATCTCTCGTGATCAGCAGCTGTGAAAAAAATTGAAGGGAAACTTTTAGCATCAGTGCCCCGACTGTGTTTGTTTTCTCCGACGGATGGAGGCGAAATTAAAATTGAATGAAAGGCGACGAGTCAGAAGTGAAGAGCTGCCATTACAGAGCAGCCAGTCTCATTGTGGTCCCGCTCCCAGTGGGGACAGATTGAGACGAGCCGTCACAAAAGGCAGAGAAATGGATTCTGCCAAACGGGAGAGAAGCACAGCTGTTGAGTCACAACAAGGAGAAAACCATTTGTCCTTCAGGCTCAACATCCTGTCAGCACAAAAAAAACAAGGACAGTGTTTCATCCAGGTTTGTTTTCGTGAGACTGTCCCTCCACACAAACAAGAGCAGAGCCAACCGTCCACACGCTGCCCACACAAAAAAGAATACAAGAATTTAAAGGCATAATTCAGATTTTTTTGTGGCGTTGTTTGTGGTGCTTATCCATAGATAGTGTGTGACATACAGTAGATGTCAGTCAGCACAAGTCTGAGTCTGACATGGAAGCTGGACTTGAAACAATGTCAGGCACAGTATACAAATCAGCTTCACTATAAAGCCTAGTTCACATTACACGATTTTCATCCCAAATTTGCGTCGCAGAGACTATCGTAATCTTTTGAGTGTTCATACCTGGCGACGTGTGTTTGTGTCATCAGGAGTCTTGCCAACTGCGTTACGACCTGTGTGTGCACGACACAAGATCTCTCCACCGAGCCCTCGCCGACAGAGCCCCAGATAACGCGGTGACGTCACCAAATTACGGTTTTTAACTTGGAGACGACACATGGTAAAGGCATGGATATTCTTCCCAGTGTTGAATCAGATCTGCCTCCAGGGCCTGGGTCCAAACACAACGCGCTCCCTGTGATCCTGTGGACGCCGCCATTGTTGTTGTTGCTTGCCGGCTTGTTAGTATTGCCAGATTTTGGAAGAAGCGACTATCATGCGTTTAAATAACTTTTTAGACAGATATACATATAGAGAAAGGTGACGTTTAGAAACAAGCCCAAAGTCACGGCTAATAAGCAGACCTGGCAACCCTGCAGCTTGTCCTCCTCACATTTCTTCCGTCCTGCGTGCTGACGTGGGACGTATCCCGCCTCTCATTGGCTGATGCTCTTTGTCAGTCGTGTCGCACTTCTCCAGTTTCCTAGCATGCCAGATATCCAGTCCCAGTCACAGACGAGGGGGCGACTTGCTCGTAGGCTTGTTCACACATGAGGACTCGTCGTGGCAGACGATCTCCCGACTCACCTCCGACCCAAGGTGGCTCTCAAGATCCTCTGCGACATCAAAATCGCAGTGACAATCGTGTAATGTGAACTAGGCTTAACTCACAGCATTCACAGACAAACACTTTATCTGGACACATTTTCCCCACAAATACAACATGCTAACGTTATTAGCACAAGCCTATGGCATTTTACATTGTATAAAAATAGCCTCGTGCCTAGCGGACATTTTCTCTACTACAGCAATGTTTAATATTTAACGGCATTTTATAAAAATATGCCTAGCAACAAGCAGAGATTCCCTCTGCTCATATGAAGCCAGGATAAATCACACACAAGACTTTAAATGCTTTATTGTCTTCACAGTTTATTGTTTCTTATCTGTGAAACTAAAGTAGATAAAAGCTTTGTTTGCACTGAGGGAAATGGTTTTTAGTTCACAAAAATAAGACAGGAGGTCTGCGTCGCTGTGACGTGTAGCTACATTTCTGGGGAGTTGCACGTCAGGCTATGGCGTAGGGCACAGGTACACAGAGGTATAAATCCTGCTGAAGTAATCTACAGCTGTGAAGGGGTCCGCGACAAAACATATTTTAGCCACATAAAAACTCCAATCTAAAAGTTTGAGTGTATGCTATGCTGTTTGAGTGTTTCCTTTGCTTTACCTCTGCTTATCAGACAGTGACTTCCGACGGAAAAATGAAGCCGTGACGTCACTATTTAAAGCCAGACTCCATCGAAAAAAACAGTGATTTAACATGACTGAACACAGGAGCTGCTGGTCTCCTGCTGCCTCAATATGTCACTTTGTTTGTGTTATTTTAATTTTATTTTATTTTAAAAGGTTAGCTCAGATTCACCTAAGTCACACACAAACACAAACAAACTCACTGATGGGAGCAGCGGTAGACCAGCAGCTCCTGTGTTCAGTGAGCTAAAATTGCTGTTTTTCTCAATGGAGCACGCATCCAAGAGGAAGCTACAAACATTATGGACACAATGCGGAAAAATTGCAAATATAGAGAATGAAAATACAATGTTAGCTGTTTGATAACATAGGTAAGACAAAAGCTCAGCGGCAGACGAGAGGCTTAAGGGTGGAGACAGACCAGTTTGCATATATTTATAGATCTGTGCTTTTTTCATGGTAGAAACTTCTGAATATGTAGCTTTGATGAACAGAGTTTTTCAGTCCTCATACCTCCATCAGGATATGTAAATACACATCATATATAAGGTTCCTCGGGGCACCTGTGGAGGAGAGTTTGACCAGGTGAGTAACCAGTCTGCCTGATTCCCTGTGGCTCTGAGATGACCCCTGGTTTGTAGAGTGTTCCTCCTGTAGCTGGCCTCTGCTCACTGACTGTTGGTTTTGTTGCCGTAGCTCCGCAGGTCGGCGCGCTGTGTGGATTGACACTCCTCCGCGGCCCCCGCTGCTGACGAGGCGCCCCTCCCCCCACCCGGCAGCAGGAAACCCCGGGTACAAGGGGCTTCCCCGACAACCAAATCAAACCAACCCACTCACTCTCTGCCTCAGAGACATGCTCCTCTTACCTCCCCCGCCCCTCCCCCCTTCCTCTGTTGACTGGACTTCTCTGGGTCACCATGAAATTCTGGTCCATGTCTGTCACCGAGCACATAGACTAAAAGGACAAAGTGACTACATTACCCAGCAGCCCATGTCCACACCTGTGCTTTTAACTGCAGGGGCTGACCCCTCTCTGGTGATCAATTTGCATTGGCTCAGAATGACATCCCATAATTTCATGTTGTAAAAACGGTGTTAATTGAATTAATCTGATGTCACTAATCAAAATTCCCCGAAGCTGATGATGTCAGGGAGAATTTAGTGGGGGCTGTCCTTATCTGTATGTGGTCTGGACCTGGGAGTGACGGTTCCTTCATGGCGTGCCTCTGGGAAACAGCTTCCACTGCTCATCTGCACACGACTGGACAAACTAATCACTGAAGTAAATGAACACATGAATGAGAAAAAATTACTGGTCATTGACCAAAGAGCGGGAAGAATCGCCGCCATTGTTTATCCAAACATGTTATTCCTTATTAATGTTTTATCTCTATGGAGTCTCGAGCATGCCACTGCAGTAAGTCAGGCCGTGATGACTGAGCCCTGCTGCTGCTGTGAGTCCGATCTAATTTAATTTGTAGGTGTCGCTCTGCGTCCACCTGTTTAAATTAAAGACAATCATCTCTAAGTGAAAGCTAATCAGAAAATGGAAACCAAATGTCAAAGCAGGTGACAGATTAATTAGTGAGATGGATTGTGACACGACAGACAGTAACTGTAAGTACATTAGCACATCACGGCTGCAGCAATTAATGGATTCATTTAATAGACAAAAATTAGTCCGCAACAATTATTTATCATCACATTTATGCACAATATGCAAAGTGATAAACCTTAAGTGAAGTTAAGTATTAATAATGAATTTAAAGGTACATTAATTCTAACAGTATTACAACCAGATATTACTCTGAAGTCATCAAAATCGTGCGCTTGGGGAGTGACTTCTGGCGTCAGACAGTGAGCAAAAAAGCTAACGTCTGCATGATACGCGGCCAGTTGCCCTTATAGTTTAGCAGCGGCTGGTGGCTTCAAGGGGAAACACAGTGGGACAAGAATGAAAGTTAAGGTGGCAAAACTCCAAAGTAGGGCAGGCAGGAGTGGTGGTGGATGGGTCCAACAAACACCAACTTTCACCCGGGACGATGTGTTAGTTGTTGAAGGAAAAACTCGTACAATGTAGTGCGTTTATTTTGAAAGAGACTGTACATTTCCTGTGAAAGCCAAAGTGTATTTGGAAAACAGGCAATGCATATAACAGGCTGAAGTTGACACAGTGTCCCAGAACGTCAACAACCAACACACCCAGGGTACCTTGCACGTTGTAGCTGCACATGGAAAGTCCATGATCAGATTTTAATATGTGACGAGGTCGGAGTGAGAATGTGTTGACTTTTAAGCTGCCTTTGAATCCAACACTCACCTGAGCAAAGAGCGGATACTCAGCTGCTCAGCCGCAATTAATTATTAGATCAGTCGATCGAAGAGAAAAATAACCATCAACAATTATTTATCTGTCCTGTACAATGAAAAAGGGCCAAAATTCGCTGATTCCAGCTTCTCAAATGTGAAAATCAAAACTTTCTAATAATTTAAATTCAATATCTTTCAGTTTTAGGTCAAAAATGAAGAAGCGTCCTTGGCTTTGAAAATTTGATATTTGGGATTTTTCACTATTTCTGACACTTTATTGACTAAAACGCAGCATCACTTTTCTTGTGCTGTTCTTCGACACCTCTCACAAGTATTTAAAGCTTTGAGCCCTGGGCAACTCGGTGTGATTTCTGTCAGAGACACAGGAATAAAGGCAATGAGCAACTTGATAAGAACCCTACAAACTGAAAAAATAATTAGATTTAGAAAAATTTTAAGCTAGGGAAAAACTACAATAACAATTACTATTACTTTTCATAATTATGTTACAGAATTTTTATAATTTTTTACGCATTTTTCCAGGTCATTTCCTTTTCTTTCTTTCTTTTTTCCCCCCTACAAATTCTTGTTTTAATTTTCTCTTTTCAGTCATTTCTTGCAAGTTCTTTGGGTCATTTCTTCTTCTGTTGCTCACTACTTGCCTCCCTGTTTGCTCAGGTTTCAAAGGGTTAAATTAAAATATTTACATGCATCTTTTTTTTTTAATAATCTAACAGTTTAAGTAATGATTATTATCTACTGTTGAAAAGGTCTTTATGTATTTCCGTGGCACACTTGTGACTCCATAGATCTCAGTTGCAGAATGCTGTTTATCTTATTGAAGCTGACAGTTTAAATGTTCATCTTACTGAAAAGTCAGTGTAGAATTTAAGGCATGACTTACATTTTCTCATGTGGCTTCAGTCCGCTGACCCTGCAGCATTACTGCCGCTGAACACGACCCCGAAAACCATTTATCTACTTTGACTCAAGGTTTTTGCCACAAAGTATTTTTTAAGAGAGAAAAGTCATTTAAAGGCTTTTTGTCAGGTTTCACTTCAATTCCGATTTCATTTGTTTTGAGGTCTCCAGGTTCACAAAGCAAGCAAAACTGAGAGGCTGCGGCGGAAAGTGCCGGATTAAAAAAGTTTACTCTTCCAGCAACCTTTGACAAATCACGGCAGTCAGAGTGGTGCGTTATATTACCCAGAGGTCCCAGGGGCAGAACATGAAGGTCCTCAGTCTCTGGTCATGGAGGAGGAGTGACACGGGACAAAGCCTGTGTCTCTCATCAGCTCCTTCGTTTGTCTTCCACCTCTTCCATCCTGTTCAGCTTTCACTCGGTCTCTACAGCAACAGACTGCTGCACCACACACATCGCTCCTGCGCTCACATTACTGCTGATGTCTCTCGCGCAGGCGGATAAATTGGAATTTGAATACTGCGTCTATCTGGAATTAGAGACTCCACTGTAACCTCCGCTCTATGAGCTGGAGCTTTTTTTACTGCTCTGTGTCAGCATTACTGTCAGCCTCGCAGAAAATAGCACGATTTAATCTCTGCTGGCTGTTGCTCATTGGGAGACATCTTTGAACCATAATGGCGCTGATTCCCGACTGATGGGACATTTATCAGCATCTAATATTTGCAACTTGGCGAGCTGAAGAATAAAGATAATGTTTCACTGATCGTAGTGAGCCCTCACTACTGAGCTCTGCGGTGTGGTCTGCAGTCTGTTCCCCCTGTTGTCCGTCTGCTTGACTGTCCCACAGTGGGCACCCCTTAGCTGCTCCCGAGAACAAACAGCCTTCACTTTCTTTCCAGGGTGGCGTTCTCACTCTCAGATGTTTATGTTGTCGTTGTCATCTGCTGTCACTCTTCTTCTGCTGTCGTTCTCCCATGGCTCGGCCTCCAGTCATGGCAGGAGTGCTCCCCACAGGAACCCGGTGTGGAGAGACTGTTTCAGTCAAACATAAACATCTGACCGACCCCGCAAGAGTGAAAATACTAGCATGGCGCCCCAGAAAACTGCAGAGCAAGCTGCCTCTTTAAAGCAGGATGACTGTTTTACTCTGTCTTCAAGTAGCATAGCTAATGTGTGTGCACGGTTCCCTGCCTCTCCCCAATCTCAGGCATTCCTGAGCCAGTATTTCTCAATCTGCCAAATGTCTCTTTGTTCCAAAGTGTTATTTTAATCTTTAATCTGGCTTTTTGCTCCCGAGTCATTGCCATGCTCTCATTTTCGTCCTGCGCCGTAATTGATAACACACTAATCTGGCGTGTTCCATCGCCTCCAGCCACTGATCTGCATCTAGAGTGAGACTCCGGCCGGGCGGCAAGACGCATGCGCTCACGTCTACTCCGGTTCCTCCTGTCAATGTTATGAAAGATCCTGCCTTGTGCATGAGAAACTCCCCTCTCCCAGAAAATCACGGAAACTCTCAAATTCCCCCCTCCTAGCTCATTCGGTCAGATCAGTGGGTTTGCCTAATAATTAGCTGTCCAACCCTGCTGCCTGTGTGTCTGTGTGCGAGCGCGGGAGGTCAGCGTGGTCACGCTCAGTCTGTCTGTTCCCTGTCTCATCCTGTCCGTCTCTCCAGAGAGGGCCATCAGGACGACAGCAAGAGGAGGCAGGAGGAGAAGGAGGAGGAGGATGTCCTGGACAGAAGAAGTGCCAGGCTGCGCTGGCTTCGCTCCGACACGCCAAATGGTTCCAGTGAGCACAGCTGGGCTGATGACACAATCACTCTCACTGTCTTTACACTCTGCCAGCCGCAATTCAACCCTGTCTCCAAACATTACATTTGGATACACTTTGAAGTGCAACAGGGAATATGTTTGGAAGGAAACACAGTCACATAATAAAGACAGGGTTTTAGAGCTCAGGCTGAAGAGCTGAAGCTGCTCCTGTGTCAGCTGATCAGCAGCAGCTGCTTCATACAGGCGTCACAGTTGTACCAGCAGACTCCTCGTCGCTGCTGCTCAGATCCTCACAGCAGATCCTTTCCCACCAATTCTGTTTAACCATTAATGCCTATAAATGGTCAGTCCTGTGACGCAAGTTTTTCTGACTAAAATAAACATATCTGTAAATGTTCATCCCTAATATGTCCGCACATCAAGCTGCAGCTAAAGCATGAATGACCACTTCATGCTTACGTTCAGGCGCTCAGAGCACTTAGTTAAGGTTTGGGAGGGATTGTGATTTTGTGGTGACGTGTGAAGACGTGTATGTTTCTTCATATTGAACCAAAACTATGATCTTCCCCTGAGGGCTGTCACTACTGCTATGTTCATGCTTCATCACTATGTTTGCATCATGTATTTACATCTCAGCAACTCATGAGCACTACATGTTTGAAGGTTGTTGTTTTTTTGGCTGCAGAGCGTTAAGAATTATTCAACTTTTGGTAAAATGCGACCGGCAATTATTACAGTCACAGTGAAGGAGGGGTGGAGCATTTAACCTCACACAAAAACCAACCATCACGACAACTGAACAACACTGATAATGGCTAAGAAATTAATACTGAACCCACAAAGAGCAGTGAGTCCGTCCTCTCTCCCTGCATCTGTCAGACCTCCCTTTATCCAGAGCAGGTCCTCAACCTTGTCTGGACATTTTTACCTTTGTATGCTGCGCCCCTTCTATGTTTTTCATTTAACAGTGGCTCATAGGGTTTTTATTTGTTTTAAAACTGTGTCACATTTGTCCTTTAAAGAGCAGCAGTATGCCTGAAAATACCCTGACATTAAAGCTTAAAACCACGCCCACTTTTGCATGATGAAAGCAGGCTGTCCGACGTCATGATTTGCTGCCAGCCTACTGCTAACCAGCACCATTTAAAAAACACTGCTGCTAGCTTGCTAGTAAGCTCAACGCCACAGTCTCTCCGCCTCACTCCCCACCGCTCAGAGACTACAAAGCTAGAGAGGTAGCTGATTTATCGAGGATCAGACAGGCTGAACTCAAGTTGCACAGCCACTGACTGTCTGTCTCTGCCAAAGATGACAACTGCATCATCTTGGAAAAAAGCAGTATAGATAGTTATAGGGAAACTTTGCCGATTATCAGCCAGCTTTGTCATGGCTGTGTTGGCAGTGTGTGCATATGAACAGTGTTTGGCTTCCTCCTGTGCCACCATGGGGCCCCAGCTCCCCCGCTCATCTGCAGGAGCTTCACACTGAGATGACAGAGCTGGTTGATAATCGGCAGAGTTTCCCCTCAACAGCTGTGGCAACTCGAATTCAACCAGCAACTGTTGGTAAAAAGAGATAAACACATACGCATGGAAACAAGACACGTAGATGGGTGAAGGAGGTGGAGGGACATTAAAACCCAACGTCCTGCCTCTAAGGAGAGAGATGTGAGTTTCTCAGTGTTTTTTTGGAAACTGTTTTGCTGTTCAAGACTACTGATGAATTCAGGCTGTGCCATTTCACAGGGTGCCCAGCTATAGGCGCCACTGTGAGCCAGCAGCTGACTTGCTGCATGCCTCAGCAGCAGGCTGGCAGCCAATCATTGGGTCTGATGTCTGGCAGCCAGCTTTCGTCAGGCAGAAGTGGGTGTGGTTTCATTTGAAGGGTATTGTTGGACTGATGATATTTAGGATGTGAACCTCCATTTTGAAAGTACACCCACCGTCCACTTCAACCACTTCCAATCTCTGCATGGTACAGACACACAAGGGACGTAATACACTCGTTGCTTGATCAAACGTACACGTACACAACGTGCAGCACTATGAAAGGCACAATACTGGCGGTCACCACTTGGGGCAGACGACAGAAATATAACCCAGAAATTGTGAAGAATCTCATGAAAAGAAGAAGTAGGGTCTGGTCACTGTGTGCATTCGCACCAGCGCCACTAGCGGTTGCACGAATATTGCATTTCGTGCACACGTTGCGGTACCTCGCGTTGAGATGTGCGTTCGACGTGTCAAACGAACGCAGATCACGCGTGGCAGCCATGATGCGGTATATTATGGCCCTAACAGGTCCTGGACTGGAAACTGAGGGATAACCAGGCATCAGTTACAAGTTTTCCAAAATTCATTTATTCATTTATTTTCCATAACCGCTTATGCAGTTGGGGGTCACGGGGGGGCTGGAGCCATTGCCATGAGGCAACAATGCTAACCACTGCACCACCATGCTGCCAAATTCTCTGAAATGCATCTCACTAAACACTTTATTAGTTGCACATGCTAAATGGAAAGGTAGATGGATTTGCACCTGCACAGCACCTCTTTAGTTTCCCAACCACTCAAAGTGCTTTTAGACTTTGCGTCACATTCACCCATTCACACACACTTGTCAGCGAGGCTACCATACAAGGCGCCACCTGCTGCTCTGTTTTTATAGACATTCACACACCAATGGCACAGTGATCAGGAGCAATTTGAGATTCAGTATCTTGCCCAAAGATACTTCATAATGCGGACAGAAGGAGCCGAGGATCCACTGATCTTCCAGTTAGCGGACAACCCGCTCTGCCTCCTGAGCCACAGCCGCCAGACACAAGACTAAGTTGGTTTTAACGATAAAAGCAGATGCTACGTGCATGATCGTATGTGAAACGTGACTAACAAGGTAAATGTAGACTGCAGCAGACGAAATCTGATCAATAAGGAAACACAACAATCTTCACATTAATTCATGAAGCAGAATTGTTTTTCCATGAAGCATCCACATCAGGATTCTTTTAATTATTTCTTCCCCTTCTGCAGTGGTGTAATGGCACCCAGCTGTTCACCTTAATGTGCTCGACAGTAGTGGATGGAAAGGGGCATTAATTAGCACATCATTTTGCAGATTTTTGGGCAGCTTTGGTTAAAATGTGAGCTACATTCAGATGGATGAATTTGTCAAGTATCCAGCAGTCAGGTGTGCAAACGTCACAACCATATCAACCATCATGTCAGAGCATAATGAATATTTGTAGATTAAATATTACTAGTGAAGAAGTAATAGGGAGAGGAGAGACAGTGTGGAAATGTTAACCATCTAAATATTGGACAAAGAACATGGCAGAGCGGGATGAAACTCTGAAGGTCATGACGAGATTCAAACCAAATCAGGTTTGAGACGAGCTGCAACTCGTCCTGACTGAACTGAGAGTTCTTCCACCGCTGAGGAGGCAGACGAGAGCCAAGGTCAGGTGAAGCAGCGAGCAGCTTCCCTCAGGGAAGGAGAGCTGGATGCCAAATAATATCAGAGTGAAGGGCTTCACTGTGGAGTGAAGGTGAAGCAGCGCGAGCAGGATTCAGTTTCATCACACTCAGACGGGACTAATACAACCCGAGGACCGTCAGCGATGTAATAACTGCAGATACGATTAGTGGCGTTCGTCTCATCCAACATGTCTGTGAGGTTTAAATGAAAGCACCTGAATTGAATTACACACTTTATTGGTCGGAATAGTCATTCTGTGCAAATTGGAGTGTCAATAATCACCAGCGTAATTTGTTTTTGATGCTAATGTCATAGTCTTCAGTCACTCTTCTCCTCATATTCTTCAGGCCTTTCCTTTTAGTTTTGGGGAAACCTTGAGACGAGGGTTAAGAGACACATAAAGGACAAAACTTGGTGAAATCATTGCATCTTGGTTACCAGAGATTTCGACAGGGTTTGTTAGTCCATGCGCATTCACGTCACTAAGTCACAGAGATGTCCAGTGAAACATTTGTCACATGAGGTCGAACGCATAAGAGCAGCGTCCTGGCTTCAGAAATGTCTGTTGTCACTATACTGAGGAGATTAGAGCTACAATAAATGTCCTGAACACAGAAATCTACTTGGAGTATTTCACAGCTGAGTGCAGGAGGCAGAGGCCTTAACAAGGAGGGCATTTATATATACATCTCATACTGCACTGTGCAGCCGGAATGGAGCTCTGACACAAAACCACAGAATATATGAAAAATAAAACATCCAGAGCTACTCAACGTGATTGAGATTAAGAGCAGACTTTCAAGAGTGTTCAAATGTAGAAACAATGATTGGGAGAATTAACTAAAAAAAAGACTCTCTCCTTAATATATTTTATCATGTATGAGTATTCATGTCAGGATTCTAGTTCGTAAGTTTCTTAAAACCAACAACACATATCATGAAGCCACCAGTGAGTTTGTAGTGCACTTATTTTATACAAGGAGTGAGAACGTTTGGATGCACATAGTAATGAATGAGGCCTGTTGTCTTTAGCGAAATATTCTGAATTCTAGGCTTCATACCAGTATTTTATTCTCAAAAGAAAGACTTTGACTTCAGCTGTCTCAGACTGTAGATTCTATCTATATAATGACGAAAACTCTGTCTCTGTGTGTGTGTGTGTGTGTGTGTGTGTTCCACATTTTTCTCCTCACTGACTTGGTCAATCCATGTGAAATTTGGCACAGTGGTAGAGGCTCATGGGAGGATGCCAATGAAGCAATATTACATCAATTGGCCAAAGGGGGGCGCTATAGCAACCCACTGAAATGTCAAACTTTGAATGGGCATATCTCATGCCCCGTATGTGGTAGAGACATGAAACTTTGCACAGAGATGTCTCTCCTCATGAGGAACACATTTGCCTCAAGAACCCATAACTTCCGCTTATATAGATTTTCCGCCATTTTGAATGTTTTGAAAAACACTTCAAATGGATCTCTTCCTAGGAAGTTTGAGCGATCTGCATGAAACTGGGTGAACATAATCTAGGGACCAATATCTAAAGTTCCCTCTTGGCAAAAGTTGGAAAACTTCCTAAAACTGAGCTTCTATAAGGCAATGAATATTGCGGAGGGCGTGGCTCATCACATAAAGGTGTATAACATCTCAAGGGTTTCACCCATCACCACGCAACTTTGTAGGCATATGACCACACATAATCTGAGGGGACCCCTCCATTATTGACCCCATCAAACAAAATGGGGGCGCTAGAGAGCTCATTTCTTATCTAGGCCTAACCGCCATATGGATTTTTACTAAACTTGGTAGATATGTAGAACAGGACGCCTCAAGGTGACTGGAGAAATTTAACTCTAATTGGCAACTGGGTGGCGCTATAACAACAGAAAAATGCTTCAAAATGGCTAAAATGCGACCGATGGCTGTGGCTCCCCCTGTGGACCAATGTTGGTGTTGTGTCTAATGTTTGGTATGAGTAAGTCATTTTATGGTCTGCTGTACATAATCACGGAAACTGTCAGTGTGTCATTCTGTCAGTCAGTCATTCTGTCTGTCCCACGTTTTTCTGCTCACTGACGTGGTTAATCTATGTGAAACTGCACATAGACATTGAGGACTGGCATAGGTAGAAGGTGACAAAGCTACCAATGGCTATGGACGAGTACATTAGTATAAGGGTTAGAGTATCTGATGGTTTCTTTCTTGGTGATTTTGTTATTAAAGATCCTGTTCAGTCTGATGACTGTCATCAGCATCATGTCTTTTTGTGATCATACTTTGTTTTACAGTGTTCAAGTTGAAAAATTTCAATTGAACATCAGATGCAGTCAGATTGTACTCAAACAGCACGAACTGGACTTCTCATTGGAGCCCTGTTGCTCTCCCTGCCAGTCGTCTTTGGGGTTCAATTTTTAGCCACTTTCTTGGGTCACATGTCTGACAGACCGTGTTTTGACAGGCCAGAGGTCGGTGCGATTTCATTCAGGCCTGACCTCCTCTCCTGTCTTGGGTAACCCTTTGATTTTTTTTATCTAAATTTGACCAACTGAATCAGAGCAACCTGAATCTATTTTTTTTTTATTCTGAAACTTGAATTTCGGATTTGAGGCAATGAACATTCAAGTCAATTCGATTCAAGTCAGTTCATCCATCCATCCATTTTCGTAACAAAGGGTTGCGGAGGGCTGGAGCCTGTCCCAGCTGACACTGGGTGAGAGGCAGGGTTCACTCTGGACAGGTCACCAGACTATCACAGGGCTGACACATAGAGACAGACAATCATTCACACTCACATTCACACCTACGGACAATTTACAGTCACCAGTTAACCTGCATGTCTTTGGACTGTGGGAGGAAGCTGGAGCACCTGGAGGAAACCCACGCTGACACAGGGAGAACATGCAGACTCTGCACAGAAGGGCGACAGTGCCAACCACTGCACCACTGTCCTGCTCCAGTTCAGTCCAGTTCAGTTCAGTTCACCTTAATTCAAGTCAACTGTATTCAGTTAAAATCAATATAATTCAGTTCAGTTCAACTTAATTTAATTAATCTTATTTCAGTTCAGTCCAGTACTATTTTATTCAACTTAATTCAGTTTAGTTCAGCACAGCTTAATTCAATTCAACTTCACTTTATTCAGTTTAACTCTGTAATTCAATTCAGATCATTTTATTGCTCCTGGAGGGTTATTGTGGTGCAGCATAAAGGAGAAGCAACAAACATCAAAGAAACGTTCAGTACACGACAACATAAAAACAAATCAACAGCAATGTAACACACAAAAACTCAAGAGTCAACAAGTAACAGTAGAAACATCATGTTTACAGTGCAGTGAATAAAAAAAGTGCCAGAGGTGGAATGGAAGTGAAATTCTGAACCAATGCATGATTTTCAAAGTGAAATATTTCAATGCTGTGAATTCAATAGTTTTTGAACACTCACACAGTTTATTCCCCTCAGAGGCTGAAGTTAAAAACAGACTCTACCAGCGCACACACATTTCTTTTCATTACAAAAAGAGCATCATCAAGTTAAATATCAAATTCAGTCTCTCTCAGTGGTTCAGCAGCATATTCAGATTTCAGGGGTCAAACTGCCTCTTGAAGCACCGCAGAGCTCTCTGAGTCTGAGACGTGTCGTGGCTGTGTGCAGCTCTGCTGACTGCCGTCGTGTTGAAATGCTCTTTGTGCTGCCACTAAGTTCTGTCTGTCTCTCTGTCTGTCTCTCTGTCTGTGTGTCCCCTCAGGCCAGAGTCACAGATCTCAAGTCTTGCGTCATCATCTTGAGGATTTTCAGAGACATGTGCAACAGACTGGCTGGGTGGCAGCCTCTCAAAGGATGGGTAGGTGACGGACACAGAATCAGAATGGGACGTCAAGTCCTCACATTCAGCAGAAGATGAAGTTCAACAAACTGTGAAGTTTACAAACACTCCAGCGTTCACTCCGTGTACTCAGACAGAATGGGGAAACAGGAGTTTTATAAGTTTATCTCCCAGGCGGTTAAACAACGTTCTCTGCCTGGTGTGTGTGTGTGTAAAGGATGAGCAGTCAGCTTTGTGTCCCAGGACCAGAATCATGACTGGAATTGATTTACTTTATGCTGTATTGAGCGTCCTCTGTCTGTCCGTCCTCTGCAGCCTCTGGAGCTCATCTGTGAAAAAGCCATCGCCACCTGTAACCGGCCGCTGGGTCCAGGTGAGGCCCTGCGTCGTGTCATGGAGTGCATCGCCTCAGGGATCCTGCTGCCAGGTCAGTGTTCAGTCCTTCACCGCGACCTCCAAGCTCCATTTGATGTTTGCATTTACACTGTGTTGTCTGAGCCCGAGGCGAGTTTAACATTGTTTGTGAACCCGGGGTTACTGGCCAGAAAAACTGTGGTGAAATTTAGAGGCAGCAGATACAGAGTTTATAGAGAGATAGAAACAGAGGTGAGCATGTGAAGAATGTGTTTCATGTCAGGAGGAAAAATTCAGGTTTAATCTAATGGATCTTCTTTAACAGTGATCCGGAGCAGAAAAGGAAACAGAAGTTTCTCTGTGAGTTTTAAAATCAGTCTGATTAAAATCGCCTGTTCTGTGTGTTTATGGCTCGGAGGCTCAGCGGAGAAAACCATGCAGCAGTCAGATTTGTGCAGATAATATCGTCGACCTCAAAGTGGTTCTGGCAAACTGTCAGATGACTCAGTAAGGAGAGGCTGAACTGCTGACCTTGACTGGAAATAAAGTTAGGCAGTTTGGAGGAGTTGAGGAAGTCCTGAGGAGGCAGAGCTGGAGGACTCGTGGAGGTTCCTGCTCTGTGAGGTCGAGGGCAGTGCCTGTGGACTGCCTCACAGGAGGTTAAAAAGGGAGGGTGTGCCTCATCTGTCAGGGTGTGTCAGAGTTCAGACTCTGGAAGCTTGTGTGAAGGTGCTGGAAAGTGCGTCACACTGATGGATGAAACAGAGTCAGGATGAGTATTGTTCTGGTCCTGGTTGTGTTCCAGTAGGCGTTTTTGGACCGGAGTAACTTTTCCATAGTTCCAACAACACCCTTTTTACTGCGTATAAAATGAACTAGAAACAATCATAGTTCTTATAACGCCATTTTGAGGGACTTTTTTTAGCTCCTATTTTAGACTAGGTATTCCTCCAACACAAGAGGAACCACATGCCATTAAGGTGTATATTGATTGGTTGAACATAGCCAACTGCCACAGACGTCCCTCTCCCCAGTAACACTTTCCAGCTCCTCCTGGGGGACCCCACAGTGTTTCCAGGCCAGATGAGATATAATCCCTCCAGTGTGTTCTGGGTCTCTCCGCGCCTCCTACCAGTGGGACGTGTAAAGCACAGACAACACATAACACACGTAACGGCTCATAACGAAAACTAAAATGGCAGAAAACACAGACAAACAGAGTTATTATGAAGCCCAAACTTTACTGAACATATATGTAACTGGGTAAATACATGATTTTGAATCATGAGTTGCAACATACACCAAATGCTGGCCCGCTTACAGTATTTCACTTCAGTGTTCCTATTGGTAGATCAACCAGAAACCAGAATTAGTGTATGAATTCTTGAGTTATGGCAACAAACATGTTTTGTTAGGTCAGAGTGACCTTGACCTTTGACCTTCAACCACAAAAATCAGTTAATTCTTCCATGTGGACGTTTGCGCCAAATTTGGGCCTCCCTGATATATTGTGTTCATGAGAATGAGATGGATTCAAGGTCACAGTGACCTTGACCTATGACCTCTGACTACCAGTTCATTCTTGAGTCAGAGTGGACATTTGTGCCGGATTTAAGGGAAACTACCTCAAGGCCTTCCTGAGACATTGTGTTCAAGAGAATGAGACAGATTCAAGGTCACAGTAACCTTTGACCTTCGACTATGAGATTCTAATCAGTTCATTCTTGAGTCCAAGTGGATGTTTGTGCCAGATTTAAGGGAAACTCCCTCAAGGCCTTCTTGAGATATTGCGTACACAAAAATGAAACGGATTCAAGGTCACAGCAACCTTTAACTACCAAATTCTAATCAGTTCCTTCTTGAGTCCAAGTGGACATTTGCGCCAAATTTAAGGTAAACTACCTCAAGGCCTTCCTGAGACATTGTGTTCATGAGAATGAGATGGATTCAAGGTCACAGTAACCTTTGACCTTCGACTATGAAATTCTAATTAGTTCATTTTTGAGCTCTAAGTGGATGTTTGTGCCAATTTAAAGGGAAACTCCCCCAAAGCCGCTTTAACAAAAGTGGTCCGGACAGACAGATAACCCGTAAACATAATGCCTGCAGCCATGGCTGTCACGCAGAGGCATTAAAAGCCTGAGAGGGTATGTGGTTCTCAGAGGAGCTCAGCAGGGACTTCCTCTCAGGGAGTCTCCAGGACTGTGTCGTTGGAAAGCACCCGGCGGACCAGCAGTTTACTCTTTCCTCTATTTGTTAACATCAGGGACTTTTGTGAGGGGCACCAGGGCTGCTTCTCAAGGGTAAGATTAAAGTTTGAGTCATAAATGTTGATGTGGTGGATTTAATTGGCAGTGAAAATGCTGTATTTTAGTATTCTCCACTATCAAGGGCTCAAGAAGTAACGAGACACCACAAGCATTAAAGAGACCTGTTACGTTCATTTTCAGGTTCATACTCATACTTAAGGTTTCTACAAGAACATGTTTACATGCTTTTAAGGTCCAGTGTAGGATTGAGGGGGATGTATTGGCAGAAATGGAACATAATCATACATAATAAGTGTGTTTTCTTTAGTGTATAATCAGCTGAAAATAAAGATCCATAGGTTTTTGTTAACGGAGAATGAGCTGTTTCTATCTATGTCGGCGGCGGGTCCTCATCTATAGAGATCACCATGTTACAATCACACGTTTCCACAGTAGCCTGGAACAGACAAACACTGGCTCTAGATAGGGACACTCGCCAACCTGCAGCAAGCAGTATCATAAAAACACTGATTTGTAAAGTTTCAGCTGGTTGCAATCTGCAGTCCTCACCTTTATATGCACGTAATCATCCTAAATCTTAAACTTTAAACCTTTAATGGTCAAACTACGGCCTCGTCATTATGAGCACCCGACATTATAACATTATATATTTGACAGAAAATAGGGAGAAGCATAATATGTCGACATTAAAAGTAGAATAAAGGCTGTTTTTTTATGGCAGCAGGACATTGAATCACACGCAGATGAGTCCGTTTTTGTGTGTTATTGTGGGACTAACGGGCCCTCCTGGAGGCAGAATATGTTATACCCTCTGTCTGATGCATTCAACACTTTTAATCTTGTAAATGATGAGATCCATTCTGCCTGAAATGAATATGTGCGAGCCGTCATCAGTTAAGAGTCGACCGTACTGAATGGATCCAGTAATCAGACTCTCCGCTCAGAGAGCAGCGAAAATGAAATTACAAAGTTTGACGCTGAAATTATAATCAGCAAGGACACTTGAAGAGCAGCGAGGCCCCTTCTGTTCAGTAAAGGAAAAACTATGTTGTTGAATTTAAATGAGCAGAAATGTGAGTCTGTAATTTGAAAAAGTATTTAAAGTGATGATCTGATGTTTGTGATCAGTGACTGATTGATCAGTGCATCCTTTATTAAATACATGGTTACTACAATCGCACATTTCCATTTCATGAATGAGATGAAGTGAAGTGACAGCAGCTTTCTATCACTGCTGAGGTCTTCTCTCAGCAGCTTCTCAGCCCTCACACACTGGTGATTTTTAGGGACCCATCTCTGCTTTTCCAGCAGCTTTTCAGCCCTCAAACTTGGGTGATTTTTAGCGACCTGTTGCTGCTTTTCCAGTGGCTTTTCAGCCTTGAATCATGGATGTTTTTTAGGGACCTATCTTCTTTTTCCAGTGGCCTGTGCCTCTTTTTCAAGGGGCTTTTCGGCCCTTAAATATGGGTGGTTTCTAGGGACCTGTCATTGTTTCTCCAGCAGCTTTTCAGCCCCCAAACGTGGGTGATTTTTAGGGACCCAACGCTTTTTCCAGCAGCTCTTCAGCTCTGAGCGTATGTTTTTTTAGGGTCCTGTGTGTCTTTTTCAAGGGACCTTACAGCCTTCAAACATGGGTGATTTTTAGTGATTTGTCAGTTACTTCTGCAGTTTTCAGCCCCTAGCATGGGTGTTTTTTAGGGACCTGTGGCTCTTCTTTCAGCAGCTTTTCATCCCTCAAACATGGGTAATTTTTAGGGACCCATCACTGTTTTTCCTACAGCTTTTCAGCCCCTAACGTGGGGTGATTTTTAGAAACCCATGGCTCTTTTTCCAGTGGCTTTATAACCTCCAACTGTGGGTGTTTTTTAGGGACCCATCACTGCTTTTCCAGCAGCTTTTCAGCCTTCAAACTTGGGTGATTTTTAGCGACCTGTTGCTGCTTTTCCAGTGGCTTTTCAGCCTTGAAACGTGGATGGTTTTTAGGGACCTATCTTCTTTTTTCCAGTGGCCTGTGTCTCTTTTCCAAGGGGCTTTTTGGCCCAAAACATGGACGGGACCTGTTACTGTTTTTCCAACAGGGATAGTGCCACAAAAAGCACCTGTTTAAGACTGAGAGCTTGTTGCATTTCCTGCTGGGCTTGTGCCCCCAAAGTGGGTATTTTAGCCAAAACATGATCTTTTCCTAAACCTTACCACATCTTTACATCTGTGTTGTTAAAACGTAAATGGTTAGTGTATCAGCTACATGCTAATGTACAAATGTAACATATCTGTGGTTTGCACAAACGTACAATGCCAACAATTTTCCAGTGATTAGTTTGTGCATTTTCAGCTGTTTCCATTGTGTTTTGTTAATATTTGTAAAAATCCAATGAATAAACATGGAGTGAATTCTGCCTGACATCCAGCTACATTATGACCTGTTAACTTGTGAAACAACACTGAAGCTAAAACTTTATTTATTTATTTTTTTTAAAAAAAAGCTGTCTCTGACTTGAGGGCAGCACGAGGCGACTGTGCTCAGTGTTCCACTTTCTCTCTGCGCTGTCACGTCCCCTGATACCTAATAAAAAAGGATCCAGCCCAGGGATCAGCAACAAGCAGGCAAATAAACTAAGAAGCAGAAACATGCACGGAAACTGTTTTTTATTCTCAGGAGAAACATTAAGAAACATCTTAAATGAATGTGTTTTAGGATAACCTGGTGTTTGGCTGCAGCACAGAGTGTCCCAAAGATTCATGGCCTGGATGGCAGACTGTGGAGCGTCAGCAGTGATGCAGTGTAGTATCACCTACACTCAGTCTTTTAGTACTCTACAGTGCATTAATTGGGGTGCAGGTCTCCTCAGGGCTCCTGGAGAGTCTCAGTGGATTCACAGCAGCATGAATGATGGTTTAATTTAACTATTACATGTTTTTCATTCAGCAGAAGTTGGTGGTGGAGTACGCAGTATTTTACAAAGATGTACACGACTTTCTAAACTGTGTAAACATTTACCCTCTGAGGATTTCTTTTTATTGTCGAGCAGTTCAAGTAAAAAATGTTTCCTATTTTTCAGATTTTATTTTCTTGTTGTGGGAAACCTTCAGTTCCCATGTTTGATCAGAGCAGAGCAGCCAGTTTGTGATGATGTGATAGGATTTTTTAAATGTGGCTTAGGGTTTCCCTCCGCATTGAAATGGCAGGTTGTTCCTGAAAGCCCTGAATCATTGATGAGTTACTGCTGCAGTCAGAGTGTACGCAGCAGGAGCCAGTCAATTATTTCCTCGTGTTTTCCTGTCAGGAGAAATTAGAGTGGGTTCAGAGTGTGTGTTGCCATTCAGAGGTCCTCTCCTGTCTGAGTCAGAGCCCGCTGTGGTTTTTATTTACAGGAGGGCCAGGAGTTCACGACCCCTGCGAGAGGGAACCCACAGACGTCCTGTCTGACCTCAGCGCTCAGCAGGCGGACGCCATCACACACAGCGCACAGGTCAGTCCACTTCACCCATCAGCACCTTCTGCTGCTCTCAGTGACTTCTTCCTCTTCTTCTGCAGTTTTAAAAAATATCTTAAAGAGACAGCTCAGATTTTGAAGTGGGGTTGTATGAGGTAGTTATCTGTAGACAGGATATTACATACAGCATGTGTCAGCATGACATGGAAGCTAAGCAATCTGCTGCTGTGGAGGGGTCAGGAAGCAAAACGTACTTTAGCCACAGTCCTCTGCAGATAATTCGTCTCCTGGTAAAAACCTCCTGAACAATAGAAACTGAAGGAACTCTATTTCTAAGTACCCTAAACTGATGTTGATTACATTACTGTTGTAGCAGTAAGATTACAGTAATCCTAGGATGAATTGTTCCCCATGTCTTCATCCTGGAATCCTTGGGGGGTTTGTGTCTTCGTCACCCATGATGACTTTGCACCCCTGAGACTCTCCAGCTTACTTACAATGGGAGTCCATGCCTTTGTTAGACAGTCTGAAAAGCATCCAAGGCCCTCTGATTATAAGATAAAAATCCTTTAATAATACAGGGTTATGGTGATTATCTGTGTATTAATAAAGGATTTTTGACTGATAATCAGAGTGTCTTGGATGCTTTTCAAACTGCCAACCAAAAAGCATAGACTCCCATTATACTGTATGTGAGATTGACCATTTTGTTTAATTCCGACTGTTAATAAAACTTCTGTCCTTGCTCTGACTGAAGAAACTTTTATTTCCTGGCTCAAAAAAAAATAGTATAAATTCCACAATAAAGTGAACCTCAGGCTTGATTTATTAACAACAGCTCAGAGGTTTAAAGGTCCAGTGTGTAGGGGGATATATTGGCAGAAATGGAATATAATAAAATAAGTATGTTGTCTTGAGTGCATAATCACATGATAATGAGAATCCTTGAGTTTTAGTTACCTTAGAATGAGCCGTTAATATCTACAAAGGGAGGCAGGTGTTTGTCGTCCTTGTTGCGCCGCTGTGTTTCTACAGTAGCTCAGAATGGACAAACCAAACCCTGGCTCCAGATAGAGCCATGCTCATTGTTGTGCCTGCTCTTTTTATCATCTTTTCTTAAAAAACCTATAAAGTTAATCAGTCTTTGTTGTCTTTGTGCAGCACTTGTCATCAAGCACTTTGATTGGCTGACAGGAAACAGTGATGTCACCGCCTGAATAAGACAATAAATGACTCCCTCTGTCCCAGCTAAACGTGTAAATAAAACTGACACAGTAAAACGAACGATTTTTAAACATCATATTGTTGCAGTCGAGTGGGCGACTGTGGCTCAGAGGTAGAGCAGCTCATTGACTACTCGGAAGTTCAGCGGTTTGATCCCCGGCTCTTCCAGTCTGCATGTGTTCTCGTATCCTTCAGCAAGACACTGAACCCCGTTTGTTCCCAAAATACCGATAATAATTCCTGTTTTTGCAAGAAATTTAATGTCTACAACCTTGTGAACAATGAGCACTGAAGGAATTCTAATTGCGAGAAATTTGTTTTCTAGATTTCAATCAGAAAGCTGATTGAAATAGAGAATCCTCACCGCTAGACGCCACTAAATGCCCCTAAATCCTACACGCTGTTCCTTTAAGGTAAAACCCTCTCTGTAGTCAAATGAGTTATAATAACCCACAGTATTTTAGTTTTGTTATCCTCACCTGTTTCAGAGTGATAGTGGGCTCTGTCTCTGCAGGTCTGCTGGTTTGATGAGGTCCTTTTGTTGTTAATTTACTGGAGGTTTAATGCCTTGCTCAAGGGCACTTTAACAGTAGCTGTTAAGGAAGATAGGATCATTTCCCATCTCCATTATCCTCTCTGCTCCAGGAGCGTGAACATTAAAAGCTTCAATTAACAGGCTCTTGTCTCTGGCCCCGGGGCCACAGCTGCACAGGGTTTAACTGGTCCCACAGGTGATGGAGTCACACACACACACAAATAAAGTCACCTCAGATTTCATCAAGTCTGGGATGAAAATACATTCAAACTGGAGCTGCTCGACAAATTCACTCTGTGTGGGAAAATATTCAGAGAGCCAAGTTGGGAATTGAAACTCCTGAGAGTCATTTAGAAGCAGAGTTTGTCCCTGGAGGTGAATTAATGTAAAGCCGCAGATGTGTCCTGATTTTAGACACATTTTACATAACGTGCATGATAGTAAGTCTTTCATTTAATCTGCTGCTTTATGGACGTTGTCTTTACATCCCCCCCTGAGCGCTATAAAACTTCCCTTCCTGTTTTCCTGCTATAAAAGCAGCCGCAGACGTAAACTTAACTGAGCATAATCATCAGCTGAACCTCAGCCGAGCGACTCGTGAGACCTTGAAACGTCCCATCGGGGTGCACTTCCACGCCGCCCACTGCACCAAAGTCAGCAGTTCTTTCAGGAAACTGGACGAGTAACGCTCCCCTCCTGCTCCGCTGATTGAAGGAGGGCTATTTAAAGCGAGTTCTCGGCCACCCCGGTGGAGCCCCGAGCCTCACGTCAGCACTATAAATAGCTGAGTGGCCGCAGAAGCCCGGACTCTGACCTCGGATAAGCAGCCCCTCAGTGCAGCGCAGGCTTGACGAACTGGCAGCCTAATTAGCCACCTAATGAGCGTGGGAACACTCTTCCCTGCTCACACCCACACCGACACTACTACCACTGCTGCTGCTGCTGCCGCTGCACGGCACATGGAACAACAAAGTCAGCCCCCGGGTGGGAACTGTGGGCTCAGCGCTGAGAAATATGAAGATGTTCTCAAATTCATATTTTCCTCCGTCTCTGTGTGTTTCTGCCTTTGTTTTGCTCTCTGGGAATATTTTCCTTTCCTTTTCTTTTCCTCTTTCGTCAGAGCCCACTGACTGTTTATTCCTCCCCTCTATAATGCATGAAGTTTCTCCCCACAGAGTTCGCTAGTTTACACAAATGTTGGGCTGCTCGCATGAGTTTCCCCGATAATTAAAGCACGTTGATCAGAGAATAAATGATATTGCTGCTGCCTGTTCTTCTCTGAGTGCACACTTCTGCTGCTTTACCAATACAGTGATGTGACCTTATTCTGTCTGGTGTGTGTGTGTGTGTGTGTGTGTGTGTGTGTGTTTCAGCATGCGTTACGCCTCCTAGCCTTTGGACAGCTTTACAAGGTCTTGAATATGGATCCTCTTCCCGCCAGCAAGCCCTCACAGAGACTGTTAGAAGGTGTGTGTTCAGTTGGGTTTTCTCTTCATATGAGTCTCTGTGTGTGTGTGTGTGTGTGTGTGTGTGTGTGTGTGTGTGTGTGTGTGTGTGTGTGTGTGTGTGTGTCTGCATTATTTTGGTTTTCTGTGTGTATCCATGAGTGTCACTATTTGGATTCCTATTTTTTATCTCCCCACCATATTCTACTTTTTGCCGCCCTGTAACGCAGCCTGTAAACTCCTCTGTTTAGATAATGTTCAGCTAAAAAATAATGATGATCGCAATGATGTGTTCAGATGACGTGTTTGTGTGTGTGTGTTTGTGAGGTTTCAGGTGATCATTGTGTTTGTTTGCGCCCTGCAGGCGGCTGTCAGAAGAGGCTCCGGGAGGACGTCGGGTCAGACGACAGAGACTTCATCAAAAGGAAAAGGTGACTTTGACCATCAGCTTGTTTGTTTCAGAGGATCACAGTTTGCTCAGATGACCTGAATCTTCTCACCTCCGAACACGAGACAAACTGCAGCGGACCAGTGAAGTATATAAATAACTAAAGGCAGACTGATACATGAGGCTGATAGAGGCCTTATGTTAGATACTGTGTTTAGGACTGTAGGTTCAGACATGATTCAGCTATGATAATTGGACCACAGACATCCATTATCCTGCAGATATAATGTGCACAGTCTTTTCTAACTATCTACACAACACAGAAACTCTACACAGCTCCACTAGCACTGATGTTACAGTGTTCACCTAAACAAACAGGACCTTATCTTACCACGTCATCCATCTCATCATCTTTGCAGATTTCGCTCTTTGATGCATTTGAGCTTGCTTTGTTAGTCAGTGGGTCTCCATGGCGTGCAGCAACATGAGCCTTCTACTCCCTGAATTACTGACAAAAGTTTCATTTTGTGTCTCTCTCCTTGTTGCAGCAAGGGGCTGTAGATTCGATTCCGATCCACAGCCCCTTGCTGCGAGTCGTCCCCCCTCTGTTCCCTCCTCACTCTCTCAACCTGTCCTTTCTAATAAAGGCACAAAAAAGCCATGAAAATAATCTTTAAAAACCGACACAGCCTCCTTAATTCTCAACCGAAAAAGAGGCGCATTGCAGAAGCAGAAACTTTGAATATGTCCTCAAATAACTGACATTATAAATTACTAACGTTAGTCAACATCATATCTCAGGAACAGAAGGGGAGACATTTGGTCAGATACTGAATTGGTGACTCTGATTTTGAAACTGTGCTGATTGTATAGATCTTCTGTGTGTGATGCGTCCATGTTTTCACTGACATGGATGGAAAGTGTATGAGAAACTTGACAGATGCGCAGAGACATGCAACCACAGGGTGGTAATTCTAGTTTTGACCGCATCTCCCTGACTGGCAATCTAAATCAATCAATCCAAATGCCCCAACCCAAGCAATTAGCACAACTAAAAACATGTCAACAATTGACCATTTTAAGGTGCCGAGTTGCTCACCTGGTAGCACAGGTGTCCTATGTCCTAGGCCTGTCACAATAACAAATTTTGCTGGGCGATTAATTGCGTCAGAAACTATTGCGATAAGCGATAATTTAAGTAATATTGTGCTTTGAAGACCATTTTTATTATTGTTGTACTTTTGCTGTTTTCAAACCATTTTTAAACTTGTTTAATGATAATAAAGGCATATTGATGCACGTACACCCTTTTAAAGAGCAATAAACATTTATTTAACAAGAATATTTAGAGATGCAAAAAAGAAAATTTAAATATCCAAAATAACACGTAAAAATATCGAAATAAATAAACAAATACAAAAAAATAGTCTCTCAGTCTCTCACTCTCAGGTGTGCAGTTAAGTTGGTCGTATTCGAGAGACGAGGAAAACAAACGCGTGAATATGGCAATTAATCGCGGCCAAGAAGTTACCGTCTCCCTTTTAACTTACCGTGCAATTAAGTGACTTCGCATATCGTGACTGGCCTGCTATGTACAAAGGGTATGTACTTGCCGCAGCAGCTGTGGGTTTGATTTGACCTGTGGCCCTTTGCTGCATGTCATCCCCTCCTCTTTCCTCTCCTTCACATTACCACTGTCCACCACTGTACCATTATTCATCATTGTTATTGTTGTTCAGTTGCATTGTTTACATCCAGTATCTCCAATATAGCGACTTCCTGACTCATGATACGTACTGTCACAAATGACCTGACGTCCCCAGGTAACACTCGTCCCATGCAAACAGTGCTCAAGATGCCTCTCCACTGTGATAAGATTGAAAACTGTGAATTTTCTAGAATGAAAACAGCAAATCTTACATGTAAGCACACAACATGAGGTGTCAGGTCTTCAGTGTTGTTGGTTGGACCCACATCACGTGCACGCCGACTCCCCAGGAGGAAGCTGAGTGTTTGTCTCTTAACAGCAGATAAGTGGATATTGATTAAAGACTTTGTCGCTCAGTTGTAGCTAATGACAGAGACAAGAGGCTGTGGTGTTCAGTGTGTGTGTGTGTGTGTGTGTATGTGTGTGTGTGTGTGTGTGTGTGCGCGCGCTGTAAACTACAGTTGACTGTAAACAAGGTGCTTCCTGACAGGCTCTGTGTAAAAGGTGGAAAAGCGAGTCAGTGGAGCTGAAAGCAGCGAGCAGTGAGGCTGAGCTTTTTCTTAGAGACCAGGACGCTCGCTCTGTGTTTGAGGATCAGGACGGCCTGTCAGGTTAAACCTGCTGTCAGAAGGTTTTCACTTCAATCTCTGTATCAGAGGAGAGAAAATACCCCGACGCTGCCCGACTGCGCTCCATTGTAGCCCGGCGTTTGAAATTCAGCAGCCACGTCTGATATCTCCACACCATCGCATTAGGAATCCAGTTCAGTGCATTGAATTGTCACCGGCTCACTGTATCTCAAAGTGGCATCATTCAGCGCGTCACCCAGCTGCACCAAACAGGTTTAAAAGGCAGTTAAATTCTTCAAGGAGCTGTTCGCTTTTAAGTGAAATGTTTCCTTGAAGCAGAAAATTGTGTGAAGTTATCAGATTTCTAAATAGCTGCCAGCGAGGAGAAAAAAAATAGGAGGAAACGAAGCTGCTGGAGCTGAAAGACACATTCAGAGGTTATCAGAGCTCAGGTTAGAGAAGGTCTGTGTCAGTGTCTTAATGTCAACGTCAAACTGTCCATCAGCGGTTTTTAGTCTTCATCAGAGAGGTTCATTCAGCTCAGTGTGACATCACCTAAGATTAGGATTTTTGTTAGTATGAAAAGATAGAAGCAGTGATGGTGGTGCTGAAATAAAAACTATATTCAATATATACACTACAGTATGCAGGAGACTGAAGCATGCTGGTGAGTGTGCTGCTGTTAATCACCTGAGGTTTTAAAGGGAGTCAGTTCACTGGTGCTGGATGAACAACACAAACCAGGTTACTGAAAAGAAGTGGTCGTCTCGTTAGAGGTGGACGGAGCCGCAGGTGGTTTTGCTGATGCTAACGTTACATCAGCGCTGTTGAGAGAAGTTTGCCCTCAGATAAAGATCCTGGTCTGAGTTAAAATGAAAAGATGAAGGCAAAGTTCTCCTTCGTGCTGCAAGTGTTTGGCAGGTTTCATAAAAATGCAGTTCATTACATTACATTGTTAACACTGTGCTACATTACAGAGAAATACAAACCGTACTAATGAACCTTCATTAATATAGGCCTATATTTTATCTCCAAGTGCACGTCACACACTGAGCGAGCTGCCTGTTAATGACGCTGTGGGCTAATGGGCATGTAGCTACTTCCATGTTTCACATACGATACGTCATGTTTGTAGTCGACCAATGAAGATGAGTTTACATATCACCTTGGGTTCGTCCTTCACCTTCTCAAAATGATCCCACACTTTGGATTTCCTGCCCGACATGTTATTAACTAGCCTGTGGAATAACTGCAGGTAGTTGCAGGTAGCAGGCCCTGGAGATTAACCTGACGAGGACACTTCCTGTGTCTGTCCTTTCAAAGTAAACTCACACATGGTCCAGTCATAAAGGGTTGGATTTATTTTGACAAGGCGCAGCTGCTAAAAGAGTTTCACTTTGTTTGTTTTTCTTTCTAAGTGCTATAACATGTACGAGGGTCATGTTGTTTCATAGCCAGTAATCAGAGCACTGTAGGGTCAACTTTATTGTAGTTTATTCACATATAAATCCAGTGATGGGGGATATTATTCAGCCTAATGATGGTTCTCCTCCAGTAAATCTGACCCACTCATGCATTCACATGCTGTGGTTACCACTTGGTCTAATTTCACCCTCTTATATCAACAACAGTGTGATGATACTGAACAATTTACCAGCCTCGACCTTTTTCAGTAAATGAATAGCCTTGGACACAGGGACAGACAGACAGACAGACAGACAGACAGACAAAGCATCAAAGTCTAATAAATTAAGAGACAGGGATCATGATGTGTGGGCTTATCAGATGTAACACGATAGACGAATGCTAAGGTTCAGGTTAGTCGGGGATCGCTCACCCCCTTCACTTCCGGCGGCGCCCAGTGCACTCCTACCTGCAACTCGAACCAAACAGCAGTAAAAACGTTGCCGCTAACGCCCTATTTTCCCTGTCGTGAGGAGTGGAAGCTTGTAAGTTGTTTTTCATGTTGACGAGACAGCATAGTTGTCTTTCACACAGGGCTGCCGACAGATTCTACATTGTACATTGCAGAATCTGTCTTGAGAGATTACTTATGATTTGACTTTGGAAGCTCTGCTGTGTCATCTTGTGACTTTGCCACCGTTCTCTCTGTGTCCGTTTGGAGCCTGGCCAACTGTATCGTAATGTGACGTCACTTAGACCAGCCGCCAACACAGAGAAGCAGGGAGGGGAGAACAGGAACAGGTGAACGTCACGTCGTGCCCTCTGGGTAATGCTGCTGGTTGAGAGCCAAAGTGAATCATGAAGAAGCTGATATAGAGAGGAGCAAGAGAGAACCAGCAGCTTGTGAGAAGTGGTCGCAGGAAGAAGACTTGGTACATCAGAGAGTAAACTGCAGAGTGCTGGTACTGTGTCCCAGTGAGTACTGGCCCACTTCAGGCACTGCACTTACCAACACAGTCAACAGCTGCAGCTCAGTCTGACTCAGATCTGAACTCAGACATGATGCATGTATTGTTAAATTCAATGTGACGTCCCCAGGATGTCGCTGTCTCAGACGTCCATCACCAATAAACCTCCATCAATCTGCACAGAAATCGTAGGAAAATAAGAAGCATCAGAACTTCTTTGTGAATCATCAAGTTTTAAGTTTTCTCCAGTTTCAAAGTGTCTAGAAAAATGCTGTTGTTGACAATATAAGACAATCTTGCAAATGCTCATGCAAAGGAGTTCAGCAGTGCATTGATGTAGGAACTCTATACAACGTAAAGCCTCTTTCCCGCTGCACAAAAAACACTCACACCCACTAAAATCTGGGTTTTTATATTTATTGGAAAGGTTACAATCAGCATTTACTCCTGGAACAAACGCCTCTGCAGTAGTCATGGGTGTCTATCAGCTCCAACTCCGATCAGCTTTGCTTGGCAGTGAAGGAAATACGGCGCTCAAATTTTAGCTCCAACACAAAGCAATGACAGACCACCATAAAATGCTTTTACTTCCTGTCCAAGCAGCTCTTTAACATCTCTCCATATTGGTCTGCAACAAGTTTTAGATAGAGACCTGATAGTTTCACACAACAAGGAATGAGGCGACAGTGGAGGAGGTTGTAATATGTACCTTTAAATGAGGCATTGTTGTAGACGGCGGCGTTCTGTGAGGCCATAACACACATCTTGTCATGTGGGCAGAGAATTCTGAATAACCGGTTTATTCCATTCTGCAATTATTTAAATGCCTTCATTGTCTCCTATGGTCATATCTCCCTTGAACCACAATGCAAAGCCTTCATGATGTCAAGGGGTGCAGCACTGCGCTGTCTGTATTAGTAAGCTTTCAGGGAACATGCACAAATACGGATGAAATGAACCCAGAGTGTGGACAGAAGACATCATCCATCTCCTTCTACGTATCATCGAGCATAAGGCCTCGATCACACAGAAAATGTTTTGCTGGTTGCAAAACGCAAGGTGCACCACCCTACCTTTTTTTAATATCGAATGTCACGAGTGGAAAAAAAACGCCTGCTGCACCTTTTTATTGTTGCCATGCAACCACCCTGTCACCTCCTTTATCTTAACCTTCCTCTGTGATCAATCTGCTGTTTATTTATGTATTTCACAGTGTGTAGCTGCTGCCATGTTGAGGCAGAGGGTCTGTGTGTAGCTCTGGTTGAGGGTGAGAGGCTGTCAGCAGATAAACAGAGATCTGTGTGGGACATGAGACCCTAAAAAAGAGGCTGGATCATGGTGAGAACCACCAGTTGGTCCAGGAGCTTCTCCTCCATCATGGACGTTTACAGGCAGATTTTAGAATCACTCAGGTGCAGTTTTACAACCTGCTGTCTGTCGTCAGGCCGTGTAGCTCTGGGTATCCAGCAACCACTACCACCAGTTTCTTCTCCATTAATTACCAACTGTGAACTTGTTGCCATGACCACAGACGAGCCGCCTCTGAAATCATCTGACTGGACAATGGAGAAAAGGCGGAGATGATGTGGGGTGTTTTCTGCTGAGTTTTTCAGCTCAAAGAATTCAGAGCACTCCAGCAAAAACACGAGGCACGTCACCGGCCTCCATGCTGCTTTCTACCGTTTAGTTCAGGGCCGATGGGACACGTGCACACGTTAATTTTGCTGGAGGAGGAGTGAAAGTATGTAGGTATAGGTCTCTCTTTTCCTCTCACTGTTACTTTCTCATCTCTCTCTCCCGGTCTTCCTCCCGCCCTGTCTCCCTCCTTCCTGTCTGCCGGTGTCACAGTAATTAAATCGGCCCTCACTGGGACGATCGTCCCCGGCAACTCTCATCTGCTTCCAGTTCAAAGAAGGTGACGGGAGGCAGAGATAGAGAGGGATTAATACTGCTGGCTGCTGCCACGCAATTATCTCACCGCCTCCCACCACGCACACACACACACACACACACACACACACACACAGTGCACACACAGAGTGCATTAACACCTCCCCCTCTCTTCCTCCCAGCACCTGTCCATCAGCTCCTTCACATCCATCTCTTTACACAGCATCGTCTCCATCCATATTCATAGTGAACCACACTTGAGTCTTAAGTGCCTGTCAGACCCTCACAGTCATTACGCACACTGACTGCAGGACAAAAGACAAGTGTGTGTGTGTCGGAGCGGCTGTAAGTATTCTCTCAGTGACACCTGTTAGACAGAGGACATCTGTAGGTGGACATATGGAGGGAATTAACATTACAGTCATTATCACAGCATTATCTTTATCAATATGTTTAAGATATGGAGTTAATGACTATTTTCTAGACAACGTGATCGTTTAAAGAGATTCGATTTTACATTCTCACACACTGCGACAAGTTTTAAGGGAGGATGTCTCTATAAATTGTGTTTAACAATGCTGTTAGGGACTGCTCTTTATTTATTTATTAGAGGGGCGGGTGACTTTGTTTATTTACTTATTTATCTGAGCATCCCTAAGTGACTGGCGGAAAATGCACAACCCTCCCTCCATCCGTGAATAGTTATTAGATATTTCTGACTTTGATGTTCAAAAGTTGAAAAAAGCCTCAGTTTTTCACTCTGGTGCTGGATAGTTCATGCAAATGCAATGCGTTTATTTTCGGCCAAATTTTAAATTATTTAATGTTTTGAAGGTTTCATAAGTTTGCTCCAAAATCCAGTTTCTGGCTGTGGTAAAAAAACAAAATTATTCGACGTGCCTCCCTCTTTTTGCACCACCTCCTCCCCCCTCATAAATAACAAATAGTCCCTTCTTCAGAGTGATGAGAAATGATGGTGAATTTTGGCTCAGGCTCCATCACTGATTAAAAGCAGTAACTGAAGTTTAGCCTTGAGATATTTTAGCTTTCAAACATTTCTCAGTTTGACTCCTTCAGTTTGAAGCCTGTTGGCCTCTGCTTGGACACCACAAACCTTGAAGAAAGTTCTCATGTTATCAGGTGTCAAAGGCCCAAAAACAACCATCAGAAGTTTTTACTTAATCAAATTTGTAAATAAGACAAACTATGAAAGACTCTCCACCACCTGCTGTTTACAGATCACAGCTGAAATAAATTTCCTTATCTGTAAAAGCTCAGAGAAGTATATGTTATAACTTATATTCATTTGACAGATAGTGTTCGTCATGTAACTCACAATAAGCGCATCAGTTTACGACTATACGACCATACAGTGTTTTCCCAGCACTTTAGTTTCTTTAAGTGTAAAACCTTCTGTTAAGTACATTTTAATGTGCTGTTTAGAGTGTGACATGATCACAGAACATTTTTGCAGAGACCTCTTGTTGTTGGTTGGCGCCACCACTTTGTGACGCTTCTATGAAACAATCAGACAGGGCAATTGAAGACTTGTCACAAGGTGGTTTTAAAAATTAAACAAACTCTGAGTCATGTGTGTGCACATTTTGGAGACACTGGGAAGTGGCGATGCAGACGGCAAGGTGGAGAAGTGGAGTAGATTTTTATTGATGTCTAACACAAATTTAATGTCACGCAATATCCACCTTAGAGCCACGCTGTCATTGAAATTAAATAGCAGCATGGAGTGAGTGATAATTATTTCTCATTGTCCACTCTGTGAGGACGGCGCGACTGCATGGAATTTATTTATTTATTTAGCTAAATATTTCCAGTGCATTTATCATGTCTTGAAATACAGCCATTAAGCACAACCGTTACACTCACTTCATCAGCCCTACTTAGACATTTGCTGTTCATGACAAAACTGGCATGAAGAAACGTGTTCGCCTATTACACTTTCATGTTTGAATTGTATTTCAAATTACACGTTGTATTTTGGGACAGAGATACCACTGGTTCATGCTGTAATTCAGGCCGCGAGTCTGATCAGACTAATTGTCATAAACATATAAATACTGCGGTGACCCTCGTGCGTAATTGGCAAGATGGCACTGGCACATCCTCCTTTTTACCTCCACCTTTAATAAATGTGATTCTTTATCTCGCACATCAATGTCAAACATCCTCAAATTTAAAAGCAACACATTAACTACATGTTGGTAAAGGATTAGAAATATTTGGTCTGCCTTTAGATCAGACCACTTTTTGTTTTTTGGCTCTGTCACTGTCAGTCCCACAGACACAGCTGACAGCATCAGCAGCACTGATGTGTTGCCACTTTTTTCGCTTTCTTTTTTTAGTGATCCTGCTGCTGTGGCCACCAAATGAAATCTTTCTTCAGTCCTCCACCTCCCAAAGGGTCTCTAGCTCAGTCTCGGAGAAATTCAGTTTTTTGGTTCGTTTCTCACACCTGTCGCCGTGACTCACAACAAGAAAACACTTGCATGCTGGCTCCTTAATATGCAGATCGCATTCATGAGCTGATTTGCATGACCATTTATGGTTGAACTAGGGCGTGTAGAGGGCGGAATATGAGGCGATCTGGGTGCGCACAACTCCAGGAAGTCTGTTATTTATAAAGAGAACATTATAAATCAGATTTTTTTTTTTTGGCGCGCGCCATTTTCAGCTTTTGGGCGCACGTCAACTTTTAGTACGAATCCTAAGCACTCTTTTATAAATGAGGCCCCAGGTGATTTAAATAGGTAAGAATGCTGAATAAAGCAGTTTCATGTTAAAACCTTAGTGTTTTCTGATGCTGTTCTTCACAGATGGGCTTCAAACTACGGTGGGTGATGCTCAAATACGAATGGCCTTACATGTATCTAGTGCCAGTGTTTGGTTTGTCCATTCTGGTTTACTGTAGAATCATGGTGGTGCAACGCGCCAATCTCAGGTGCCCAGGAATGCTGCTCAGCTTTCCACCTAATTTTTCCCAGTGGCCACTCATGGCATTACAGTGAAATAAATTAAATAAAATTTATATTTGTAAAAGTTTCCTGGAGTGGAGAGAAGCGATATAAAAATCTGTGCCAAGGGGGAACTTACTGGCTACATACCATGGAAGTAAACCAGGAAGCTAGAAACCTTTTTTGACATATGTACCTGGCGAGTATCTCCATTGGAAAAAATAGGCACCATCTTGGCGTCTGGTATCTAGTTATTGTTAAAATCTATGGCCAGTCTCCACAGACGAGGGCCTGCTCCCTGTGTAGATATGAGCAACACATTTTAAGGTAACAAAAACACAACAATTCTAATTTTCAGGTGATTGTACACTAAAGAAAACATTTAATTTCTGACAGTATATCCCCCCACGTCCTACACACTGGACCTTTAAGAGGCATAAAACTGTAGGATTTAAGTCTGATACACATTTATGTTTTACCTGACCACAGCAGAAGCGTCTGGAACATCTGACCTCAGTGACTTCCCTCATAAAAGTGTCTCTTTTCAACTTCATCAAGTGCAGCATGTGAGAGTTATTTCTATAGACTGCAGTGATGCTGAAGGTTCCGACTGTCAGGTCTCATTTTAATGACTAATAACAGTCTGTTAATCTGAAGTGTTTACAGACTCAGCAGAGTTACAGGGACCATTCACCTCAAAATCAAAAACTTATTTTTCCTCTTACCTGTAGTGCTGTTTATCAGTCTGGATTGTTTTGCTGTGAGTTGCACAGTGTTGGAGATATCGGCCCTAGAGATGTCTCACATCTGAAAAACTCAGCAGCAATGTCTCTTTACAGAAATCATGACCCGTTTACTGGAGATAATCCACAGACCTTGTTGTGAGCAATGTCATGTGGGAACTATTTTCTTTCTACTGAACTACACCAGTATTATTTCACTGATGTAAACTAGGACAAAAAATTTTCAGCGACCTTGTTTCCATGACTAACACCATCACATCATTTTCTTTGATCAGACGAAACGGGACAAAAATGTTAGTGGTGGACTATCGGACACTGAAAGCCGAGAACCATCGTGCTTGTAATTGACCTATGGCTAAGTCCCGCCCTCAAACACAATGTTAAGCTAAGTTAAGCTGACGTTAACTTCTGGGGCTTAGCTTCATTAACTTATCTGTAATGGCAGAGATAACAAAGGTTGGCAAACGTTATGCTGAATGAGTCAGTGTAAATACTGTAGCAGCAAACTAACGCAGAGACACTCTTGGTAAAGATGGTAAAAAGGCCGTTATCCTTTTCTCATATTCTGAGCCAAAAACCTTAACTTCAGTGGCACTTTAACTTGTTGTCTTTGATGGTGACGCCAACCAGATGCGCTTCACAAGCGTAACGCTGTGACCTGTAAATGTTGGCTTGTGATTTAAGCTTTTCATCGACCTTCTCAACAATAAAATGATGAATATATCCCTCCAATGCGTAGTTTAGGCCCTTTTGGTTACTTCTCAATGACATCTGATCGTTATGTCCCCAAAAATCATCAGTTGCCTCCTGTGAAATGCTGTACTGTGACACCTGCCATAGCGCCGCTCACTGAATGTTGAATGTTGACAATAATCTTCTAATGCAGCATGAGCAACAGGCTGCACGATGTTTCACTAACCAGCGAAAACACTCACACCAGAGCAGCGCCAACCAGATGAAATTTTAGTTTGAATCACCGACTCTGAGAGAGGACACGAGTTTAAACCTCCAGACTAACATGTTGCAGATGAAGACAGAATTCAGTGTGATGGATAAGTCAGAGTTTCCACTGAACCTGGGGGCAAATCCTAGTTGTCTCACATTTGTTATTTGTGGTTGAAGTAGAAGAAACAAAAAATGTCTAAATTAAATGTTATGCAACCTGTCCCCTTGAACATTACAGCTCAGGCAAAGCAGATATTTATGTTAACATCTTGTGCTGTTGCGATCACGAGCCTCTCATCAATGAGTAGATGCTTCCTTCTGTGTGGTGATGCGCATGGCAGGTGTAGTTCAGTAGAAAGAAAGTAGTTCCTACATGAAACTGCTCCCAACAAGGTCTGTGGGTTTTCTTCAGTAGCCAGGTCATGATTTCTGAAAGGAGACACTTGTGTTGAGTTTTTCAAACATATTTTGGCCCTTTGAGCACCACGAGCTGAGTTCCATCTGGTTCCATTATACTGGAGAGAAGGCAGACATCTCCAACACTCTGCACCTCACACCAAAACAATCTAAACTGATAAACAGCACTGCAGGTAAGAGGAACAATATGTGTTTTTGATTTTGGGGTGGACTGTCCCTTTAAGCAAATTTTGTATGTTGAACTTTCAGTTGACGAAGTTGGACTCACAGCAGAGGGAATAAAAGCATTTATTATGGAGACCGTCAGCACTTTTGTTATAATAGATGTCGCCCAGTGTCACGGTTTCATTTTCAATTCATCTGTGAGATATTACTGCTGAGAGGCTCCAGGGAGGCAGAGAGCTCTCCTCACCTCTTGTCAGTGTGGAGGTGTGAAGTGGCTCTGTGTAACACCAGGGGCAGTGTCATCTCATCAGCTGGATATGAAGAGGGAGGGAGCTCAGCCAGTGTATTCTCCCATTTATTGCTTATTACTCTTGTTTTATTGATGGAGATTGACCGCTGATGGAGTCTGTGCACAAGAGCGCAGCATTTTAGGTTTTTGTCAATATTTTCTTTGCTTTGAAATTCAGTGTTGGAGGTGCGTTAGCTTTTAAATTAAAGGGATAGTTTGATTTTTTTTTTGTGTTGTAGGAGGTACTTATCTATATTCATTTGGTGCTTCTCAAAGTCAAGGATGCTACCTTGGAAGGACGGGTCCTTCACAGTCAGGTCCTGCACAGGTTAGGCAAGACTCCCTCCTAAGCATTGACGAACACACACCGGAACAGGCTCACAAGTGCCCAAGTGTGCTTCTATGAATAGGCCCTGCCTTCAATTCCAGCAAATCGTGCACAAAACATGGGTGCATAATGCCCACTAAAGATACACACATGTATCTTTGAAAAATTCCCTGAAGGAAGGACTCAGCCCTCAGTAGAATTCAAAGGATCCTTGACATTAGAGCAGATCTTCGGCAGGATTCAATGACGTACCCTCCTTGAAATTCAGCCGTTTAAGGATCCTTCCTCCACCAAGTGTATTACCTACAGGTCAATCAGGAGAGATTCGTTCTGAAAGAAGAGAACATTTATTTAGATGCTGATGGTGGAGATGAGATGAAAAGAGACCTGAGGATCTGGACGTGAAGAGGAGTGGGCTTTTGATGAGCTCGTCCTGGGCTCTGGATAAGGTGACTGGAGGTGACTGGGGTGCAGGAAGGCATGACAATTCCACCGAGCAGAGAAAAGAACAGATTTAAAGTTTGGCAGCAGCAACATGATTGGCTGAAGGAGATCGTGGCAAAGTTTGATCGGCTAAGCTGGAGAGGGAACGCCCATAATCAGCTGATTGGAGGAAGCAGTGGGAGTGGGACAGCATAAAGAAAGTCTTTCGATTGAACTTACTCTGAGCTTCATTAGAAGGTGTTCGGCTCGTCCTCAGTTTGGAGAAGCAGACAGAAGTACCGCCACAGCAGCTAAGCAATGTACTGCTATGGACAAAAAAAACAAGGTGACGTATTCATTGCACTAAGCCCCATTTGTTTGCTGACCAGTGAGACTAACTGATATATTATGCTTTTGCCGTATCCCGTCGGCAAAACGGCACAAACGTCCTTCTGGAAGTGAAGGCTTCTAGGGCAGTCTGCTGTTCCTCTCTCAAGGAAAAAGATAAGTGTAGTTGGCTTAGCGTTTCTTCCAAAGCTAAACTGAATGGACGCGGTCCTTCGGCAGCTGCCATCTTGGCTTCTTACTTTTGGCTCCTACGGCGCAGCGCTGTCGTCATCATGTTACGCTACGCATGTTACAGTTTTAAAACCTTTCAAATCTCTCCGTGTGGTGAATGCCCGACCGAGGTTTACACACGTTTGGGCTCGAGTCCTATCGCTGTCCTGTTTAGCCCTCTTTTATTCTTTTTCTTTTAGATGATGCTCCTTCTTTATCCGCCATGACATCGAAAGTACAACCAAGTCCTTATAGATACATCTGGTAAAACTGTTACAGTATGTGTTTAGCAATGCCCGTTGCGTACCGCTTACTCGAAGAACACTCTCTGTAAACATTGCTTTTCTTCTTCTCTCAATTTATTGGCGGATCGCAAACAACTTCCAGGTGCATACCACCACCTACTGTACAAGAGACTGATCCCTACCACATGTCATTTAGCCTGTTTCTTAAATCCTACCAGAGATTTTGGATAAAGGAGATACCCCACCGTAGGCTTATCCAATGTTAAGAAAACGGTTACTCTTCCTGTCTCCTGAGTGGGTGTGGTTAGCTCTCCCTCCAATCAGAGCCTGTTCTCCCTGTCGTCACTGAATCAGGAAGTGAGCTGAGTGGGGTATCTCGCTTTATCCAATATCTCAGATCCTACTCGTAAACACGGTTTCTTCTTCTGTGGTTTAATGGCTGCGGCCGTGCAGACTTACTTGCGCCTCCGGGTGCCGTATTCTGGTTTGCTAACTTCCGCTGTGTCCGACCCGAGCTAGGCTACGCTAAATAGCCATATAGAGAAAGGCTTTTTTGTCGCTGTTGGGTTCAAATTAATATGCAGATCTTCAAGGGGAGGTGATACGAACTAGAGACAGTTTTATGAATGATAAAAATTTCCGCACAGCTGCTTTAAGTGTACACTATATTTATAATATTTTCCCTGCTTTACCATCACACAGCCCTTTCTGGTGGGGAACTGAACTGAAACAACAACAAACTTATTGATGCGTTCTTCAAAGCCAGCAGTTGCCTTTTACAAAAACGCTAATGTTACCTCCCAGAACACGTAGTCGCTGATGAACTGCTGCCTCGCTTGGTTAGTCTGTGTAATTACTTGTGCTGCGCGATATGCAAAAAAAAAAAAAAAAAAATCACGCTGCAGTTATTTCGAGAGATGCTGGGATTGCGATGACTCTAAGAGCTATATCATAGGCAACTGGACTTGTTTGAGCTTCTTGAAGGTGTTTCAGCTCTCATCCAAGAGGCATATTCAGTTCTATCACACTGGTTCTGCATCGCAGGCTTTAAACTCTGTGTTTGAAGCCACACAGTGTGTAACGACATTACAACATAATCAAGTAAATGAACCACGTGTCTGTTCACTCTTACATTCATCACTGCCAGTTTTAGAGTCAGAAAGTCTCTGTGGCTACACTCAGTGATCTTGAGGCTTCATATTTTTCTGCTTAATGAGCAGCAAAAATCTCAAAAAATCTTTTCAGTCTGAATGTTTTTTTTTACCAACCTGAATCTTTCTGGCCTGAAGACATGGATGTTTTTGTTCCCACGTTAATCAGATTTATTCAGACTTACCTTCACTTCACTCTTTTTGTCTTCTGTTTAAAAAGCATCAAACTGCAGCACTTGAGAAACATTTATAAAGGGTGCTGATTGATTTTCATACAGTTCAGATGTGAATGGAAATCAATGGCTGCCTGGAACTGTAGAAACATACAACTAAAACTTGAAGCACCTCAGTGTCGTCCTTAGAAACACATACATGATCACTGAAAGCTGCTTTCTGCATTTTAAAGCGTAAATATTGTTCTAACAGCAGCTAAACCAGTTTTACTGTGAATTTCTGCCCTGCTGGAATATAACAGTCAGGAGTTTGTGTTTGTTTCTTACCTGCAGTGGTTTAGTTTCATTTAATTAAGTGTATTTCTGATTACATTTACAAATTACATTTCCTTGTAGATTTTGAAACAGTTTAAAATCACCAGCAGCTCATAAATCAAACTGTATTTCTTGTTATATATTCTGAAGCATAATCACACAGATTCTTGTCTTTCCAAAGCGTTTGTTGTTTCTTCTGCCAAGATAATGTAACCTGTGACGACTTCTCGTACATGAAACACAGACTTCATGTAACAGCTCAGTGGCTCTGTGACAGTCGACCTGTTCCCTCATGTCATACGATAAACAGACACCACGGAACAAGTGTTTCAGGGTCTTTTATAGCTCACACGTCCTTCTCTCCTCCTGTAGTGCTGGACTGGAGAATGACGGATCCAAACCACCCCATGAACGCTCTGATGCGTCTGAATCAGATCCACCCGGGCCTCCAGTACCGCCTGCTGTCCCAGTCTGGCCCCGTGCACGCTCCGGTCTTCACCATGTCTGTGGAGATCCAGGGGACCACCTACCAGGCCACCGGGAACTCCAAGAGAACCGCCAAGCTCCAAGTGGCCCTCAAGGTAATCAGCTGAGTTTGAACTGTTACAGGAAACCGGGGGCTGAAAGTTAAAGTAACAATGTGTCAGATATGGAGGATTTAGTAGAATGTAGAGGTGAAGGTTAGAGATTGCAACCAGCTGAAACTTCAGCGTTCAGGAGTCAAATCTGCAGAGGTCTCTTCCTCTGCAACACAAACTCTCATTTATGAGCATTGCAGATGCACAAAAGGAGGTCTGAAAGAGGCGTACGCCACTCCCCACACAACAGTTGTGATCTCTACAAAACAAACTTGACAGGAGAATGTGGCCACCTGTAGGGAATCTCTGACCCGTGCGTATGAGCACATGGAGAGAGGAGAAATCGGCGGCGCAGATGGTGAGGTGGTGAAGTGAAGCCGAATTGTAGAAGTTAAATGTGTGAGAGAGAGAGAGTTCAGACTTTCATCTTCAAATGATATCCCTGTGTCGAGGATGTTGAAAATGCTCACGATCATTTTGGCGAAGTGTGAAACAATCAGTCTAAATGCTGTTGCCGTGATTCACCCATAAAGACTCACTGATTAGCAGGCTCATGTCTTTGGGTCAGTGTTCATGAGGTGCATTTGGTTGAAAGTGAGCATGTGCACTCTCAGGTGTACACATGGTTTTATAAATCAGAATATTTTTTGCCGCATGCCATTTTCTGTTTTTGTCTGCACATACATGATGGATACACTTTGAGTTTGGATCCTACGCACTGTTTTATAAATGAGACCCCTGGTGATTCAAACCAGTAAAAATAAGAGGAAAGAATAAAGCAGTTTCCAATACATATCAGTCTTTCTTCCTCCCTGTTCGGCACTTCACAGATGGCCCTTTTACCCAGCCCCTGCTAATGTGTGCTCACCTATTTTCTCTGATGACTTAATATGTGTTCCTCTCATGTGTGATCCAGACGTACAGGAGGTTTTTACAGGGAGATGAATTGTCCGCAGAGATCTCCTCCTCTCCAGAACAAACACACCAGTGGTCTCATTTCTCAAACAATGCATAGGATCCATACTGAAGATGGAATAAAATGTGAATAAAAACGTGGGTCAAAGTTTCTCCTTAAGTCTGTTTTTATAGATCACAACTTTTGCATGGTGGCGTACGCCTCTTTCAGGCCTCGTTTTGTGCGTACACATTGTTTATAAACGAGAGCTCTGGTGATTTAAATGGTAAAAACAGTGAGTAGAGTAGCTTAAAGCTAAAATCATATCGATCGGCTCCGGGCATTTTTAGGCAATTGTGAGCAACAAGCAGAAGAATTGGAAGACATTTAGGAATTTAGCAAGATAATCCGCCTTTTGCATCAGCTGAGGCTTGAACTCACAACCTCTGAGACTAAGAATCAATTTCTATCTCACTGAGCTAATTAGTCAGAGAGAATTCATGTGTGGCTTCACAAACTGACTAAGCCAGACGTGCAGGTTTAGCAGCCGTCCATGCATGGAAAAGCAGATTTCAAACCACTGTAAAAAAAAATCAGTTGTGAAACACAAATCTGAAAATACACATATTACATCTAGACAGCATAGAGATGTTGGTAATTTGTTTGTAACAATATTGATTTGCTCCATAAGTGAAAAATGGATGTTTGCCATTTTTACATTGACTCCAATTGTTCACATTCGAGCAAAATTCAAATGTCAAAAATTCAGTTTTTGAGATAAAATTCTGAAATTTGTCACACATCATCTACCATGACTCCAGAATTTTGTCAGTTTTTTCATGAACATTTAAGATTTATTTAGCAAGAATTTGCATGTATATGTTTACAGTACCATTTACAGTCAAACATTTTGATGCACTGCAGGCTCAATTGATAAATCAAAAATCTGAGAAACGTAGTTTGTGTAGGACAGTCTGAAGATGCTCTGTAGCAAGTTTGGTGTCAATTGAGCAAAAATTGTGGGACGAGATAGGTTTAAGAAGTTTTACAATTAAAAAAAAAAAACAGTGATGAACTTCATAATTTTTAATAGGTTTAAATGTACAAAGGTTTCTTCAGTATTGGGGCTACAGTTTGATGAAAGCTGTGAAGTTGTAGCATGTATGGTTGATTTGTTATGAATTTTCAAAGTTTTGAACTTTAGACGCTTGCTGTAGCGCCACCATCAGGACTATTGGCTTGAGTTTACAGCTGAGGATATCTGGCATGAGACTGGACCTTTGTGCAAAGTTTGGTGAGTTTTCACCCATGAGAAGTAGGATTTCCTCGGAAGAAGAAAGGAGAAGAAGACCTAGAATTACTATAGTGTCCTGGCAGCTGCCCGGACCGTAAATCAATCAGTTCAATCAATCAATTTTATTTATAAAGCCCAATATCACAAATACAATTTGCCTCACAGGGTTTTCTGGCAATTGCTCGTCACAGAGGGGCTGCTAACTACGGTGGATGACGTGAAAACAAAAATGTTCCCATCTATAGTTAATTCGGTTAGTTCGGTTTGTCTGTTCTGGGCTACTGTAGAAACATGATGAAGCAACAGGGTGATCTCAATAAATGAGGATCTGCTCCTTATGTGGATGTGAACAGCTCATTCTAATGAAGTGAAACACTGATTCTGATTTTAAGGTGATTACACACCAAAGAAAAGAAACCTTCTCTGTTATATTCATGTTTTTAGCCATAACTCAAGAAGTGATGATATTATATATCCAAAAGGTCAACTTCACTGTGACATCACACTGTTCTGCAAAAACCCTTTTTCAGGCCATTACACAACGTCATATCTCAGGAACAGAAGGGGAGACATTTGGTCAGATACTGAACTGGTGACTCTGATCTTGACACTCTGCTGATTGTATAGATCTTCTGTGTGTGAAGCGTCCATGTTTTAACAGACACAGCTGTAAACTTTTATTGCAACTTCAGTGGTTTGTGTAACAAGGCGGTAATTCTGTTTCTTTGTTGAAGTTTAGGTGTTAAAAGATGTGAGTGAACAGAGTGAGTGACAAAGAGACAAAGAGACTCTTTGAAATCAATGAGTGATGAGAGAATGTTCTTTTTGTGACAAAGCTTTTATTGAACTTGTTAACTTTGACTGCTCACACTTTTCTCACACACATTTATTCATTCAGTTACACATTCACACGTCAGAGATGCCCAGTACAACCAGTCTTTGCGTTGCTGATGATGGCCACTTTGCAGCCTCGCGGCAGCAGCTGTCAGGTGCCTCGCTGCCTTGCTCAAGGACGGCTCAGTCACAGATGATGGATGTGAACGTGATGGGATGTTAGAGTTAAAGTGTACTGATGACTTTTATAATCATGTGATGGTCATCCTGACTGTTTATTGAAGGTGACGAAGTAATGAACAGTGTGTGTGTTTTGTCGTCTCGTCGTGTTGTTTCCCCTTCAGGCGCTGCAGGCTCTGGGATTTGTGCTCGGCGGGGATGGAGACATCGACTCGCTGAGTGCGGATGAGAAGTCAGATGGCGAAGGCAAGAATGACAGGATGTCCACCAGCTCCAGCTCCACCTCCATCACCTCCTCCACAGACACACAGGAGGTGGGCAACACACACACACACACACATACACACACACAGAAAAACACAGGGATAATTAACAAGTACTCATGAGGACTGGACTGGTGCACAGACGGACTGTGGCCTTTTGTGAACAACGGATGATGTAATGGAGGTTCCTAACTTATTCAGGGTAAATACAAGAATTCTGAATTTAAAGACATTCTGCAAGACCCTTTCCACACATTTTTAGACCTTATCACCACTTTGGGGTTTAACTGGTTACATCATCAACACATCTCGACTTACATGGACTCTACAGTGATTGTAACATAGCACAACAAAATGTTGTTAGCTTGTGTTAAATGTGTTCAGCTACTATATACGGATTCCTTATTGGTTGCAGCTCCAGAACTTCACTACATGTACAAAATTTTGCTATGAAAATATCACAGTATTGTATGTAATAAAAATGAAAATAACAAAGTTTATAGTATTCTGCAAAAAAAAAAAAAATCAGCTTAAAAATGCTGTAGTATAGTTTGTTTGAAAAAATGCCATAAAAATGACATAAATGTCGTTGCATAGTATGTTGTTAAAACTTTTGTAAAAATGTCATAAAATAATGATATGTCTTTAAAAAATGCCTTAAAAATGTAATAGTACTGTAAGGCCTTTAAAATGCCTTAAAAACGTCACAGTGTAGAATGTTGTTAAAAATCATATAGTATGTTGTAAAAAAATGTCATACTATAGTATGTTGTTAAAAATTTTGTAAAAATGTCATAGAATAATATGTTGTCAGAAATGCCTTAAAAACGTTGCATTATAGTTTGTTGTCAAAAACTGCCATGAAAATGTCATAGTATAGTATGTTGGTAAAGTGCCAAAAAAAAAAATTGTATTAAAGCATGTTAAAAAATTGTCATAAAAATGTCAGTAAGTATTTTTAAAAGGGAATAATCTGTGATCAGCTGTCCTTTCCTTGATTTTTCTTTGTCAGATGATTTTGTTTGAATTATTTTCAAGATGCCTTAAGAGGTAGCATGATTTAGTGGTTAATAACAAAAAAAACTGTTTGGAGAGAATCATTTCAAAAACAAAATTGGTTCCAGTGTGACGAAGCTGAAATTCTCAGCAATGCAAGTGAATCATCAACTTTATCTTTATAGCAACTTTTAAAGCAAGGTTACAGAGTGCTTTACAAAAACCAAGATGAAAACTAGTGATGTAAAAGTTAAAAGCAGAACAACAACAACAAAATAAAACTTTTTTTTTTTTTTTTTTAAAAGGAGCCTTTTAAAGGATGAACTTTAATGGTCATGGTTTAGCTTTTGTCAGGTCATACTGGTATCATTCAACATGTCAGCACAAAGGAGGGATACATGATGTGACAGAGCTGAAGATAAATCTTGTCTTACTTTGTGGAAACATCAGCACTTTAGCACATTTAGGAATATTTGATAAATGTCTCCTCTCATCGTCTGTAGTCCAGAGCTCCAGGTCCCATCCTGACGGCAGGAGGTAAGAACCCAGTGATGGAGCTGAATGAGAAACGCCGTGGCCTCAAATACGAGCTGATATCAGAGAGCGGCAGCAGCTACGACAAACGCTTCATCATAGAGGTACACACACACACACACACACACACACACACACACACACACAACTTCATAGATTTCCTGTCTTCCTTTCAGAGGGTTTTATTAGGAATTGATGAAGGAGGGATGGTGTTTGATGTTTGGTGCTTCCTGCATATCAGAACATCTTCACACACTTTTAAAATGCCAGGAACGACAGCTCAACATGACACCAGACACCAGAGAAAATGAAACAATACGTTTAAATGGGAGTTGGAGAACAAAGATCACATTTTGGATTGACAGAAAGAGCTGTAGAGAGAAGAGGGAGACAGGGAGTGACGGCTGTGGTGGATTGGGACAATATTTGCAGAGGAGAGAACTTTCAAAGAGAAGGATGTGAAGAGGAGGTTCGTGGTTCAACAGTTCCTGGTGAAAATCAGGTTGAGTTAGTAAATAGCTTTGTGTATTGGGGCTACGATATAAGGTGCTATAAGTCTGACGTCAGCTTCTCTGTCTGGATGTTGAAGTCAGATAGAAGTAGAAGCCATCTTAAAGGATGTTTGATATGAAGACTTCTGAACCTCCATGAATTCCCATAGAAGACCTGGTAGAAATGAGAGCAGAAAAAAAATAAATTTTACTGGAAAAGTAACAGACACAGCATCAAGTGTGAACACAGTTAGCTGAGGACAAGGCTGCAGAGGTGAAAATGTTCTGTGGTGTTAAACAAGGCGAAGTGAGTGCAATGGAAAGTGTAAACATCAGATTAGGAAAAGCAATTATTGGGCACAGATGGGCAAATGATGAATGAACTTGTGTCATCCCATAAATATGTCATTAGAAAAATCATGCTATAATGTATATTCACAAAAGTTATGGTCTGCATAGTATGTCATCACAAATCATGAAAAAAAGTTATAATATATGATGTCCTAAAAAATCATGAAAAAAAGTCATAGTATAGCATGTCGTCTGAAATTATGAAAAAAAAGTCACAGTATAGTATGTCGTCCGAAATTATGAAAAAAAGTCACAGTATAGCATGTCGTCCGAAATCAGGAAAAAAAGTCATAGTGTAGCATGTCGTCTGAAATTATGAAAAAAAAGTCACAGTATAGCATTTTGTCCGAAATTATGAAAAAAAGTCACAGTATAGCATGTCGTCCGAAATCAGGAAAAAAAGTCATAGTATAGCATGTCGTCCGAAATCATGAAAAAAAGTAATAGTATAGCATGTCGTCCGAAATCATGAAAAAAAGTCACAGTATAGCATGTCGTCCGAAATTATGAAAAAAGTCATAGTATAGCATGTCGTCCAAAATCATGAAAAAAAGTCACAGTATAGCATGTCGTTCGAAATCATGAAAAAAAGTCATAGTATAGCATGTCGTCCGAAATCATGAAAAAGTCATATGTCGTTCGAAATCATGAAAAAAAGTCATAGTATAGCATGTCGTCCGAAATCAGGGAAAAAAGTCACAGTATAGCATGTCGTCCAAAACCATGAAAAAATGTCATAGTATAGCATGTCGTCCGAAATCATGAAAAAAAGTCACAGTATAGCATGTCGTTCGAAATCATGAAAAAAAGTCATAGTATAGCATGTCGTCCGAAATCATGAAAAAGTCATATGTCGTTCGAAATCATGAAAAAAAGTCACAGTATAGCATGTCGTCCGAAATCAGGGAAAAAAGTCATAGTATAGCATGTCATTCGAAATCATGAAAAAACGTCACAGTATAGCATGTCGTCCAAAACCATGAAAAAAAGTCACAGTATAGCATGTCGTCCGAAATCAGGGAAAAAAGTCATAGTATAGCATGTCGTCCGAAATTATGAAAAAAGTCACAGTATAGCATGTCGTCCAAAATCATGAAAAAAAGACACAGTACAGCATGTCGTCCGAAATTATGAAAAAAGTCATAGTATAGCATGTCGTCCGAAATCATGAAAAAAACGTCATAGTATAGCATGTCGTCCGAAATTATGAAAAAAACGACATAGTATAGCATGTCGTCCGAAATAGTGAAGAAACGTGATAGTATCATGAAAAAAGGCCATTGTATATTCATTTCAATTCAGTTTTATTTACAAAGCACAAATCACAATTTGCCTCAAAGGCTTGACAGCAAACAGTAAGACAGTCCTTTGGACCCTGACAGCAGATCAGGAAAAACATCCCAAAAAAGAAACACTTAAACAGGAAACAAAAAATGGTAAAATCCGCAGGGAGAGCAGCTGAGGAGGGATCCTTCCTCCAGGATGGACAGATGTGAAATAGATGTGTGTATAGAACAGATCAGCATTATAAATTACAGTGATCCATATGACACAATGATACATACTGACACATAAACAGAGACAGAGAGAGATGCAGCGCTTAACATTAATTTTAGTAACAAGATTACAACAGTAAAAACAGTAATTGTGGTACCATTTGTTATGATATATATTTATATATGATAGTATAAGTATGTGGCAATAGTAATATAATGTAGATAATAACAGCAGAAGTATGACTCATAATAATAACAGCAGCAGAAGGAGACATCAGGCAGGACCACAGCAGCAGTATGACCACGACACACGATCCAGGCGTCGCTGCAGTATGAGTGAACCTGCCAGACAGAAGAGCACAAAGGCTCCAGAGACAAAGCCAAACTTAGTATGTCATTAAAAAACAAGAACAAAAGTCAAATCATACTTTGTCACCAAAAACCATTAAAAAAAGTCACAGTATAGCATGTCGTCCGAAATCATGAAAAAAAGTCATAGTATAGCATGTCGTTCGAAATCATGAAAAAAAGTCATAGTATAGCATGTCGTCCAAAATCATGAAAAAACGTCACAGTATAGCATGCCGTCCAAAATCATGAAAAAAAGTCATAGTATAGCATGTCGTCCAAAATCAGGAAAAAAAGTCATAGTATAGCATGTCGTCCAAAATCATGAAAAAACGTCATAGTATAGCATGTCGTCCAAAATCAGGAAAAAAGTCATAGTATAGCATGTCGTCCAAAATCATGAAAAAAAGTAATAGTATAGCATGTCGTCTGAAATTATGAAAAAAAAGACATAGTATAGTATGTCGTCCGAAATCATGAAAAAAAAAATCATAGTATAGCATGTCGTTCAAAACCATGAAAAAAAAGTCATAGTATAGCATTTCGTCCGAAATTATGAAAAAAAAGTCATAGTATAGTATGTCGTCCGAAATCATGAAAAAAAAAAATCATAGTATAGCATGTCGTCCAAAATCATGAAAAAAAGTCACAGTATAGCATGTCGTCCAAATCCATGAAAAAAAGTAATGGTATAGCATGTCGTCCGAAATTATGAAAAAAAGTCATAGTATAGCATGTCGTCCGAAATTATGAAAAAAAAAGACATAGTATAGCATGTCGTCCGAAATTATGAAAAAAAGTCACAGTATAGCATGTCGTCCAAAATTATGAAAAAAACATCATATTGTAGCATGTCGTCCAAGATCATGAAAAAAAGTCATAGTATAGCATGTCGTCCGAAATTATGAAAAAAAGACATAGTATAGTATGTCGTCCAAAATTATGAAAAAAAAGACATAGTATAGCATGTCGTCCGAAATTATGAAAAAAAAGTCATAGTATAGCATGTCGTCCAAAATTATGAAAAAAAAGACATAGTAGCATGTCGTCCGAAATTATGAAAAAAAGTCATAGTATAGCATGTCGTCCAAAATCAGGAAAAAAGTCATAGTATAGCATTTTGTCCAAAACCATGAAAAAAAGTCATAGTATAGCATGTCGTCCAAAATTATGAAAAAAAAGACATAGTATAGCATGTCGTCCAAAACCATGAAAAAACGTCATAGTATAGCATGTCGTCCGAAATTATGAAAAAAGTCATAGTATAGCATGTCGTCCGAAATCATGAAAAAAAGTCACAGTATAGCATGTCGTTCGAAATCATGAAAAAAAGTCATAGTATAGCATGTCGTCCGAAATTATGAAAAAAGTCACAGTATAGCATGTCGTCCAAAATCATGAAAAAAAGTCACAGTATAGCATGTCGTTCAAAATCATGAAAAAAAGTCATAGTATAGCATGTCATCCGAAATCATGAAAAAGTCATAGTATAGCATGTCGTCCAAAATCATGAAAAAAAGTCATAGTATAGCATGTCGTCCGAAATTATGAAAAAAGTCATAGTATAGCATTTTGTCCAAAATCATGGAAAAAAGTCATAGTATAGCATGTCGTCCGAAATGTGAAAAAAGTCATAGTATAGCATGTCGTCCGAAATTATGAAAAAAGTCATAGTATAGCATGTCGTCCGAAATTATGAAAAAAAGTCATAGTATAGCATGTCGTCCGAAATCATGAAAAAACGTCATAGTATAGCATGTCGTCCAAAATAGTGAAGAAACGTGATAGTATCATGAAAAAAGGCCATTGTATATTCATTTCAATTCAGTTTTATTTACAAAGCACAAATCACAATTTGCCTCAAAGGCTTGACAGCAAACAGTAAGACAGTCCTTTGGACCCTGACAGCAGATCAGGAAAAACATCCCAAAAAAGAAACACTTAAACAGGAAACAAAAAATGGTAAAATCCGCAGGGAGAGCAGCTGAGGAGGGATCCTTCCTCCAGGATGGACAGATGTGAAATAGATGTTGTGTGTATAGAACAGATCAGCATTATAAAATTACAGTGATCCATATGACACAATGATACATACTGATACATAAACAGAGACAGAGAGAGATGCAGCGCTTAACATTAATTTTAGTAACAAGATTACAATAATAAAAACAGTAATTGTGGTACCATTTGTTATGATATATATTTATATATGATAGTATAAGTATGTGGCAATAGTAATATAATGTAGATAATAACAGCAGAAGTATGACTCATAATAATAACAGCAGCAGAAGGAGACATCAGGCAGGACCACAGCAGCAGTATGACCACGACACACGATCCAGGCGTCGCTGCAGTATGAGTGAACCTGCCAGACAGAAGAGCACAAAGGCTCCAGAGACAAAGCCAAACTTAGTATGTCATTAAAAAACAAGAACAAAAGTCAAATCATACTTTGTCACCAAAAACCATTAAAAAAAGTCACAGTATAGCATGTCGTTCGAAATCATGAAAAAAAGTCATAGTATAGCATGTCGTCCGAAATCATGAAAAAACGTCATAGTATAGCATGTCATCCAAAATCATGAAAAAACGTCATAGTATAGCATGTCGTCCAAAATCATGAAAAAAGTCATAGTATAGCATGTCATCCGAAATCATGAAAAAACGTCATAGTATAGCATGTCGTCCAAAATCATGAAAAAACGTCATAGTATAGCATGTCGTCCGAAATCATGAAAAAACGTCATAGTATAGCATGTCATCCAAAATCAGGAAAAAAAGTCATAGTATAGCATGTCGTCCAAAATCATGAAAAAAGTCATAGTATAGCATGCCGTCCAAAATCATGAAAAAAAGTCATAGTATAGCATGTCGTCCAAAATCATGAAAAAAGTCATAGTATAGCATGTCGTCCAAAATCAGGAAAAAAGTCATAGTATAGCATGTCGTCCAAAATCATGAAAAAAAGTCACAGTATAGCATGTCGTCCAAAATCATGAAAAAAAGTCACAGTATAGCATGTCGTCCAAAATCATGAAAAAAGTCACAGTATAGCATGTCGTCCAAAACCATGAAAAAATGTCATAGTATAGCATGTCGTCCGAAATCATGAAAAAACGTCGTAGTATAGCATGTCGTCCAAAATCATGAAAAAAAGTCACAGTATAGCAAGTCGTCCAAAATCATGAAAAAAAGTCATAGTATAGCATGTCGTCCAAAATCAGGAAAAAAAGTCATAGTATAGCATGTCGTCCGATATCAGGAAAAAAAGTCATAGTATAGCATGTCGTTCAAAATCATGAAAAAAAGTCATAGTATAGCATGTCGTCCGAAATCATGAAAAAGTCATAGTATAGCATGTCGTCCAAAATCATGAAAAAAAGTCATAGTATAGCATGTCGTCCAAAATCATGAAAAAAAGTCACAGTATAGCATGTCGTCCGAAATCAGGAAAAAAAGTCATAGTATAGCATGTCGTCCGATATCAGGAAAAAAAGTCATAGTATAGCGTGTCGTCCCAAATCATGAAAAAACGTCATAGTATAGCATGTCGTCCGAAATTATCAAAAAAAATCATAGTATAGCATGTCGTCCGAAATTATGAAAAAAGTCACAGTATAGCATGTCGTCCGAAATCAGGAAAAAAAGTCATAGTATAGCATTTTGTCCAAAACCATGAAAAAAAGTCATAGTATATAGCATGTCGTCCAAAATCATGAAAAAAGTCATAGTATAGCATGTCGTCCAAAATTATGAAAGAAAAAGTCATAGTATAGCATGTCGTCCGAAATCATGAAAAAAAGTCATAGTATAGCATGTCGTCCAAAATCATGAAAAAAGTCATAGTATAGCATGTCGTCCAAAATCATGAAAAAAAGTCACAGTATAGCATGTCGTCCAAAACCATGAAAAAATGTCATAGTATAGCATGTCGTCCGAAATCATGAAAAAACGTCGTAGTATAGCATGTCGTCCAAAATCATGAAAAAAAGTCACAGTATAGCATGTCGTCCAAAACCATTAAAAAATGTCATAGTATAGCAAGTCGTCCAAAATCAGGAAAAAAAGTCATAGTATAGCATGTCGTCCGAAATCAGGAAAAAAAGTCATAGTATAGCATGTCGTCCGAAATCATGAAAAAAAGTCATAGTATAGCATGTCGTCCAAAATCAGGAAAAAAAGTCATAGTATAGCATGTCGTCCGAAATCATGAAAAAAACTCATAGTATAGCATGTCGTCCAAAACCATGAAAAAAAGTCATAGTATAGCATGTCGTCCAAAAGTATGAAAAAAAGTCATAGTATAGCATGTCGTCCGAAATCAGGAAAAAAAGTCATAGTATAGCATGTCGTCCGAAATCATGAAAAAAAGTCATAGTATAGCATGTCGTCCAAAACCATGAAAAAAAGTCATAGTATAGCATGTCGTCCGAAATCAGGAAAAAAAGTCATAGTATAGCATGTCGTCCAAAACCCTGAAAAAAAGTCATAGTATAGCAAGTCGTCCAAAATCATGAAAAAAAGTCATAGTATAGCAAGTCGTCCAAAATCATGAAAAAAAGTCATAGTATAGCATGTCGTCCGAAATCAGGAAAAAAAGTCATAGTATAGCATGTCGTCCGAAATCAGGAAAAAAAGTCATAGTATAGCATGTCGTCCAAAATCATGAAAAAAAGTCATAGTATAGCATGTCGTCCCAAATCATGAAAAAACGTCATAGTATAGCATGTCGTCCGAAATTATCAAAAAAAATCATAGTATAGCATGTCGTCCGAAATTATGAAAAAAGTCACAGTATAGCATGTCGTCCGAAATCAGGAAAAAAAGTCATAGTATAGCATGTCGTCCAAAATTATGAAAGAAAAAGTCATAGTATAGCATGTCGTCCGAAATCATGAAAAAAAGTCATAGTATAGCATGTCGTCCAAAATCATGAAAAAAGTCATAGTATAGCATGTCGTCCAAAATTATGAAAGAAAAAGTCATAGTATAGCATGTCGTCCGAAATCATGAAAAAAAGTCATAGTATAGCATGTCGTCCAAAATCATGAAAAAAGTCACAGTATAGCATGTCGTCCAAAACCATGAAAAAATGTCATAGTATAGCAAGTCGTCCAAAATCATGAAAAAAAGTCATAGTATAGCATGTCGTCCGAAATCAGGAAAAAAAGTCATAGTATAGCATGTCGTCCAAAATCAGGAAAAAAAGTCATAGTATAGCATGTCGTCCGAAATCATGAAAAAAGTCATAGTATAGCATGTCGTCCGAAATCATGAAAAAAAGTCATAGTATAGCATGTCGTCCAAAATCATGAAAAAAGTCACAGTATAGCATGTCGTCCAAAACCATGAAAAAATGTCATAGTATAGCAAGTCGTCCAAAATCATGAAAAAAAGTCATAGTATAGCATGTCGTCCGAAATCAGGAAAAAAAGTCATAGTATAGCATGTCGTCCCAAATCATGAAAAAACGTCATAGTATAGCATGTCGTCCGAAATTATCAAAAAAAATCATAGTATAGCATGTCGTCCGAAATTATGAAAAAAGTCACAGTATAGCATGTCGTCCGAAATCAGGAAAAAAAGTCATAGTATAGCATTTTGTCCAAAACCATGAAAAAAAGTCATAGTATATAGCATGTCGTCCAAAATCATGAAAAAAGTCATAGTATAGCATGTCGTCCAAAATTATGAAAGAAAAAGTCATAGTATAGCATGTCGTCCAAAATCATGAAAAAAGTCATAGTATAGCATGTTGTCCAAAATCATGAAAAAAGTCATAGTATAGCATGTCGTCCAAAATCATGAAAAAAGTCATAGTATAGCATGTCGTCCAAAATTATGAAAGAAAAAGTCATAGTATAGCATGTCGTCCAAAATCATGAAAAAAGTCATAGTATAGCATGTCGTCCAAAATCATGAAAAAAGTCATAGTATAGCATGTCGTCCAAAACCATGAAAAAATGTCATAGTATAGCAAGTCGTCCGAAATCAGGAAAAAAAGTCATAGTATAGCATGTCGTCCGAAATCAGGAAAAAAAGTCATAGTATAGCATGTCGTCCAAAATCAGGAAAAAAAGTCATAGTATAGCATGTCGTCCCAAATCATGAAAAAACGTCATAGTATAGCATGTCGTCCGAAATTATCAAAAAAAATCATAGTATAGCATGTCGTCCGAAATTATGAAAAAAGTCACAGTATAGCATGTCGTCCGAAATCAGGAAAAAAAGTCATAGTATAGCATTTTGTCCAAAACCATGAAAAAAAGTCATAGTATATAGCATGTCGTCCAAAATCATGAAAAAAGTCATAGTATAGCATGTCGTCCAAAATCATGAAAAAAGTCATAGTATAGCATGTCGTCCAAAATTATGAAAGAAAAAGTCATAGTATAGCATGTCGTCCAAAATCATGAAAAAAGTCATAGTATAGCATGTCGTCCAAAATCATGAAAAAAGTCATAGTATAGCATGTCGTCCAAAACCATGAAAAAATGTCATAGTATAGCAAGTCGTCCGAAATCAGGAAAAAAAGTCATAGTATAGCATGTCGTCCGAAATCAGGAAAAAAAGTCATAGTATAGCATGTCGTCCAAAATCAGGAAAAAAAGTCATAGTATAGCATGTCGTCCCAAATCATGAAAAAACGTCATAGTATAGCATGTCGTCCGAAATTATCAAAAAAAATCATAGTATAGCATGTCGTCCGAAATTATGAAAAAAGTCACAGTATAGCATGTCGTCCGAAATCAGGAAAAAAAGTCATAGTATAGCATTTTGTCCAAAACCATGAAAAAAAGTCATAGTATATAGCATGTCGTCCAAAATCATGAAAAAAGTCATAGTATAGCATGTCGTCCAAAATTATGAAAGAAAAAGTCATAGTATAGCATGTCGTCCAAAATCATGAAAAAAGTCATAGTATAGCATGTTGTCCAAAATCATGAAAAAAGTCACAGTATAGCATGTCGTCCAAAACCATGAAAAAATGTCATAGTATAGCATGTCGTCCGAAATCATGAAAAAACGTCGTAGTATAGCATGTCGTCCAAAATCATGAAAAAAAGTCACAGTATAGCATGTCGTCCAAAACCATGAAAAAATGTCATAGTATAGCATGTCGTCCGAAATTATGAAAAAGTCATAGTATAGCATTTTGTCCAAAATCATGGAAAAAAGTCATAGTACAGCATGTCGTCCGAAATTATGAAAAAAGTCATAGTATAGCATGTCGTCCAAAATCATGAAAAAAAGTCACAGTATAGCATGTCGTCCGAAATTATGAAAAAAGTCATAGTATAGCATTTTGTCCAAAATCATGGAAAAAAGTCATAGTACAGCATGTCGTCCGAAATTATGAAAAAAGTCATAGTATAGCATGTCGTCCGAAATTATGAAAAAAGTCATAGTATAGCATGTCGTCCGAAATTATGAAAAAAAGTCATAGTATAGCATGTCGTCCGAAATCATGAAAAAAACGTCATAGTATAGCATGTCGTCCGAAATAGTGAAGAAACGTGATAGTATCATGAAAAAAGGCCATTGTATATTCATTTCAATTCAGTTTTATTTACAAAGCACAAATCACAATTTGCCTCAAAGGCTTGACAGCAAACAGTAAGACAGTCCTTTGGACCCTGACAGCAGATCAGGAAAAACATCCCAAAAAAGAAACAGGAAACAAAAAATGGTAAAATCCGCAGGGAGAGCAGCTGAGGAGGGATCCTTCCTCCAGGATGGACAGATGTGAAATAGATGTTGTGTGTATAGAACAGATCAGCATTATAAAATTACAGTGATCCATATGACACAATGATACATACTGACACATAAACAGAGACAGAGAGAGATGCAGCGCTTAACATTAATTTTAGTAACAAGATTACAATAATAAAAACAGTAATTGTGGTACCATTTGTTATGATATATATTTATATATGATAGTATAAGTATGTGGCAATAGTAATATAATGTAGATAATAACAGCAGAAGTATGACTCATAATAATAACAGCAGCAGAAGGAGACATCAGGCAGGACCACAGCAGCAGTATGACCACGACACACGATCCAGGCGTCGCTGCAGTATGAGTGAACCTGCCAGACAGAAGAGCACAAAGGCTCCAGAGACAAAGCCAAACTTAGTATGTCATTAAAAAACAAGAACAAAAGTCAAATCATACTTTGTCACCAAAAACCATTAAAAAAAGTCACAGTATAGCATGTCGTTCGAAATCATGAAAAAAAGTCATAATATAGCATGTCGTCCGAAATCATGAAAAAACGTCATAGTATAGCATGTCGTCCAAAATCAGGAAAAAAAGTCATAGTATAGCATGTCGTCCAAAATCATGAAAAAAAGTCATAGTATAGCATGTCGTCCAAAATCATGAAAAAAGTCATAGTATAGCATGTCGTCCAAAACCATGAAAAAAGTCATAGTATAGCATGTCGTCCAAAATCATGAAAAAAGTCATAGTATAGCATGTCGTCCGAAATCATGAAAAAAAGTCATAGTATAGCATGTCGTCCGAAATCATGAAAAAAAGTCATAGTATAGCATGTCGTCCAAAATCATGAAAAAAGTCATAGTATAGCATGTCGTCCAAAATCATGAAAAAAGTCATAGTATAGCATGTCGTCCAAAATCAGGAAAAAAGTCATAGTATAGCATGTCGTCCAAAATCAGGAAAAAACGTCATAGTATAGCATGTCGTCCAAAATCAGGAAAAAAGTCATAGTATAGCATGTCGTCCAAAATCATGAAAAAAAGTCACAGTATAGCATGTCGTCCAAAATCATGAAAAAAAGTCACAGTATAGCATGTCGTCCGAAATCAGGAAAAAAAGTCATAGTATAGCATGTCGTCCAAAATCAGGAAAAAAAGTCATAGTATAGCATGTCGTCCCAAATCATGAAAAAACGTCATAGTATAGCATGTCGTCCGAAATTATCAAAAAAAATCATAGTATAGCATGTCGTCCGAAATTATGAAAAAAGTCACAGTATAGCATGTCGTCCGAAATCATGAAAAAAGTCACAGTATAGCATGTCGTCCAAAATTATGAAAGAAAAAGTCATAGTATAGCATGTCGTCCGAAATCATGAAAAAAAGTCATAGTATAGCATGTCGTCCAAAATCATGAAAAAAAGTCATAGTATAGCATGTCGTCCAAAATCATGAAAAAAGTCACAGTATAGCATGTCGTCCGAAATCATGAAAAAAGTCACAGTATAGCATGTCGTCCAAAATTATGAAAGAAAAAGTCATAGTATAGCATGTCGTCCGAAATCATGAAAAAACGTCATAGTATAGCATGTCGTCCGAAATCATGAAAAAAAGTCATAGTATAGCATGTCGTCCAAAATCATGAAAAAAGTCACAGTATAGCATGTCGTCCAAAACCATGAAAAAATGTCATAGTATAGCAAGTCGTCCAAAATCATGAAAAAAAGTCATAGTATAGCATGTCGTCCGAAATCAGGAAAAAAAGTCATAGTATAGCATGTCGTCCAAAATCAGGAAAAAAAGTCATAGTATAGCATGTCGTCCCAAATCATGAAAAAACGTCATAGTATAGCATGTCGTCCGAAATTATCAAAAAAAATCATAGTATAGCATGTCGTCCGAAATTATGAAAAAAGTCACAGTATAGCATGTCGTCCGAAATCAGGAAAAAAAGTCATAGTATAGCATTTTGTCCAAAACCATGAAAAAAAGTCATAGTATATAGCATGTCGTCCAAAATCATGAAAAAAGTCATAGTATAGCATGTCGTCCAAAATTATGAAAGAAAAAGTCATAGTATAGCATGTCGTCCGAAATCATGAAAAAAAGTCATAGTATAGCATGTCGTCCAAAATCATGAAAAAAGTCATAGTATAGCATGTCGTCCAAAACCATGAAAAAATGTCATAGTATAGCATGTCGTCCGAAATCATGAAAAAACGTCGTAGTATAGCATGTCGTCCAAAATCATGAAAAAAAGTCACAGTATAGCATGTCGTCCAAAACCATGAAAAAATGTCATAGTATAGCATGTCGTCCGAAATTATGAAAAAAGTCATAGTATAGCATGTCGTCCAAAATCATGAAAAAAAGTCACAGTATAGCATGTCGTCCGAAATTATGAAAAAAGTCATAGTATAGCATTTTGTCCAAAATCATGGAAAAAAGTCATAGTACAGCATGTCGTCCGAAATTATGAAAAAAGTCATAGTATAGCATGTCGTCCGAAATTATGAAAAAAGTCATAGTATAGCATGTCGTCCGAAATTATGAAAAAAAGTCATAGTATAGCATGTCGTCCGAAATCATGAAAAAAACGTCATAGTATAGCATGTCGTCCGAAATAGTGAAGAAACGTGATAGTATCATGAAAAAAGGCCATTGTATATTCATTTCAATTCAGTTTTATTTACAAAGCACAAATCACAATTTGCCTCAAAGGCTTGACAGCAAACAGTAAGACAGTCCTTTGGACCCTGACAGCAGATCAGGAAAAACATCCCAAAAAAGAAACAGGAAACAAAAAATGGTAAAATCCGCAGGGAGAGCAGCTGAGGAGGGATCCTTCCTCCAGGATGGACAGATGTGAAATAGATGTTGTGTGTATAGAACAGATCAGCATTATAAAATTACAGTGATCCATATGACACAATGATACATACTGACACATAAACAGAGACAGAGAGAGATGCAGCGCTTAACATTAATTTTAGTAACAAGATTACAACAGTAAAAACAGTAATTGTGGTACCATTTGTTATGATATATATTTATATATGATAGTATAAGTATGTGGCAATAGTAATATAATGTAGATAATAACAGCAGAAGTATGACTCATAATAATAACAGCAGCAGAAGGAGACATCAGGCAGGACCACAGCAGCAGTATGACCACGACACACGATCCAGGCGTCGCTGCAGTATGAGTGAACCTGCCAGACAGAAGAGCACAAAGGCTCCAGAGACAAAGCCAAACTTAGTATGTCATTAAAAAACAAGAACAAAAGTCAAATCATACTTTGTCACCAAAAACCATTAAAAAAAGTCACAGTATAGCATGTCGTTCGAAATCATGAAAAAAAGTCATAGTATAGCATGTCGTCCGAAATCATGAAAAAACGTCATAGTATAGCATGTCGTCCAAAATCAGGAAAAAAAGTCATAGTATAGCATGTCGTCCAAAATCATGAAAAAAAGTCATAGTATAGCATGTCGTCCAAAATCATGAAAAAAGTCATAGTATAGCATGTCGTCCAAAACCATGAAAAAAGTCATAGTATAGCATGTCGTCCAAAATCATGAAAAAAGTCATAGTATAGCATGTCGTCCGAAATCATGAAAAAAAGTCATAGTATAGCATGTCGTCCGAAATCATGAAAAAAAGTCATAGTATAGCATGTCGTCCAAAATCATGAAAAAAGTCATAGTATAGCATGTCGTCCAAAATCATGAAAAAAGTCATAGTATAGCATGTCGTCCAAAATCAGGAAAAAAGTCATAGTATAGCATGTCGTCCAAAATCAGGAAAAAACGTCATAGTATAGCATGTCGTCCAAAATCAGGAAAAAAGTCATAGTATAGCATGTCGTCCAAAATCATGAAAAAAAGTCACAGTATAGCATGTCGTCCAAAATCATGAAAAAAAGTCACAGTATAGCATGTCGTCCGAAATCAGGAAAAAAAGTCATAGTATAGCATGTCGTCCAAAATCAGGAAAAAAAGTCATAGTATAGCATGTCGTCCCAAATCATGAAAAAACGTCATAGTATAGCATGTCGTCCGAAATTATCAAAAAAAATCATAGTATAGCATGTCGTCCGAAATTATGAAAAAAGTCACAGTATAGCATGTCGTCCGAAATCATGAAAAAAGTCACAGTATAGCATGTCGTCCAAAATTATGAAAGAAAAAGTCATAGTATAGCATGTCGTCCGAAATCATGAAAAAAACGTCATAGTATAGCATGTCGTCCGAAATAGTGAAGAAACGTGATAGTATCATGAAAAAAGGCCATTGTATATTCATTTCAATTCAGTTTTATTTACAAAGCACAAATCACAATTTGCCTCAAAGGCTTGACAGCAAACAGTAAGACAGTCCTTTGGACCCTGACAGCAGATCAGGAAAAACATCCCAAAAAAGAAACAGGAAACAAAAAATGGTAAAATCCGCAGGGAGAGCAGCTGAGGAGGGATCCTTCCTCCAGGATGGACAGATGTGAAATAGATGTTGTGTGTATAGAACAGATCAGCATTATAAAATTACAGTGATCCATATGACACAATGATACATACTGACACATAAACAGAGACAGAGAGAGATGCAGCGCTTAACATTAATTTTAGTAACAAGATTACAACAGTAAAAACAGTAATTGTGGTACCATTTGTTATGATATATATTTATATATGATAGTATAAGTATGTGGCAATAGTAATATAATGTAGATAATAACAGCAGAAGTATGACTCATAATAATAACAGCAGCAGAAGGAGACATCAGGCAGGACCACAGCAGCAGTATGACCACGACACACGATCCAGGCGTCGCTGCAGTATGAGTGAACCTGCCAGACAGAAGAGCACAAAGGCTCCAGAGACAAAGCCAAACTTAGTATGTCATTAAAAAACAAGAACAAAAGTCAAATCATACTTTGTCACCAAAAACCATTAAAAAAAGTCACAGTATAGCATGTCGTTCGAAATCATGAAAAAAAGTCATAGTATAGCATGTCGTCCGAAATCAGGAAAAAAAGTCATAGTATAGCATGTCGTCCGAAATCATGAAAAAATGTCATAGTATAGCATGTCGTCCGAAATCATGAAAAAAAGTCATAGTATAGCATGTCGTCCGAAATCATGAAAAAAAGTCATAGTATAGCATGTCGTCCGAAATCATGAAAAAACATCATAGTATAGCATGTCGTCCAAAACCATGAAAAAAAAAGTCATAGTATAGCATGTCGTCCGAAATCATGAAAAAAAGTCATAGTATAGCATGTCGTCCGAAATCATGAAAAAACATCATAGTATAGCATGTCGTCCAAAACCATGAAAAAAAACATCATAGTATAGCATGTCGTCCAAAACCATGAAAAAAAAGTCATAGTATAGCATGTCGTCCAAAATCATGAAAAAAAGTCATAGTATAGCATGTCGTCCGAAATCATGAAAAAACATCATAGTATAGCATGTCGTCCAAAACCATGAAAAAAAAGTCATAGTATAGCATGTCGTCCGAAATCATGAAAAAAAGTCATAGTATAGCATGTCGTCCGAAATCATGAAAAAACATCATAGTATGGCATGTCGTCCAAAACCATGAAAAAAAACATCATAGTATAGCATGTCGTCCAAAACCATGAAAAAAAAGTCACAGTATAGCATGTCGTCCGAAATCATGAAAAAACGTCATAGTATAGCATGTCGTCCAAAATCATGAAAAAACGTCATAGTATAGCATGTCGTCCAAAACCATGAAAAAAAAGTCACAGTATAGCATGTCGTCCAAAATCATGAAAAAAAAGTCATAGTATAGCATGTCGTCCAAAATCATGAAAAAACGTCATAGTATAGCATGTCGTCCGAAATCAGGAAAAAAAGTCACAGTATAGCATGTCGTCCGAAATCAGGAAAAAAAGTCATAGTATAGCATGTCGTCCGAAATCAGGAAAAAAAGTCATAGTATAGCATGTCGTCCGAAATCATGAAAAAACATCATAGTATGGCATGTCGTCCAAAACCATGAAAAAAAACATCATAGTATAGCATGTCGTCCAAAACCATGAAAAAAAAGTCACAGTATAGCATGTCGTCCGAAATCATGAAAAAACGTCATAGTATAGCATGTCGTCCAAAATCATGAAAAAACGTCATAGTATAGCATGTCGTCCAAAACCATGAAAAAAAAGTCACAGTATAGCACGTCGTCCAAAATCATGAAAAAAAAGTCATAGTATAGCATGTCGTCCAAAATCATGAAAAAACGTCATAGTATAGCATGTCGTCCGAAATCAGGAAAAAAAGTCACAGTATAGCATGTCGTCCGAAATCAGGAAAAAAAGTCATAGTATAGCATGTCGTCCGAAATCAGGAAAAAAAGTCATAGTACAGCATGTCGTCCAAAATCATGAGGGATATGAATAATATAGAATATACTTCATAGTATAATATAGTATATAGTCAGTTATGATTGAAAAAGTCAAATGTCTTCAGAAGTTATGAAAAAATGTCATAGTTTGGTGTGTTGTCAAAAATCATATATACAAATACATACATACATATTTAACATACTTAGTCCAAAAAAGGGTCATAGTGTAGTTTGTATGACATAGAAATGTTTTAGTATAGTATGTCATAAAAAGCGTCTAAAAAAATTGTATGTCGCATTTTTGGGACTATGTCAAAAATAAGTTAGAGTCTTATACATAAAAATAAATATAAAAATCAACTCACTGATTACTCGTTAAAGCTCAGAGTCTTTTCACCCAGCTAACAGTTTCAGCCCTGCAAAGAGACATCAAGACAAAAAAGAAACGTGACATTACGTCTTTATGCAAACTTGATCAGAGGACATGCTCCGCTCTGTGTCCTGTGACAGGTGGAGGTGGACAAGCAGGTGTTTCGGGGGGACGGGTCCCAATAAGAAAGTAGCCAAAGCCAGCGCAGCGCTCGCCGCCCTCAACAGCCTGTTCTCTGGCTCCAAATCTACAAGCAACAAGAAGAAGAGACCCAACCCTCCTGTGAGTCACCAGCTGTTTCTGTAGACAGCTTTCAACTGAACTGCATCATGCTCAGTGCTGACTGCTGTCTGTGTGTCTGTGTAGCCCAAACGGCCTGTCGCTTCAGTGCTGACGCTCCCCGGCCCTCGCTGCCAGGCCTCCACGTGTCCCCGTCATCCCCAGAGCTCCCTACATCAGCACCCCACCCACACATGGATACATCCCGCCAGGTGAGTCCAGCTGCAGGACACACTACCTGGACACACGTCACACAGCAGCTCTGCAAGTTTGACAGTTTTGGAAGAAACAGTAATTTGCTGTCCAACAGAGGTCATTTCTGATTCAACACTCTCTTTCTCCTCCCAGGTTTCGGTGCTCCTTACGGTTACAGCCCTGCGGGCGCCCTCCCTCCCTACGGTGAGCTCACAGTCACTGATCAATAATCCATCCATTTCATTTGTTCATCGCCACATCCCAACATTTGAGTTCTTTTTTTTTTCTTTTTCTTTGCTCTTCCTCAGGTTTTCCCTCCAGAATGCCCTCAGTAGTTGTCCCAGTCATCAGAGTCCCCACAGCATATCCCGTCACCCACCTCTACCCCTATTAGGACCCTCACCTCACCTCTCCTCTCTCCTCTCCTCTCCTCTCCTCACCTCTCCTCTCCTCTCCTCTCCTCTCCTCTCCTCTCCTCTCCTCACCCACTTCACAGGAAGCCACTTCCTGAAGTTACAGACGGGTGGCAAATTAAAGGAAAACCTTAATAACTGAGTCTGGTCAGGATGTCAGTGCCCCATCTGTAGAGCATGAGGGTCACTGAATGGTTTAATGAGGATGATAATAATTTGAATCATGGCCTCAGCCGTCACCAGATCTCAACAGCACTGAACACCTTGTGGGAGGTTTTGGGCCGACGTACAGACATTTTCTCAACCACCTTCATCAAAACACCAAATTACAGACTATCAAGCACTGAAGCTGTGATGGCGGCACAAGGTGACCTTCAGTTCGTCACCCGTCTTATATCCTGACTTTTACTGTGTTCATGACACAAGCCTCAAAAACCCACACTGGAATCCACAAACTGTTGACCAGTATACCCAGTATATCAGTACCACTGCTGTATGGCATGTTCCCTCATTAGCAAGCGGCTACATTAAATTGGCCATTAGAAAGTCTTGTGGCAGTTTGACAACAAAGCTCTTTGATCATCAAACCATTCTGCAGTGTGTTAAAGGCTGGTGAGGTAAATATTACGCAGTGACACACACAAAGCTAAACTCCTGCTGTAGGCTACTCAACAAACACTCACTGTAAACTAAATGAAGTTCTACATTATAGTCTTAGTAAAGGTAAAGGAACAGTTCTCTATTGCGGCTGTTTTTTTTAAGTTCCCATTGTTCTCAACATGATGTTAAGTTCCCTAAACAAAAGCTACCTAGTAAGTAATGTTGGCAAATGATTTAATATCCACTTTACTGCTACTTCTAACCACCCAGTGCAGAAAACTAAACTAATTCCCACTGTTAAAGTACTCAACTACTAAATATCCATGTAGAACCCTTGAGAAATATCCAAAGAGAAAAAAAAAAAACAGTCTCTGTTGGGAACTAAAGGAACAGTTCCCTACTGTGGACGTTTATTGGTTCTCAACATAGTGTTAAGCTCCTTTAACAAAATATTTACACATATTAAATTATTAAAAAATGTTGGCAAATGAATTAATATCCATGTTACTGCTACTGCTAAGTGTCCAGCCCAGGAAACTAAATTAATATCCACTGTAAGTAGAAAAAAAGGTCTATGTAGGGAACTAAAGAAATGACCAGAATCCTCTGTCCAGGAATTTAATTAACATCCATCACAGCAAAGCAAATGAACGGCCACTATAGGGAAATAAAATGACACCAACTGCAACAACAAAATGCCCAACACAGGCAACTAAAATACCCATTGTAAGGAACTAAAAATATTTTGTTGGGAACTTAAGCTACACATACCGTACACAGACTACAACCTGTAAACTAAGGGAACTAAGTAAACAAACTGTAAGGTACTAAAGAAATTACTTGCCATATTGGTCAACTAATAAATATCAACATCAATAAACTTAACAGACACTGTAGGGAACAAAAACAATTACCATACTAGTTAACTAAACCGCTGTATGGGAACTAACTCAACAACCACCATAGAAAATTCAAATCAGTCACTATAGGGAACTTAAGAAACACACGTACTGACTACTGAATATCCAATGTAGGGAGTTTAAGAAATATCAGCTGTTGGGAACTAAAATTTCCATTGTAAGAAACTGAACATATTTTGTTGATAACTTAAGATCCACATACCATCGACAGACTACTAAATGTAAACCAGGGAACTAAATTAATGAACTGTAAGTGGCTAAAGATGTTCTGTAGGGAACTAAAGAAATTACTCACCATATTGGCCTCACTATTAAATGTCAACAATATTAAACTAAACAGTCCTTGTTGGGAACAAAAACAACTACTCTACTAGTGAATTAAACACCTGCTGTATGGGAACTAACTCAACAACCTCTGTAGAACAAAACGATCAGTCACCATAGGGAACTAAAAAAACAAACACATGTTCTGACCACTAAATATCCAGTGTAGAGAGCTTAATAAATATCAGCTGTAGGGAACTAATGAAACAGCCACTGTAGGGAACTAGGTAACCCAACCTACACAGATAGAAAACTGATGACAGACTACAAAATGTTAATTGATCAGAGAGCTTCTTTGTCAAAATATTAATTATTCCTTTAACTATCACTCATGTATGTGAACATTGTTTTGTATTTTCATTTCTCTGTTTTCTAACGATGTTTTAAGTTTCTGTGGAGATTTTTAAAAAACAGGTTTACAATAATCGGTTTGCACTGAGAAACCTTTTCCTTTTGTTTAGATGTTCAAAGTCCGAGTTTACAGTTATTGTTGTTGAGTATTTGAGCTGTTGAGCCATTTTGTGTTGAGTGAAACTACTTTCTTTTCAGGGAGAGATTTTATTTTGACCTGTTTGTAGGTTATATTCTGTTTAAATAAATTAATATTTTTGTCAACGGCTGAGTAACTTTTTCATGATTCATACACATTTTGTCCACATTCACCTTTAATCCTGATTCATAACTGAAGTATCAAACATATTTCTCTTTTACCTCATGTATGATAAATCTCATTTTTTTTTTTTTTACAACTTGGTTTTTATTTTCAAAGCACTGGCTCTTATTTCTATCAATAAGAATAACTTTGTACTCACCAAGTGAACAGCTGATCTCTGGGAGTGCATCGACATCACTAAAAAGAAGTCGAGAAACAAGCAGTCAAAAAACGAGGTTGGCAAAATGTAAAGGGAAACTGAAATTATTACAGATATCACAGTTTTCATGCCCACTTCCTGCTTCAGTTTTGATCTGTGTACTTACTGCAGCTGTCAACAGTTTTCCTACATGTCACGTGTTCTCACTTTCAGTTTCAAAAGTCTCAAAATAAAGTTGTTTGGTTTTTGAAGTCCTGATTGTCTAACCTTTTACCAGTGTCACCAAGCACTCAGATCTCAGGGTACAGAATTACAATATTTTGCCTTGTTATGGATGCTTTACAAATCTGGAGCCAAACCGTAGAATCCTGAGAATCCAGCTGTGCTCGAGAGAAACAACTTTGCAGTGTTGCTGCAGACCTGCTGTCCTTGATAGAGGTCAATACATGTGACAGGCTGCACTGAATCTATTTATTTCCCCTGAGCGTTAAACGTCCTGGAAGCTGCTTCAGGCCTCCTGAGAACAGCCACAACACTAACACCAGCTACGACAGAGTAATCTGCTTTGAATCGGTAACTTTGTTCTCAGACTTCCACTCATGACACGGTCGAAGCACTTCCCACATTCATTGGTGTTTATCACCTCAGAGTTTAGGAGAAAGAGGATCAATATCAAGTGCTAACGATTATCTCTGTTAACCCTGGCTGCTTGTGTCTCCCGTCTGCAGGCGGCCTGTACATCGACAGTGCCTATTACCAGCCGCAGACCATCGCCACACCTATCATCATCCACCTGGGCCCTCAGGATCTTTTCTGACCCCGCCGATGTACCGAGACCAGACTCGGCAGCAGTCTCGACCTCCTGTTTAATCCCTCACCCTTATTAAACTCTGCCAACGCCTCTCAATTACTGCGGCAGCGCTCCCCCGGGTTTCTCCCTCCACACGAGACACGGCAGCAATATTGAAAGCAATATGGAGGAGAAAACACCTCGGGCAACACTCTGTCAAGTCCAGGTCAGGTTTTAGTGAAGAAGAAGCCGCAGACGAGACTTTGTTTGACCCAACTCGCTCAGAAAACGTCAATAAAACACAAAGCAATACTTCTCCTGCCTTCGGGAATCTCTACGTGTTCCAAAGCAACTTCAGACAGGCCATCAGCTCCGGCACATTCACTACAATGTGACCTCCTGTATGTAAATATATTTACTATCTGTACATATGGATGTATGTGAGTTTTGAATATATCTATAAATATATAAATATATAAACATGTTAATATGTTTGAATATGTAAAACCCGAGGACAGGTAAAGACACATATTTATAATATATCTCTGAATGTAAATACTGAAGTAGCTTTGTATTTAAAGCTCTCTCAGATATGCTATCTATAAATATTAAGACTTCAATACATTTTACAAACTGTCTCGAACACTGTATTGCTATGTTGATGGTATATAATCCCTATTTAAACATGATTACATATAGAAGCACCAGGAGAAATATCACATTTAATTTTAAGTTTTAATGGTTTATTCTCAAACTAATAAGTTCTTAAATTGAAGTTCATCACCTGTTGTAAAGTCTCCTGCTGTCACACAGTTGCTGGGTTTTTGGTTTAAACCACATGGAGTCATTAGATCATCAACAGATTTCTGTAACACATAAATATCTTCATCTTCTGTTTGTTTTGGAATCTCTCAAGATGAAATAGCTGCAAAGGTTTAAAGGTAAAGTGTGTCAGATTGAGGGGGATTTGATGGCGTCTAGCTTTGAATTGCAGACTTTTACTGGGAGCTGAATTATCCACAGAGGTCTCCTACTTTCCAAAACAAGCAGACCACGTTATTAAACAGCTAAAAACACAGAATAAAGCAGATTTACATTACAAATCAGTGCATCTGCGACGCTATTTGGCAACTCGAAGACAGGTGGCTTGCCCACAGCTTGGCTTATCAAGATAAATTACGAGATCACAGACAGATTTCACGATCAGCTGATGGACTTATTATCGTGCAGCTGTTAAAATCATGCTAAAGTCACATATCTGTATCATAAACTTCTACGTTTGATTCATTTTCTTTCACACCACAAACTCACTGCACCAGAGTTCATTTGCAAGCAGATAGAGTGCAACCATTTTGAACAGTCTCGGACCCAAATGAACGCGCAAAAGGACCTGATGTCATTTTTACCCAACCGAACAGGTTAGGTGTGAAAGCACCCTGAAGCTGGTAACAGCACCTAATAACACAGTCTGACATTACAAACCCATGTATTGCTGATGCAGTTGTGCCTGTTTGCAGCTCGTCTGACACATGCTGATGTGAGGTCGCTTTCTTCTCTATTAACTTAAGATCCAGACGTTCAGGAGGTTTTCAAACACACCAGGTGATTTATACTGCTGGAAACACTGAATAAAGCAGTTTCATGTCACCAATCAGCATGACACCCGCGCTGCTCATTGCAGTTGGGCTTCTTACTATGATGGCTGATGCGGAAACATGAAAACGCAAATGTGTTCTATCTGGAGCCAGCATTTGGTTTGTCTGTTCTGGGCTACTGTAGAAAAGAAAGACCTGCTCCCTGTGTACATATAAAAGGCTCATTCTAATTTAAGGAGAACACAACTATTCTTATTTTCAGAGAACTATTGCCTAAAGGTAACAAACTCATTATATTATATTGTATTTCTGCCAATATATCCCCCTGAATCCTACACACTGGACCTTTAAAAGGTTGAAAATGATCCTCAAAGAAAAGGTGCAGGGTTTTACAAATGTGTTATCTGTGGTAATATAATAACTTTTATAATATTTCTGGTTTATTATTATTATATTTAACATTTAGTAAATGTAAAGAATCAATTTAAAACAATTCATGGAATTAAATCTTATCTAATTAATGACCGAGTCAAAGTCGAGGTACCTCATTACGTGGATGCAAAAAATCCTAATTATGTTTGGAACAATGGTCACAATGGTCCAATAGATTAAACGAGTTGTTCTGATACTGCTGAAAATGCTGGATCAGGTATCAGCGAGTGCACTCATCCTACACCACAGAATTTAATAATAAACTTTAAAGTAGTGTCACACTCAAATAAAATGGCAGTTCTTCTACGCCGCTCTACAACAGTAACCAACAAAAGTTGCATTGCGTCGCCACTGGCAACTACAGTTTTAGAGCAACAAAGAAAAGTCAGCAATTTGGCAATATTTTATAATCGAACAGTAAAAAGGTTGTACAGCACGCAAGGCTTTAGTTTGGAGGTGTGGCACTAGTGTTTAAATCTTAAAGTATCTGAAGAGAAATCACAGATGTGTTTACTCAGGTTTTACAAAGGGTTTAACCTGAGCCATGAAACTCAACAATGAAAGCAATCATTTCCCTTCCATACAGTGTCAGTAGTATACAGACGTTAAATTTTATTTTACTCAGTGTCGGCAGATATTGAAAGGTATTGAAACATCTCTAAAGTGGACACTACAGTAATATCGGTTGTTAAATTTGTAATATCTTGCAATATGTATCCAACTTACTCCTAGTTTATGTGCATATTTATATTCTAGCCTTCAATTCCTCCGTCAAATTTGGCCGAGACATTAATGAGGAATGCTAATGTGGACATGCTAATGCTATCCATTAAAAGTGGAGACAACAGATTTCAGGTCTGCCTCGTCAAACATTTACTGAGCTGCGCTGAAGGTGGTGAGCTCTATTTGTTATCAGTGAAGAACTACAGCTCCCATGGTGCTTTAAGAGCACACTTAGAGTATGATTACTGCTAATGTGAGAGCTGCCTGAATGCTAACCTCGGTTAAAATTATGAAGTGCTCTGATTTAACTGTTGTGTGTGGTGGATTTATTTTAATGGACATGGACAGGAAACTTCAGTATCATGCTGAAGCTACACAGACTGAAGAAAGAAACCCTCCACATAAAGATACGTGCGACAGATGCAAGTGGAAGGGCCCTGACACACCGAGCCCACAGTCGACTGTTGGTCAATGTTTGGCTCTCGGTGAGCATCTGTCGCCCTAGTTTTTGCTGTGTGTTGGCACTAGTTGGCTATTTTTTGATGGATTCAGCATGTTGAATTAGCGTCAAAGCCAGTGGAGTCCATCAGTTAACTAATTCACTGATTACTCAGTGCACGAGAGGAGAAACCAAAGTGAGGAAAGTAAACAAACAGCTACGGTTAAGAGGGCGTGAAATTGAAACTAACGTGTCGCATTAGCTAATCTTTTTTGTTTTTTTAAAGCCACCAAGCTCTTCAGCAGAAACAGTTTGTAATTGTTTGTGTTAATGGTTCGCTAGCTCTCGATTAATTTGCTTTGTTCTCGCAACATTGCGTTGAGTTGTTGATGTGCTAACTGGCGTCTTGAATCCATCCTGTCCATGGATGTATAAACAGATCTGGGATCTCATTTCTAGAACAGTGCGTAGGATCCATACTAGAAATGTGTGTGTGGACAAAAGCCAAAAATGGCATGCACCAAAAAATATTTGACAGTTTCTACGATCAGGCCTCCACCTCACCATCTGCATCACCATCTTCACATCTCTAAAATGTTCATAAGCCGAATGAGCCAAAGTTTCCCCATCAAGTCTGTTTTTACAGATCACAACTTTTGCGTGGGAAGTGGCACACGCCTCTCTCAGGCCTCGTGTTGTGCATACGCAATGTTTTTAAATGAGACCCCTGGACACAGCATTGGCAACAAGGCCCCATTAATTCCTAAGAAAAGTTGCTCAGTGGAACACGAAGCCAAAATGGTTCAATTGTGGCGTAGAAAATTACCCACATGATCGGGCCCTGCCTTCACACTGTGGACTACAGACTCCCAGCAGATGAGTTGGCTACTTGTGGTTTAGCGCTCTGCTAGCTAGACGGTCTATTGGGGGGTATGTTGGGGTTAAAACGTAGAGTTAGGGTTAGGATTACAGTTATGGGTAAAAGTCATTCTGGGCTGCAGGACATCACATGATGGACTAGGAAGTTTTAATTCCACTGTTTGGCTACTACGAAAATTGGCGTCAAAGCACGGCACACTTCCTGGGGGCCTGGTCCTGTCACTCTTCCAGTTTCTCTTTTTGAATGACGACTGCAGACCACTGCCACCTGCTGGTCTGGAGAGTTACTTCCTCTCAAGCAGGTGCAAAACATACGTGCTAGTTGGTTGTTGGCTGTGGTCTTTGTGGTGTGTTCGTGTGTCACTTCCTGGCAGAGACACAGGGAGACAATGCAACAGTTGGTGTGTGTCGCTGCTGGTTTTGTGATGTTGGTTGGTGTGTCTGAGCCCGAACAGAGCCGAGCTCGGACACTTCAGCTTTTTATGAGTTTGTTTTTCATAGTTTTCAGATTTCATCACTTGTTGCAGAGAGACACCTGATGCTGGTCTCATAAAACAACTAAACTTTAATGAGCAGACTGTTCCAAAAGAAGATCTAAAGCCTGAAAGGGAAAAATGGGAATTTATCAAAATTAATGTTAATTATTCTTGCACTTCACTGTGCAACAACTTTTGACAGAAGCATATTAACACTGAGGAAGAGCATTTGATTTAACACAATGCAAAGTTTTACGAAGCAGTATCAGATAACATGACCTGCTGGGTTATTCCTTGCTGCAGCCTGACTGGAAAGCACAAGTGTCTAAAGCAATATTCAACTCAGGAACCTTCAAACCAACTTAATCTGATCATGTGACACAAACAAATAAAACCGTCGACGAGACGATGCTTCAACAGAATGTGAACGCCGCTGTGGATGTTTAAACACCTGCTGTAATATTATGTACTGTTTAAGTGTTGATGAATGTAACAAACTAATCAAAGGTCAAAGCCTCGGTGAGAGGAGAGAGTACTGTACGTTTTTTTATTTGTTTTCATTTTCATTAAAGTTCAGTTCATGGATTTTAACGTCTAAATGTTCACTATGAGATTCTTGATTTGGTTTTATTTGGAGAATTACATCAAAGAGAGTACGTCTTTAGTGTCCTGAGTTCTGCCCTCCGACTGTGGAAGTTCATTAATAACAAAAGTGGAAAATGTCTGCTGCACTTCAGAGCTTTTCCTCAGAAAAACAGCTTCTAACTTCTGTGGACGCCTCCACACTACTCGCTCAATTAATCAACTTTGCTTCTGAAAAGCTTTTTGACTCAGAAAGTAGTGACGCCACCAGCACACTACTGAGAGAAGCAGTTAAAGTCGTAATGTCTCTATTTGTAGTGACGCTCCTGCCCAACACTGATGAACAAATCCATCATGAATTGATGTCTTCCAAGAAACGCTGGAAACAGTGTTTACACGGCCTGTAGCCTGAAGACTTTGCTCACAGACATTACTCTCACATACGTCTCATTATTTGAAAATGAGGCCATGTTTATTATGACATTATACATTAAATAATGTTAAATAAATGACAGAGGATAAGGAACAGCATAATAAGTCCCCTCTAAATTACTCATTCCACTCATATTAGTTTTGGTTTCACTCAATAGTTTGTCATTTCTGAACTCCTTATCCCAATAGCTCTGTACAGCTCCTGCAGTTTTCTTTGACTTCTGGGCTTCTTGTCTTTACTGTGTGAGATCAGAGATGCTTTTCTGATTTGTAAGTCATGCAAAACCCTGAAATTAAAAGAATGTGTAACGGGAACAGACAAAGCATGAAAAGAAATTGGAGAAATATGTGTGTGGTGTTTGTTTCTGACCTCCTCTCCATCAGGGTGAGTTATTCCTCCCGTCACACTCGGCTGCCGCAGAGCTAATTACATCTGAGTGAAGAGAAAGAGAGCGAAAGAAACGTCTGATTACACACTACGAGAATCAAATAACAGCCCAAAACAAGACATTTAAACCAGCTGTTTAGATGAAAAGCTGAAGCGCTTAATGGGAAAAAATGTGTTTGTAACTCTGCAGGAAGCTTGTTTGGTCTCCAGCATCCCACTGATATTCCCCAAATCGCACAACGCGCACAGCAGTAAGAACATTACAGCACAGGAGACTGAAAACAGACTCAACACATTTTTATTTGACATGGTTTTAAAACGAGCTCCACTTATTGTCCAGGTAGCTTCTAGTTAACTGTTGTTTCCAGAAGCATCACACAGTAGAGGAGACAACAAACACCATCAGTCAAAGAGCTGATGTTTGTACCTGTTGGATTATCACTGGAATATTTATTTATATGTCTGTTAAATAAACTCTCACTTCTCCTACAGCAGTGATTATTCTTTTCTTCACTTCAGTCACATGTTGCTCATATTTTAGGGGATTTTCAGGGGAGATTCTTCAAACGTTAATCTGATGAAAAATTCCCCAGAGACATTTAATTAAAAGCTGAACGCAGTCAGTTTGAAAGCTCATAGTCTCCGTGCAAGCGCTCAGCAGCTGACACGTCGAGGTTTTCACCTCTCCACAGTAATAATCTTGTCCTGTCTACAGTTCCCGTCTCCAGCAGAGAGGTCAGAGGTCAGTGTCTTGCTGAGTGACTATAATTAACATCGAGTATCTTTGAAAAACAGTCGTTCACATCGAGTTAAAGGTCAAACAAATGTTAGCAAAAACTAATTTCCTACTTTGGAGGCACAAACACGCAGCGCGTCAACGGACAGGGTGCCAATCAAAATGAAAACACTTTGTTTTATTGAACGTTTTGAGCTGTGTTTGGTGAATAAAGCCTGGTGGAGCGGAGAAAGGTTCTGCAATGTGTTTTCATTTTGGAGCAGAAACTAATATTAAATGGAAAAAAAGAAATGGTTTTCAAGACGAGACACCCCAGATGAAAATACAGTTATTTCATGCACTGGTCAATTTTGAGATTTTGGGCTATTACGCTTCCATAACAAGTCTTATTTCACACTAGTGGAAAGAAAACTTCAAAATACACATTTACAAAATACAGATTTCTGGTCTGGAAATGTGTGTAAAACATGTTCATTTAACCCTTTGAATCCTGAACAAATTGGCTTGATTTCTTTCAAAAACATGGGAGGAAGGCAGTGAGCAACTTCACGAGCAATGACCAAAAATTAGCAAAAAGTTACAAAAAATTACCTGAAAATTTGCAAAAAAAAAAAAAAAAGGATAATTATGTATATAGATATATGTATTCCATTATAAAAGTCTGAATATATGATTATAATAATCATAAATATAGTTTTCTGGACATTCAGTCGTTCATTTTCCATCACAGCTTATCCTGGTTTTCTGGACATTTTTCCCTTTTTTATTTTTTTTTTTATTTTTTAACAATCTTCTAAGAATTTTCTCTTTTCCAATAACTGATTCTCAGATAATTTACTTAATTACATTACATTGTCATTTTTTTTTCTCCAAGTTTTCGAGATAAAAAACCCAAACTGATTTACTCAGGTTTCAAAGTAATGTGTAATGTAATGTAATATCTATATGTTATATCTATATGTTAAAAATATGTGTATATATATGTTAAAGTTTACCCTAATCACCTGTGGTGTCTTATATTTCGTGTAAAAATGTATGGACTTTACAGCACATATCTTTGAAGGCCATTTTCTCAAAATGAGTTGAGCTAACAAATCTCAACTTCAGCAGCACCAAACTTTCCAGTTTTACTCTGATCCATATTCTGAAGGTTTCTACCCTCAGGGGTTGTTCATACATCATTCAGAGCCTGACTTATAGGACATTTTATTTCTAAAAACATGGTGAAAATTGAGTTTTTGTATTGCTGTTGACAGTATTTTCTGATTTCGCAGTGATAAAGAGACATTCAAAATACCCTCTATAAAAACCTTTTTTAACTCTGATATGTCAACAAAATCAAACAAGATTTTTGAAGCTGGCTTTGTCCAATGATCAGATTTTTGTTCTGGAAATGTTTGCACCCTACTGTATTCCCCAGGGCGTCTTCTCTTAGGCTGCTGTCAGCCCTCGAGTGTCTCCTCTGGTCTGAATCAGGGACTCATGTTGTTCCAAAGTTGTATAATTGCCTAGAGTTGGTTTGTGTTCTCACGGCAGCATTTACAAGAGGACCAGATCAAATGCCTTGTGTGAGAAAGCTGCTCTTGATTGGTCAGAATTTCCATGTGGGAAAAATCCAGGAAGTAAAGCAAACGTTGAAGAAGAGAACACTTGCAAGATAAATGTGACACTTTCTAATGTCACAATGGAGGGACAACTACGCAGGTTGATTTTAGCGCTGCTCATCGTGGACTATATTGCTGTCATTGTTCATTTTAGTCAAACCATACAGTTTGAAAACAAGGCGTAGTGTGGACTGAGACCACCTCTTCAAGAAGGTCTCGGTCCAGTTCCTGGAAAAAGGGAGAAACAGTTAGCCTGGCTCAGTAACTGGTAACAAAAGTCCACCTCGCAGCACGTCTAAAGGCCCTGACACATCAAGCTGATGGTCGGCCTTCGTTCAAGAGCCACTGGTGAGCAACCATCACCCTGCGGTGTGTCCTGCACTGTTGGCCGTACACTGACAGTGACCGCAGAGTCTGTCGGTGAATGAAATCCCTCTGATTAGCAGCTCAGCTCAGTGCACGACATGAGAGATGAAAGTGAGAAACTAAAAACTAAAGTCAAGAGGGAGTGAGACCAAAACAAACACATTACATAAGGTCAGACTATTTTTCTTTGGCCACTGAGCTCTTTAGCAGAAAGGGTTCATGATGGTTTGTGTTGCTGTTCACTGACACTGATGGAGCTCAAAGAGACGACCACTACAGAGGAGACAGAGACAGCAAATTACAGCAATTTATAGTTCAGAGAATCGAGAGGAGAGCGACAAAATGCAATCTGAGGTAAGAATAGGACAAGGTAGCAGTAAGTGTAGTTAAGCCGCCCATCCCCGAAAAGTGTATAAATCTCCCCTATGTGAAACATTAAAGGGGAGAATAACCTCCTATTTTCATCCATTCACTTTCCAGAACCACTTGCCCTGTTAAGGCTGTGCAGGGGTTGGAGCCAGCTGACACTGGGTGAGAGGCAGGGTTCACCCTGGACAGGTCACCAGACTATCACAGGACTGACACATAGAGACAGACAACCATTCACACTCACATTCACACCTACGGACAATTTAGAGTCACCAGTTAACCTGCATGTCTTTGGACTGTGGGAGGAAGCTGGAGCACCTGGAGGAAACCCACACTGACACAGGGAGAACATGCAAACTCTGCACAGAAGGGCTCCTCCACCCTGGTTCAAACCAGAAAACCATCTTGCTGTGAGGCGACACTGCTAACCACTGCACCATGTTTTATACCATGTGTATCTATGAATTTGCGCTGTCCCATCCTAACTAAACTAAACTAAACTAAATTAAATTAAATTAATCTAAACCAAACTAAATTAAATTAAATGAAACTAAAATAAAATAAACTAAATTAAACTAAACAAAATCAAACTAAATTAAACTAAACTAAATTGAATTACATTAAACTAAACTAAACTACATTAAATTAAACTAAACTAAACTAAGTTAAATTACATTAAACTAAACTAAACTACATTAAACTAAACTAAACTAAATTAAATTAAACTAAACTAAATTAAATTAAATTAAACTAAACTAAGTTAAATTTAATTAAGTTAAACTAAATTAAACTAAACTAAATTAAATTAAACTCAACTAAGTTAAATTAAATTAAGTTAAACTAAACTAAACTAAACTAAACTAAACTAAATTAAATTAAATTAAACTCAACTAAGTTGAATTAAATTAAATTAAGTTAAACTAAACTAAACTAAACTAAACTAAACTAAACGTGCTTTGATCGGCACTTTTTCCTCAAACCAAACCTTAAAACTCAGAACCATCAACTCTTCAGGAGCTGAGAATCACTGTCTGTTTTTTCGCCTGCTGTCAAAACATTTCTACATTATTCAGCTTGTAAAATATTTTATGAGCCTGACAGTTTTTATCTTGGGCCAGAATATGGTGTTAAAACGCAGAGTGACACAAATCAGCACTTTTCCAGATTTGTGAGAGTGCTGAAAGTGCATTTGGACAGTGACCACAGAGTGTTATATGCTGCTGTTTACATCCACTGTGGCAGTCAGCAGTCTTAAAACCCTGTCATCTCCCCCGAAATGTCCCGTTGCTGACCCATGATGAACTCTGCAGCTTGGCAGCATCAGCCCTCAGCAGGCCCGCAGACATGAACAGACGCGATCCTTCATGACAGAAGCAGAGAGATTATTCTTTGTTCTTATTTCTAGCAGCATCTTCTTGATGTGCTGCAGCGATCGCTCTGCGGTGTCACACACGGATGAAGTTGTGTCGCCCTGCCGACAGAGCTCTTCTCTCTTGTTTAGGAAAGAAGTGAGACGGTGCGACGCCTGTGTGTTGGATGAAATCAGCGGTGAAGATGTTGAGTGTTTGTGTTTGGTGAGGCAGAAGCATGCGAGTGCAGACGGCGGGGACGGTATCAGATGGAGGTCCAGATCCTGCTGGTATTTTTAGCGGTGAGAAAGAAGCCAGAAGGTGTTGGATTACGCAACGTGGGCACATGCCGCCCTCACTGATGGCAGTTTGTCATCTTATATCAGCACTCAGGACCATGATGCACTGCAGCGCAGACGCACTTCAGCTGCAGTTTGTTCACCTTCGCAAAAAACACCTCTGACATCAGCTCAGAGGATGAAGGACAATCACACTGTTTACAGTTATGATGATGAGATCATTGTGGGTATGAGCTGGATTCATTAGTATTAACTTGTAGTAGTAGTTTTATTAGTCGGCCTGTAATCTGACATTTGTCCTCATCACAGCTGTTTCTATAACATATATATAAACATGTTAAAGTTCACTGAGTCTAAGACAAATAAGTTGATATATGACTGCTTGAAACTAAATTTCTATAAATATTTTATCACACAATTTTGTTTATTTGCCTCCATGTTTTTTTTTCTATTTCTGTTTCGATCATTAAGACGATCAGACCAAACTTCCACTAAAACTATCCACTTTTTCACTGTATCACTGCACTTTTTATTTTCACGTAGTCACAAATTTGTCCTTTTATCACATCTAAACTTTTTAGATTTCAAAAAGTTTTGTTTTCTTTAAAAAAAAAAAAGTCCTTTACACATTTCCATTCTGTCAAATCCTGTGCAAAAAAATAAGTGCTAACTCTCAGTTTTCTGGTGATTGTTTAGTTTTCCCCCGCAGATTTTACACTATCAGTTCATCATTTTAAAGGTAAACTATGCAGAGTTGTCAGTTACTGTTTGTAAACACGCTCGCCAAAGTGAAAGTAAAAGCCGACTCCAGATTCTTTCTCGTTGGGCGTTTCGTCTCGCTATATCTGCATTTTTTCTGCATTAGGTCTCTTGGTTGCGTCAAGCCATGTTGGCTATTTGGAGCCAGAAGTGACCATTTTGGGCGAGAGGGTGGAGCTGTAGAGAATCAGCTTCGTCTCCAATCAGCATTCACATCACCCCTTTAACGGCGAGATGCACTGACACGCCACCACAAAATACCATCCGTCTCGGCCCACGCAGCACTCAGACTTTGATCCTAAAAAGCACAGAGTTTGAAAGGAACTGAACACGTAATTGATGCATAAAAATAAGTAACCACAGTAAAGTTTTCACTGGCCTCCCTGCTGCTTTCTGCCGTTCACTAACCTGTTTTCCAGCCTGTCCATGAACAAAATGTGACACACCAAAACAAAACGCACACAAACAGAAAGGCGTACTCGTCAGCTGCAGAGCTGTGCACACACACAGCGGGTTGACCATCTTTGAAAAACCTGCGTACACACACTAACTTTGGTGTAACAAGGGTCTGAGAGAGGGTCATGAGTGATGAGGAGGGATTATTAATGTCTCAATCTATACTTGTTTTGTTTTGTTTTTTTGGAAAATCCTGCAGAGTATATCTTTAGTTAGTTAGTTAGTTAGTTAGTTAGTTAGTTAGTAGCAGTTAATTTCCAACATGTAAGTATCAAATAAACAAAATAATCATACCGCAGTAGACAGACATTTAAAAAACAGGTTACTAAAGTGGAGACCTCAAAATGAAATGATGCTGCACAGTGTCAGGTTGGCCATGTTAAAATGTGTGGAGACTATGAATTGTAAAAAAACAAAGACGAGGTCTCATTCCTGCAGCCGGGTGACGACCTGGTTCAAAAGCTGAGCAGGGAGACACGTCTTTAATGTGTCCAGCAGTCAGGACTCTGGCATCGAGGTCACTGCTCGAGCTTCAACAGATCCACAGACACAAAGTGTGATCATGTTTGAACATGAGACCACAGCGCCCTCTGCTGGTGGACTCCTGAGCTTTCTACAGGACTCGGGGGGTTTTTCTTTGAAGCTGATATGAGCGGTGATGTTTTTAGATTAAAGCTGCAGATATATCATGTCAGGAATGCATAACAGTCTCAGGGCTGTGGGGGTTTTGGAGAAAGATGTTTAACTTTAAAGAGGCTGAAACAAACAGCGTGTTGAGGCAGGCTGCCCCGATGCTGTTTCAAAACAAGCTCACGACCTTAGTTCATCTTAAAGGCTGAAAAACTGGTTAACTGGAAAACTTATACACCAGAGACTAAAGCACGAGCTGCTTTTTTCCTTCACTCGCTCATCCTTTCATTCTCCCACCTCTACCAGCTCATTTCCTTTCCTACATCCTTCCTCTGCCTCCTTCTCTCCTACTACACCTTCTCTTACCTCGGCATGTTTTTACAGTAGGTGTAGTCAAAGCAACAGTTTACGAGAAACTGGAAAAAGAACTGAAAATTTTTAAATAAGGAAACAAAAGAAATTATAGCTGCGCAGCAATGGTCAGGGCCGGGCTATTTTAGGCAAAATTAGGCAATTCTGAGCAACACACACACTAAAACAAAGCATCTCACAACATAGAAGTTACATCATATAATTATGGCATGTCCTTCAAATTGTGGATGAGTGGCTGAAGTGGTCAGACTCATAATATACAAAGGAAAGAAAAAACTCAAGAACAAGAAAGTAAGAATAACATGAACTGCTAGCAATCATGAACAAACTGGCCTGATCTAGCTTAAAGCTGAACATTATCCATGGTGACAAAGATGAAAACATTTTTTAAAATGTAAAAGTAGCTATTGGATAGACTCTGCATATTGACTGATAGCTAAGCCAAATAAACAGGGAAAAGAGACAAGGGGATAACAGGGGAAAGTGTTGATAAAGAGTATTTGTCTCTCTGCAAAACTGCCTGGATCATAATTATTATAGTCTCTAATCCACATAGCATGATGCCTGAACACAGGACTTTCACATTAGACTGTCCGTTCTGCCTTAACTGAGGCTTGAACTCACAACTTCTGAGACTGAGGTCCATCTTCTATCTCACTGAACCAAACTGGCAAGTGACAGTTCGTGTGGCTTCACAAATTGCCAGACAGTAGCCATCCATGCCATGGAAAAGCAAATTTCAAAGTGAAAGTTCCAAAGCTGTAGCACATATGGTTGATCTGTTATGAATTTTCAAAGTTTTGAAATTTAGAGGCTTGCTGTAACTTCAAACTTCATCTACCATGACTCCAAAATTTTGTCATTTTTTTAATGAACGTTGAAAATATATTTAGCACGAGTTTACGAGTATATGTTTACTATAACGTTCACAGTCAAACATTTTGATGCACTGTACTCTCAATTTTTCTGTGATCTGGAATCTGTGAGGACAAACTGTGTAGGACAGTCTGAAGATGCTCTGTAGCAAGTTTGGTGTCAATTGAGCAAAAATTGTGGGGAGCAGATAGGTTTAAGAAGTTTTACAGTTTTAGAAAAAAACAGAGTGACGAACTTCTTCATAATTTTTAATAGGTTTAAATGTCCAAAGGTTTCTTCAGTATTGGAGCTACATTTTGGTGAAAGCTGCGAAACTGTAGCATATACAGTCGATCTGTGTAAACTTCAGACGCTTGCTGTAGCGCCACCATCAGGGACTATTGACTCGTGTTTGCAGCTGAGCAAATCTGGCATAGGACTGGACGTTTGTACCCTGGAAATCCAGACTTCTCACAAGAGCACAATTTGAATTTGCTCAGCGAGCCACTCAGCACAATCAGTAATGATGCTCATTACCCATGCCGTTGGAGCCGAGCTGCACCAATCACATCGGTGTATCTGATACAGGCGGGCCAGAGGCGAGCTAAACAGATGACGACAGCGCTGCGACGACAAAGTCCGGAATCAGTCAGTAAACATTGCAAGATGGCTACGGATGAACACCAGCTGTTTGAAACAGCTTTGGCTGCTACAATGAACGAGTTAGATTTGGCTTTTTCTCTAAAACAGGAACAGAAGACGGCGCTCGAGTCTTTCCTTTGCAAGAAGGACATTTTTGCTGTTTTGCCGACCGGATACAGCAAGAATCTAATCTACCAGTTAGCTCCGCTGGTAGCTAAGCGTATGGGGCTTAGTGTTCTGACTGGTCGTAGTGTTATCCAATTGTGTGCAGTGGTATTTTCAAATGCATGCTTGGTGCCGCCCCTCGAGTTGGGCCATTTGCATTACTCATAGCCAGACCCTAAATCTTCCTAGATTTGGGTCTGGATTTCCAGGCTAGGACCTTTGTGCAAAGTTTGGTGATTTTTCGCACATGGGAAGTAGGATTTCCTTGGAAGAAGAAGAAGAAGAAGAAGAAGAAGAAGAAGAGTGTGCCAATGGAGGAGCTCAGACAGGTAGGGTGGAGCCAGGCTGTGGAGGGGCTTTATAGGTGATGATGAGGAGTGGATACGCTCGGGAGATGGGGGAGCCAGTGGAGGTTATGAAGGACGGGGGTAAAGTGGCCATGGGTGCGAGAATCTGTGAGAAGATGAGCAGCTAAATTGTCTCCTGAGAGTTCTGGATGGTGAAATGTAGAGGAGACTGTTGTAGTATTAAAGTTAAGTCTAGAGGTGATTCACTAATTTTGCCTACTTGTATGAGCTTATTTCTCTTGTCAACATTTGACTTATTTATATATGAAGTCATATCTGCACCTCACATCTCCATCTGTTCATGTATGGGCGAAGTGCTGGTTGATATGTGTGCTCTCATATTCTTAATTTTTGTTTGTTATGTGCTGGTGGGGGCGCCATGTTCTGATATTTTATTTTTTATTCTGCAAATCTTTCAATCTTGAAAGCCCTTTGTGCTTAAGCTTAAAAAGTGCCATAAAAATAAAGTTAATATTATTTTTAAGAAAGAAAAGAAATGAAAGAAATTTCTTGAGACAAGAAAAACCAACAGCATGAGGACAGAAGCAGAAGAGATGGAAATGAAACCCTCTTCATCATTTCAGCAGATGTTAAACTGAGCCACTAGATGGCAGCACACCTCTCTGACAGTCTGACCTGAGATCAGCTGCAGCAGCACAAACACTGGTCGCTTTGTCTCTTCTCACACTACAAGACGCTTCATTGTCTCCGGCAAATATTTGACTCGACTCAGTCTGTTATCACACGCTGTTTTTATCTTGTGCAGAGAACTCTTCAGGCGACGCTGATTCCCAAAAAGGTAACGAGAGTTTTAACCTCCAGCATCAAACAAAAGCTCTGCTTGTTCATCACGAGGACGCTCTGAGGTTCCTCCAGTCCAAAAATATTTAAGTTTCTCACATCATAAGAAAATCCAAAATGACACTCCATAACTGGATTTACAGATTAATGATCAAGACTATCAACTGTGACAGCTCTCTCAACATTTAACATCGACTACAGACAAATAGAAAGATTATCTGAGTGGTGAGAAGCTGAGAGGACAGGATGTGGTTAATAATCACGAGATACAAAAACTACACATAAACATCAGGAGGTTTTTGTGATTTGAACAGCTGATGTTAACATTACAGACATTTACTGAGGAGTCAAAAATAAACTTGAGCTTTAAAGTAAATTAACAAATGTCATGAAACTGAAGAATTTGTGTTCTGTCAGAGAGACATGTGACAAACATTTTAATAAATTTTAGGGATTGTGTCCATGTGGCCGCAGGTTCAATCAAACCCACGGATCTTTCCTGCTTGTCATTCTCCCTCTGTCTCTCTCCCCTTCACGCTCCAGCTGCCCGATCAAATAAAGGCAAAAATATCTTTAAAAATATACATATATACCTGGTTCTGAGGGGAACAACCCCAGCAGCGATTTCTTGGTACAACACATTCTCACTCTGACCTCGTCACATACTGACATTTGGTCACAGACCTTCCACCGAGACATGGCGTCCAAGGTACCCTGGGTGTGTTGGTTGTTGACGTTCTGGGACGCCGTGTCAACTTCAGCCTGTTACATGCATTGTCCTCTTTCAAAATACACTTCTGTTTTCACAGGAAATGCACAGTTTGCACACGGTCTCTTTCAAATTAAACTATGTCAGTACAACACCACAAATTGATTTTTTTTTTTCCCTTCAACAAAACTACATGGTTGGCTTTAAAATCATACGGGAAACAAACACCGCTCTCCCGGGTGAAAGTCTTTGTGGTGTTTGTTGGACTCATCCACCACCATTCACGCTCACCCTGCTCGGACTTTGTTTTTGTCCCACCACGTTTTCCCCTGATGCTGCCAAGCGCCATGAAACTATAATGGCGACTGGTCACGTATCATGCCGACATTAAAGGACAGCTTCTTTTTTTTTTTTTGTCTGTGTTTGATGCATCACTGCCCAAGAGCTGGATTTCAACAACTTCTGAGTGAGACCGTGTTGCTCAGTAACAAACACTCTCCCGCTGGAAAAACAGCGACAGGTCACACCAACTCACACAGGTTTGGTGGCTGAAAATCTACAATGACTCACTAAAAACAACTGGTTCTGTTGTTTACTGGTTGCAAAAAGTGGTCTACAGCTTGGCAGGCATCTCAGCTACATGACAGCTCATTTATTTCATCATGTTAGAAACGCTGATACGATACATTAGAATTGTACTAATAAAACATGTCTAGGGTTTGCAGAAACCTACAGTGCTGACATTTCCTCTGGCTGCTGGGCTAAAAACTTATAAGCAGACATTCTGAACGCTTAAATATTTAAATTCTGAAATAAGAGATATCCATTAGATCAACTTTGAAAAAGAAAAAGTGAGTGTATCTGCAGTGGAGTCGAGAAGATCCATCTGGTTTTTGTTTTATTTTTTATGGTGAAAATGCCACAAACTGTGTTTCTGTTAAACAGCCACTAAACAACAGCTAAACATGACGAGGTCAAAACCAAGTATGTGGCTGGAAACAGTATGAAATGAGGAATATTAAATTGAAATGTGAAGTGGCCGGTATAGACCCAGTCAGACTGTGATTTGCTTTGACTTTAAATTCACGGAGCTGTCCCTGTTGCTGTGGTCCACTCCAAAAACTCACATAAATACAGAGCAGTAAACTCAGACAGTCACACAGCATGGCGCCTGCGTGAGAGAGAGCGGAGTGAGAGAGTGGTACATCCTGTCAGCCGAGGGGTTTCCTATCTGTGCAGCCGAGCACCGCAGCACCTCCACGGACTATTACATCCAGACGGTCCCGGTGTTTCCTCCGCAGGCTCCACTTCACTCAGCTGCCCGATAAACCCGCTGCTTCTTCCCACTTTAACCTGAATAACAAACCAGGGCTCGGTACTTCGGTTGGATCCAAATGGAGACTAGCGGAGGCTAACTGGCTGTGCTTCCCTCTGGTCATGCTGCGGCTAACGCTCCGCTAGCCGCTCCCAGCTAGCTCCGGTTTGTTATTCAGGTTAAAGTGGGAAGAAGCGTCCAACAGCCAAAGCATCATTCTGACAAACACAAACTGCTGCATCTTCACTCTGAGGTATTTTCTTAAGTTGTTCTCTCACATGAGCTCCAGCGCCACCACTCACCCAAACGTTCGGTTAAAGTGAAGGATGGCATCTGGGTGAAGTGCGCAGAAGGCTGGACATGTCGCAGATTTCACCGCGCTCACAAAGCTGGTTTATAGTTTGGTCATTAACAAGAGTCTCTTTCTGTTCCTGGAGTTTGTTTAACAATTTCAGCGCCAGTCTTTACCAACAAATCTCGTCACCTATCCAGGAAGTCATTTTCATTAGCATGTGTGTAAATGAAGCTTCTTCTTCACCCTCACATGATTGAATTCTTAAAGTTTCACATGAGCTGCATAATAAAGATGTCATCAACATGCCCGCTCACTCGCTGTGAACACTACTCGCTGCTCCGTTCACACGAGCTCAACCGGACATTACACGGACTATGTACTTGGGAGCTGACAGGATAAAGTCTGTTTCATGTCCGATCCAAAAAAGTCGGACATCTCTGTTCTCACATACAGCTCATGCAGTGCACGTGTGAGAGGAGCTTTAAAGTGAGAGAAGTAAACATCAGATGGACTCACTGTTGAGGCAACGCTCACAAACTCTGACAAGAGGATTTACACATCGATCACATGCGAGTTACATGTAACATTTATTTATCTGAGACAGTCTTTCGGTGACTAAACTGAAACCAGAGCAGAAATAAGTGGTTGAATAGTCATTCTGTTGCATAATGTTTTGAGGTCTTGCAGCAAAAAGCCAAACACGAGCTGGTTCCAGGAAAACTTCCCCGCTTCATTTGTTCTGTATGATAGTAAATGTCATCTCTTCAGCTTTTGGGTTGTTTTTCAGCCAAACCAGCGAACGGGAGACGTCACAGAGACCTCCGAGAACTTGTGATGATCATTTTCCACTAATTCCTGACTTTTTATAGACTCATGTATTGAAATGAAGAGTTGCATCCGTAACTCAAGACATAAAAAGATAAAATCTAAGTCACATGTGAGGGTGGAGAGCAGCATGAGAGCCGCAGCCTCGCTGTGGTTCTGGTTGGTGTTGCTGCTGCTGCACCTGCGGATCATGAGACGGGTTGATAACAGAGCTGCTGTCTCTCTCCTCAACACTGGGCCGCATTGTAGTGAAGCAGCCGGAGGCTAATCGATCCAGTCGGGCCCAAAATCAGCTGGACACTCCCCCGAGGAGTGGAAACAGGACAGTCAAGGGATGAAAAGGGAAAAGATCCACCATTATATTGTTTGTAATGGATGATCCAAAAAGTATTTAGTGTTTTCTGAATGATTAGCAGTCATGAAAGTCAGTGGGTACAAATATACAGCCTCTTAGTGGCACAAGGGATCGATAGTTTGAGCGTAGGAAAAAAAAGTCCCCCTGACTACATGTTTTCCTGCTGCTAACCTGTCTCGTGGCTCAGGTTATTTCATCACTGAAGAAATAAATGCAGTCTAAATTAACCGCATTAAAAATACATTTCACAAGAGTGAAGCCTCCGTTTCCTCTCCAGTTGCTGGCCGCGGTCTGAAATATTAATGCAACCTCTACATTCTCCATACAGACCTCTGCTCCGCTCACAGTTACTCCAGGATGAGTGACAGAGAGAACAAAGAAATTGACAGAAAGAGGACAGGAGTTAACTGAGTTCTCTGTGAGACAAAGAGGTAACGGTCCGAAACAAAAGGAGTCGTCTGTATTTCAGACACACTGAATAAAAATAACCTTCATTCATGGGAGAGGAGGAAGAGCAGAGAGGAAGAAGAACATCGATTCACTCATTCACACACACAAACGTAAACAGCAAGAAGTTGGCAATCATCGCATCCAACATGTCTTGTAGTTAGTTTTACAGCAGACTAAGGTTACAAACACAGTATTAGAGGCAGGACCACGTTCATTCCTATGGAAGCTGCTGCTGATGCACAAAGCCAAAATTATTTCTGGGGCATGAAATTACCCGGATCTTTCACATTATGGGGCCCAAAGAGAGTGCACACTAGAGACTGTCGAGTGTCTAACGTCCGCCGGCTGAACGGAAACCTCTGGTTTAGAATGGGAACAAAATAATTTAATCCTGTGGCTTTTCTAGATTTTCCAAATGTTATTGGACGAAATGGATCAAATCCTGATCGTGACACGAGTCATTTCACGGAGTTGTGACGCTCAAAAATAAATGTGTCCACTGATTTACAATATAAGTCTATAGCCCCTTTTACACTGCCAGATTTTCGGCAAATGTTGGGCCGTTTTGCCGGCAAGCTGCAAGCGTTTAGACACACAGAGCTGGATTGGTGAGTTGATCCGAGGTGCCCAATTTTCCGCCTCGTCGGGTTGACATATTGGAGGAATTTTTTTAGTTTAAACAGAACCAGGCAGCCTTCCACAAAAGGAGGAGCTGTTGAAGACTTGTGGGAGGAGCTGTTGATGATGGGGAGACAAGGAATTGCGCGCCCTCCTTGTCCTCGCAAACGAAGAGGCCATTAACCGTCAGATGACGGGGACGGTGAAGGACGGGCCGACTTACGAGAGACCAGCTGCAGCTTCCCTCCCACGTCACTGTTTACGTCACACGCGCTGAGCTACATGTTTTGTTACTTGCTCACGCCCCCCATTGCCCCGAAAAAGGCACATTCTGTATAAACAAAAGTAGGTAGGCAACATTTTGCTGCACTCCCCGATTTTGTTTTTATACTGCCAATGCTGAAAGAAGACTGATTGGGCTTTCCTGCAAATTTGCACAACTCCATATGAACAAAAGTCTTTTTTGGGCCCAGTGGCATCATGTGACGTGTAATACCATCTTTGGCCACGACAAAAATTGGATTCAAAGCCCGGCGCTGTCCCAGGGGGCTTGGTTAAAAAGAGTCAGTAAATTTTCAGCAAATTTGGATCTAGCACACATGGCACCCTAGGCTTGGCTTGGTACCACAACCCCCACCCCTCCCCCACAAAAAAATATCAATTATTTTTCTCATTATTATTATCATTGTCATTTTTTATTGTATTTATTTATCTATTGTAATTATTACTATTAAGTACAGGAGTTAATTTGAACTGAACACAATAAATAATGTAGCTAACAAAAGATATTAATAAATAAACTATACGTAAATACGGTTTTGTGCATTTTGCCAATTTTGTGTGCTTGTTCTGTTTATTTACTGCTTCCCCAATTCCTTTTGATTTTCTCATACGTGTTTCCTAAATGTAAAAAAATAAAATTCTGTTTCATGTGTTTTTTAGCGACCTATTGTTGATTTTCCAGCAGGGATATTGCCAGAAAAAGCAGGTCTTTTAAGCCCAAACATAGGCTGACCAAATGTCCTCTTTTGCCCGGACATGTCCACTTTGCATGTCTTGTCCGGGTTTTCCTGTCTGTGAGATATTATTTTGTAATATAACTGAATTTTCTATCCATAGGCCTACATATAAACTTTAAATATATTAAAATTATAAGGCATTTTCTTAGTAAACTGCGAGTATCATTTAAGCAGGCTATCTCCTGGAAATCAAAATATGGTCACCCTACCCAAACATGATCTTCTAACCACAACCAAAACCTAACCACACGTTACCCACAGCTTTATTGACACATTAAGTATCTGCAACATAATAACAAATGAAATATATCTGTGGTTTGCAGAAATATAAAATGCCAATGGGTTTTTTGAGGCAGTTGGGTTGAACAATTATTTTCATGATCTGCTGATTATCTATGATAAATCAATTTGTCAATATAAAGTCAGAAAATATTGAAAATTACAGTTTTTCTCCATCACAGTTGACTTAAGCTTAATGTGATGTCTTTAAATCACTTGTTTTGTTCGACCCACAGTCCAATTATTTTCCTGGTTAATTAATTAATCATGTGGTCTGCAAATGTTAATCAAACTGTGGGGAAAAAAATGCCAACAGCTAAAAATGTTTGGTTTACTGTGACTTGCAACAAAGAACAGAAGCACGTCTGAAGGCTGGAACCACTTATTTTGGGGATATTTCCTCTTTCAAAAATCTAACCATCAAAATAGCTCCAGATCACTTGATTCATGTAACTGAGGGCCAAAGAAATTCAGAGATGTAAGAGAGAAGAGAGCTAATTGGATAAAACCTAAGTTAATTATTTTGCTATCAAAGTTCAAAATAGACAAAGTCAGATTTATAGAGAAGTTTCAGTAAATGTTTGAACCAGTGCACAAAGCCGTCACTGTCATGTGGAAACCACGTGTCTCCAAAATATTGAATTATTATTATTATTATTTTTAGAAAGCAAGTCTTTATTTATGACTGCTTGCATTTTTTAGACTTGTGATGAACTCATTAACCCAGGAAGTAACATTTAAATTTAGCTGAACTGAGTAACACTGGAGAGAAGAGGTGGATGTGAAATTACAGAAGAGCAGACCTGCATAATAAAGGACTGTCTTAGTGAGGAAAAAAGTCATTTGCTGCATTGTCACATCACTTTCCTGATGGATGAGTAGAATCATTTTTCTAGAGCCATTACACAGCAGAGCATCACAGCAGCCCGTCCTGTAGGGGGCGTAACTACGAGGAGGAAGTCCTCTGATCTTCCTCCATCAGCACACAGAGGAGCAAAGATGCTGGTGTGATTACAGCGAGCAAAGCTGCCTCCAAACACTCACACACTCACACACACACTCACACTCACGCTGCATATTCTCCATACTAGTCCATAGATTACGCTCCTGCTGTTTTCAATGATTAATTAGCTGCCGGTTCCATTATTGATGCTGTGTTTGTGTGCAGCAGAGAAGCCTCGCTGAATAATAGATTGAACCTCGACTCGGTTGCTTTTGGGGAAGGCAGAGGAGGGGAGTAAGGGAGCAAGGAGGGTAGGAAACATATTAGGGTGGAAGGAATACACGGAGGAAAGGCCATGAGAAGAAGTCATGATGTGCTTTAGGCTATGTGCTTTGCAAACACAGCGTATGAACAGTTTTTGTTTTGTTAGAAGTAACGTTTTTTTTAATGCTAATTTTTTTCTTTTATACGTGCTTTCCCCTCATCTTGTGTACGTTTGTGTGACGTACAGTAACTGTGCTGTGATTGTAGTTCAGGGTCAGAGGCACATTTACATCTGAGGACTTTATTATAATCTGGTTAGGTAAAGGTCAATTTTCTCTTGACATAGTAACATTAGGAGGCTCAGAGGACTGTTCATAGATCCTGACTTTGAAGTTTTAACATGTTTTCCACTCTGACGCTCAGAGTAGACATTCCAGTTAAACAAGGTATTAAATGAATGCGCAATCAGTATTTAGGTCACCTCTCCTCTCCTTCCTGTTCTTTAAACTGTTTAAGTTTGTTTGCCCCTCAGTGCGGTTTGTTTTAACACAGCAGTCACACTCAGGTGTGAACACACCAAAACAACCGGACCGAGACCTTCTTGAAGAGGTGGTCTCGGTCCGGTTCCAAAGGAACTCTGGTGCGGTTGGTTTGTGGTGAGAAGGTGTTCCGACCTGGATGTGAAGCAACTGCAGCCACATGACACATTTTTTGGTTTAAACATGAGCATGTTACAGTCCTGGAGGATTATTAATGTGCACCTCCTCCTGTACTGCGAGAGAGATGGAGACAGCTGCTCAGAGGAGGAGAGGCTTTGCCTGGTCAGGCTCTGAGACATCATTATCTTCTGCCTTCAGCTTCGAATTGGTGAATTTACAGTTAACTTCATACGATACAGTCTCAGTGTTTAAATGTCCCGTCAAACCCTGTTCAAACAGTCAAATATTCATACTGAACAGCCAAATCCAAAACTGCCATGATTCCGAGTCGGGTAAAACAAACTGAAAATCAAACTGGAGTCAAACTGAAAAACTCTGAAAAGTAATTAAACTTTTTTACTTCACTTTGAAATTAAATTCCCATCTAGCTACAGATATGCTAACAAATGTCATGATCACACTTTTTATCGGTGATAAAGCAGCATGAAGCTGATAAACATGGTAAACATTACATGCTTGCACTGTTATTGTGAGCATGTTAACATTAGCATTTAGCTTTAGCACAGACTCTGTGTTGATTTCAGCCCTTTACTGGAAACATTAACTTCTGGGCCAGACAATTTAACTACCAACATGTTTAAATGTTAATAGCCTACTAATAAAATATTTCAGTTGGACACGAGTTTGTTTTCATGTGTGGAGCTGCTACAAACAGGCAGCTGACTCTCTGATGATCCGCTGCTTTCAAGGGAGAAAAACAGTGAAGTGTTTCTGGAACAAACCTATTTGTTAAACAATCTGGTGTCAGATACTTGTGAAGAGCGTTAGCGAACGTTTCAGGGTCCCCAAAGTCTTGAAAATCATTCAGCAACATCCACATGTAAACTCTCAGCTGGAGAGAAAAGGAAAACAAACAGCGGCGCTGATGTGGTTTCACTGCAGAAAAGAGCAGCGTGGAGTCGACTTGGACGGTGCTGAGTGTTATTACAACATTTATTCAAATCAATTCAAAGTGAAAACAGCTTTGTTAACGTGACAGCTGCGGTCTGCTTCTGCCAAAGCCGCACAACAATCTCATTTGTCGAGCTTGGCAGGAGGAATGTGAGTTTAACAGTGATGAAAGGACTCTCATTATGAACTGAGGAGAAACCCTTTAAGGGCCGCCGTCCGGCCATCTTTGGCTCCGTGTCCACCGGAGTTGTTCATTTGCAGTGTTTGTATCTTGGCAGTTTGTTATCCCATCAGCTCACTAAGTGTTTATCAGAACTCCACATGTAGCTGTGCTGAGGCCAGATTGAGTCTGTGTCTGCAGCAGGGCCCCTGACTAACAATATTCATGGTCGACCAATCGTCATCATTTAGGGCCGCTAGTCGATTGGTCGCCCCTTTGTTTCTGATATGAATGCAATTATTAAATGATATATTTTGGTGGTTTGAGTTGAAGGTGTGAGAAAGAATAGTATCAGTAACATTGTTAACACTGTGCTACATTACAGAGAAATACAAACCGTACTAATGAACCTTCATTAATATAGGCCTATATTTTATTTCCAAGTGCACGTCACACACTGAGCGAGCCGCCTGTTAATGATGCTGTGGGCTAATGGGCATGTAGCTACTTCCATGTTTCAGATGATACGTCATGTTTGTAGTCGACCAATGAAGATGAGTTTACATATCACCTTGGGTTCGTCCTTCACCTTCTCAAAATGATCCCACACTTTGGATTTCCTGCCCGACATGTTATTAACTAGCCTGTGGAATAACCGCAGGCACCAGCCCTGGAGATTAACCTGACTCCTGTCTGACTGCTGAGCGTGGACACTTCCTGTGTCTGTCCTTTCAAAGTAAATTCCCACATGGTCCAGTCATATAGGTTTGGGTTTATTTTGACAAGTAGCAGCTCCTAATGGTTTGGTTTTTTTCCTCTGAGACTAAGCAACCGATAAAATGTTGACTTTTCTGGTCGGCTAACATTTGGTAGACTATTGAGGGGCATATAGACATAAATATAGGAAAATTGAATAGACAAAATAAAATAAAATAAATAAACAGACACAAATAATATCAAATATTAAACAAAATCAATGTGAGCTAAATAAAAGTTGCAACAGAAATATTCGGGAGACAAACTATGTATTTTCTTCCACTCCCTTAACTACAACATATAGCAGCAGTCTGAACCACTGGGCTGTGACTGTACGTTTGGCCCAAAGGTATGTCAAGACACTACTCTGAGTTGGATTCCCTGGAATGTATCAGAAATGGTTCCCAGATTTCCAAGAGGTGTTTGCAGGAGGCTGATTCTGCTAAGGTACTGTCATGAAGCATCTTTAAATAAGTTAGTGGTCGTAGCACCTCTTACAACCCTGCAACCCGTTACATGATCTCTGTCATGGATGGGAACTACATCCACATTCTTAATAAGTTTACCTCTGATGTTTTGTCCTGACAGCTAACAGGACGTGTCCCTCCCACACTGTGGGAACACAAAGAGAGAATTCTGTACCTAAACGACTCTAAATGACATAATACAGCGGCCATAACTGTGTCAACGTAAAGGATGCCATGTGACTATTGTATAAAATCCTAACCGCCAGAATCTCTTACATGATTCATTATCAGTTCGTGATTTTCATTACAGTCCAAGAGTTAGTTTGTGACAGTGTAATAAACCTTAATGTCTTGTTTGCTTCCACACTAATAGCTAAAGCGTTTCCACCATAACTAATGTCCTTTTAGGTTGGAATTTAAATTCAATACTGTACAATCTGCTCTGACGTGCTCTGCTCACAGCCTCATACTTTACACATGTTCAGCAGGTAAATTACCATCTTCACCATCTTTGTTGGGCTTGTTAGTGAGTGACTTATGTTAGTGAACATTTGTCTGAAACAGGGTTGCAAGGGTTGAGACATTTCTGGAAATTTTCCAAAGGAAGTTAATTTGGGAATTTGGGAAATTTTGCACAATTTCAACATAAAATCGTACCATTTAGCAGTGAATGTATTTTGGGGGAGGGGAGGAATATACATAAAAACATTTGCTACCTTACTTACTCACCATGGCACATTTCACACTGTATTTATCAATCAATCAATCATTTGTTATATCCGTCAAATGGAAATTATATAAGGTACAACTCCAGTGAGATGTGATCCCGTCAGCTCCTTTAACTTGTGCTCTGTAATTTAGTCCCTTTTTTCCAACACATCCTTACTCTGACCTCGTCACATATCAGCGTTTGATCATAGACTTTGCGTGTCAAAATATGACATGAAAGGTACCCTGGGTGTGTTGTTGTTGACTTCCAGGACGCCATGTCTATTCCATATATTGACTGTTTTCAAAATACACTTCTGTTTTCAAATGATATGTACAATTTACATACAGTCTCTTTCAAAATAAAGCTAATGAGAGGCGAGCACCAGCCTTTGGGGTGAAATTCGGAGGTTATCTGACCCATTCACTCAGATGTGAGTTGTCGACAGTGACAATGTGTGTGTCGGCTTCGTGGTCGGGTCAGTATCTGGCCGCATATTATGCCGACGTGTAAGGACGGCTTTTTTCATCACTGTCTGATGCTGGAAGTCACTGACCAAGCGGAGGATCTCAACAACTCTGCTTTTTAATTGTCCGTGCTCCCACATGGTTTCTAGTTGTGGAATAATTTGACTGTCCACACATCTCGACCAACGAGAGTTTACTGCATCCTTTCATCCTGAAGGCTACTCTAGGAAGATTCAAACATGTTTTCTGTTCTACCCAGGAGGACGGGACAGTATTAGTCTGAAGCCCTGCTTTTTAGCCGGCCAGAAAAACATCGACCACTGGTGAATGTCTTATTTGCTGGCCGATGGTGGTCAACAAGGTGAATACTGGCTGATACTGATGTTCAGCCAGTTGTTAGTTGCATCCCTATCGTCCATCCAGGGAGAGGGATCTGTCCTCTGTTGCTCTTCCTGAGATTTCTTGTTTTTTTTTCCTCAAAATGTTTTTCTGGGGACTTTTTCTGTGTCTGAATCGCGGGTCTGATAACAGAGGGTGTCATACGCCGTACAGACTTTAAAGGTCCTTCAGGCAAATCTATTAATTTCGATAGTGGGCTGTAAAAATAAAGTCGACAGCGTTATAATATCATCCCCTCCAGCTCATATTTGTACTTTGGTTATTTTCATGTTTTTGTTTCAATCACACACTCTCTCCCACGAGCTGATAAAGTTCTACGAACTCTGGAGCTTTCAGGCAGATAAGAAGAAAAACGCATCGACCAAGAATTGTATGTTTGTTCTTGGAAAGCCGACATGTTGGAGATATGAGTTTGATAGTGAGCAGTGTGACTGGAGAGCCGACAGAGAGAAATGAAGCAGAAACAGTCTTTCTCTTTTCTGTCGTCCCTTTAAAGAGACACTAATGTGGTGAACGGCTTCAACACAAACTGCAAATCAAGATGTTTGGAATATTTTGACACATTAACATTAAAGTTCCTACATTTGTACTTCATTTTTCCTAAAATGGCTTGTTAGCGTTGTTAACACGCCTCATTTACACTGAGGACCAGCTGCTGCTACAGTCTGAATGTGAAGAATGCTAACAGGCCACTTCAGAGAAACTGCTTTAAAACAACACTCAAACTTCACTTGTTCTTCTGTCTGTCTCCTGTTTGGTAACTCACTCTGACAGATGTACAACACACCCGAAGCTTGTTAAACAAATCTGATTCTCCTATCAATATATGACGACAATAATTTTCTTGTTTCCAGAAAATCAGCACTGCAGCCAAAAGCTGACGTGTTACTGGTGTGAAGAGTCGCTGAAACTGTGTCAGATGTTCTGGAAACATATTAGTTAGTGATAGCATCTACTGCTAGCTCACCTAGCACCACTGAGTGAGCTATTAGGGATGTAACAATCCATTAAGCTGGCTGTTGGCAAGCAGCCAAGAGAAAGATGATGAGGACACTGTTGTTATTATTATTATTATCATTATTATCAGGAATGCACGCGATTAATCGTCAAAACGATTAAACGGCCACCCCCTCGCTCGTCGGCACCCGAAATATTAGTCGGTTACACCAGTTCGTGTTTTATTCATGTTCAAGGCCGTTGAGTTGCCGTCGCATTCACACCGCACGGCACAAAGTGTCTCGTACTTCAGCAGCATTTAAAAATATTGTTATATTTAACAATAAATTGTGCAAATTTTTGACTGTTTTCTGAGTGCTTTCCCTTTTTTAGACAAGTGGACTAGTCTTGATGTTCTTGATTTTCATTTAGTCAACGTGAAAATTAAACACCAGGAACATCCCAAATTAGTGTATCTTAGTATAGATATGAATGTGTATGTGTTTGTGAAAATTACGTGATGAGCTTATGCCAGTGTGTGTTGTTGCACGTGACCACATTTGTATGTTGCTAACTGGATTGCTCCAAAAAATTTTCGTTGTATAACACACAATGACAATAAACAATCTATTTACCTGGGAATAAATCAGCAGTGTGGAAATATTTTGGATTTCGGAGAAATTAGGGGTCAGCAGACAGAGCATATGCCGTATGTAAATAACGCCATTACAAGATAAAACACAACAAAGCCTTTCCTGCCTGGTGGAGCATCTCACCCCGCTAACTTCTCACTATAGCAACATTAGCTGCTCTGTTTCAACAATGTTCAGCACAAAGAAACGTGCATGCAGACTGAAATTCAACCGAGCTGTTCTGTCCGGACTTAAACAGTGACGTAAACCAACGGTGAGTCAGAAAAATAATTACGTCACACGTAATTTGTTAAGCTATGAGAAGAGGGGGAATAAAGTTGCTAGCTGCTAAGCTAATTTATGCAATGTAAACATGCTTGAACTAATAATGTGCGACTAGCAAAAAACAATTGTTTTGTCCATGACGAATATCAGCAAATATCCTATCATTATCCAAAGAATCTATATAATATTGTACCGTGATGAAACTGGTGATTTACAAGAGCCGGAGCCTCCTACATGAAACTGCTCACAAGGTCTGTGGATTATCTTGAGTAACCAGGTCAGAATTTCTGGAAAGAGACATTGATGTTGAGTTTTTCTAATGTTTTTTTTTTTTTTGGCATCTTTAACACCAGAAGCTGAGTGCCATCTAGTTCCATTATACTGGAGAGGAGGCAAACATCTCTCCAACACTCTGCACCTCACACCAAAACTATCTAGACTGATAAACAGCACTTCAGGTAAGAGGAAAAAGAAACATATGTTATTTTATTCAGGAGTGAACTGTCCCTTTAAGACTTGGTTTTAGTGCTGCGGGTCCTCATGAATGTAGGAGTACAGTTTGTTTGTTTACATGGATTCCTTTCACTCAGCGTAAATTGTCCAGTAATGTAATCTCCTTCAGAATGTCCCTCCATGGTAAAAGAACAAACTCAGTCGTTCACCAAGTTCCTGGTGATGTAACGACTTCAGTGTCTCCCAACACTTTTCCCTCTGCTCTAGTTCAGCCTGAGCGGCCTCATTAGGGCCAGTGTCTCCAATTTGGTCCTTAACTCTCTTTGTAATAACAAAAATATAATTTGCTACCAGCTGCTGTTCAGAAGTGAAGAGACAGTCTGTGGGGTTACATGAATAAAAACTTCAGGTCGTGGTTGTGCCGGTAAGACGCCAATAAGACACGAGCCTGCAAAGAGGCGGAGCACACAGCTGCATTGAGTGCTGTACAGATTCAAATGAGAGTGTATCAGTCCATAAGAAGTGCAAGTCAAAAATGTGTCTGATATGTTTGCAGTATAGACACGAGGAAGGTTTCCACCTGGCACTCTGTTCTGAATGCAAGCCGGTTTTGTTTTGTTCCATCCTTCATTGTCTAGATTGGCCAATATCAGTTCTGGTGGCCACATCACAGCTGCAACACGGCGCACTGTCTCACCCTGCTCTCCATCACTGAAATTCATTAAACAAACATCTTTGGTTTGTTTGAATATAAGGCATGTAATGAGAGCATGAAGAATAAATGCTTCATGTTTTAAGATAAAATCTTTTCAAATAACCACAGAAGAAGTGTTTGTAAGCTGCTGTAGAGCCTGACTGAGTTCCTACTGTGGGGCGTCTGGGCTCAGCCTTACTGTACGTTCAGACCAGAAGCTTCCAAAGAGACAAAGTCTCTCGCGGACGCCCAAGAAGCACGACTGTCAAAAGTATTTGTGGCAGCTTTGGTCGCTCTCGTCGCTCAACACGTGGATCATTGCATGTTCGCTTGTCAAATTAAAGGAGCCGCAAGGCAGACCACTGGCTTGAAAGAGTAGTTGTTGGTTGCTGTTGTCCAGTCAGAAAGCTCATAGTTGGCCTACAGAGAGTTACGTTTGGTCAATGAAAACAGAAAACATATGTCATCCCATTCAAACCAAGCAAGGAAGACATGCATGCTAAGTCTGTTACTAACATTAAACACTTTAAAACTCACCAGACCAACTAACTACCTCCCCGACACAGTCCCAAGCCTCATTCTTTTTATTTGGTCTCTGTAACCGCACAGCGACACATTATAAAGGACTGAGTGGGCGCAAACGCAAGTAATAAACTTGTCGACACTGTGGGAACAACTGTGCTGTAGGAACCAAAGTTACATGGCTTGTTCTCTGGAACCCGCTTCATCAAAACACGTCAGAATTCTTTCAGAATTGATTGTCGCCGAACCGCATCAGAGCCCATTACCATAAAGTCAAACGAGTTTTAACTCCCCTCTGAACCGCTCTGGTCACTTTGGTCGCCCAAGTCGCCGGGCTCTCATTGAAAATGAATGACTTCCGCTGTTTTAGAAGCTCTGGTCGCTTTTGGTTTGAACGTACATCCGACATCCAGATGGGGCTCGGAGTAGAGCCGCTGCTCCTCTGTGTCAAAAGGGGTCAGTCGAGGTGGTTCAACATCTGATCAGGATCCTCCTGCGCTCTTCCAACTGGTAGGAGGCCCCGGGGCAGACCCAGATAACACTGGAGGGATTACATATCTCATGTGGCCTGGGAACACCTTGGGATCCTCCAGGAGGAGCTGGTGCATTGTTGGACAGAGGGGCGTCTGGGTGCTTTGCTTGGCTGTCCCTGCGACCCGGCATCGAATAAGCAGTTGAAAATGGATGGATGAAGAGTCCCAGAGAGTTTTGTGGTAGAGCTGTTTCTTTAATGAGGCCGTGTGTCCACCGAAGTGTTTCTTTTCCCAGCTGAAAACAGCAGTTGTTGTCGTTCAGCACTTGTGTTTGTCCTCTGTGATGGATGGTCTTTGAGGTATTTGTCCTGCCCCGTCTCAGCTGTGACTGGACGGCTGGTGACAAGGGAGAAGTGATTCCAAAGCAAACTAGTTAAAATGGATTAGACAGATGAAACAACATGAGCATCCCATGAACACTATCCAGGAGCAGAGAGCTGTATCTGTAGTTTTTGGCTGTTGTGTGGATTTTACGCTTTACAATGTTTTTTGGGTAAAATAATCTGTTTTATAGAAAACTCCTTTCTCTCGTCTTGCTTCTGCTGTTGCTGCCTTTGCAGGGTAAAAACTACAACAGCATGTTCACTGTAGCGTCATGACTAACTTAAAGTTTTAAAAAAGGTGCTTGACCAAGAAAGACAAAGAGAGTATAAGTGAGTGAGCTGGAGAAGAATGAAAGGAAATAAGAATAATGAGCAGAGAAGGGAAGCGGAGGAATTTCAGCGTTGTGTTTGGAAGTTCCCACCACAGACCTGAGCAGCTCCGGACCGTACACTGCTAAAAATGTCTCCTTAAGTCATCTCATCCGCCAGTAAATCATATTACATCAACTTGTCAAGTTCACGTTGGATGCAATGTGACAGTCTCAGATAAAGTGAGCTACCTGCAGCTGATACAGACACAAACACTTTCAGCTCAGTGATGTACATACAGGAAAATCAACGCCGTTTTCATGAGGTGGGAAAGATTTATGCTTTATAGATGTTTTAGGAGCTACATTAACATGAGTGGCAGATATTTTTTTACAGGGCAGTGTTTGTTGGCTGTGATAACAATCTGTGTTTATATTGTTTCTATTTCTGGTTATCAGGGGCTCACACACACACACACACACACACACACACACACACACACACACACACACATTACATCATGCTGCTATTAATGAATTCTATTTTTGTAAACCGCTGAACAAGAAACGCAAAAGGTATAGAAAAGTGTGTGCTCACTGTTAAACCTCTCTGTGAGGAGAAGTTGAGTCAAAGACCAGAGAGAGTCTATATCTCCCTGCTTCCCTCCCAGCAATACTCCTATCTAGTATCTAGGGTTGCAACATTATGAGATTTTCACAGTATAACAGAATTATTATCTTTCAAAAAGAGCCTTAAAGGAATTAAATTAAAAGAGTTATTTTTTGGTATGTACTGCACTGTATGTAAAAAGTCTCCTTTTTGAAAATAACTAAAATAAAGTTCAGATTTTTTGTCCACTTTCTTTTTTAAATCAATGTCATAGATAAGCAAATACCTTGTAACCAGTATATCACTGTAACCCTACACTGGACCCAACCTGAAGTTGTTTTTAAGCCTGAAACTGATGAGTTGATCAGTATGAAAACTCTGTGTGTGTCTGTTCCATGTTTTTCTCCTCACTGACTTGGTCAATCCATGTGAAATTTGGCACAGTGGTAGAGGGTCATGGCAGGATGCCAATGAAGCAATATTACATCAATTGGCCAAAGGGGGGCGCTATAGCAACCCATTGAAATGTCAAACTTTGAATGGGCATATCTCATGCCCCGTATGTGGTAGAGACATGAAACTTTGCACAGAGATGTCTCTCCTCATGAGGAACACATTTGACTCAAGAACCCATAACTTCTGCTTATATAGATTTTCCGCCATTTTGAATGTTTTGAAAAACACTTCAAATGGATCTCTTCCTAGGAAGTTTGAGCGACCTGCATGAAACTGGGTGAACATAATCTAGGGACCAATATCTAAAGTTCCCTCTTGGCAAAAGTTGGAAAACTTCCTAAAACTGAGCTTCTATAAGGCAATGAATATTGCGGAGGGCGTGGCTCATCACATAAAGGTGTATAACATCTCAAGGGTTTCACCCATCACCACGCAACTTTGTAGGCATATGACCACACATAGTCCCCTCAGATTATGTGTGGTCATATGCCTACAAAGTTGCGTGGTGATGGGTGAAACCCTTGAGATGTTATACACACACCGATGGCTGTGGCTCCCCCTGTGGACCAATGTTGGTGTTTCTAATGTTTGGTATGACTAAGTCATGGTATGGTCTGCTGTACATAATCACGGAAACTGTCAGTGTGTCATTCTGTCAGTCAGTCATTCTGTCTGTTCCACGTTTTTCTGCTCACTGACGTGGTCAATCTATGTGAAACTGCACATAGACACTGAGGACTGGCATAGGTAGAAGGTGACAAAGCTACCAGTGGCTATGGACTAGTGTTTATATTTCATTAGAAAACTATTTACAGATCAATCTCAGAATTGAGCTTCAGGAAATTTTTGATCACAGGAGTAACAGATCAAGCAAATGAGTATTTTCCCTCTTCATGATATTGACACATTTTATCTGGATGATACTCATAAAAAGAACATTATCTGTACTGGATACTTGTTTCTGAGTATTTGGCTCAACACTGGTGTGCATGTAACAGGCAGGAACTGTACACTTCCTTAGAAAATGGACGTGTATTCTAAAATAACACAATGTATGTAATGAGCAGAAATTGACAAGCCATCCCTGAACATCCAAAACTGATGCAGGAGGATACCTAGTGTGTCGTATGTTGATGTGCAGGGCCACTGACAAAGCAGCCGTATTTGGTGAGTTGGGATGAGAACATGTTGTATTATCACCCTCCTGACATTTTGTAGGTTCATTACACTGACAAAAGCTATGAGAGCTTGTGGAAGGTAGTGAACTTGCTGTTTAAGCACATCACCCAGCTGATACTGGGAAATGTTCTCCCAGTTTCACTGCACTGACATCTGCATGGATATACTGGCAATCACCAGGCAGACGGTGGTCGCTTGGAAAATTTTAATACATCGCTGAATTGTAGTAGAGCAGACATATAAAATTACAGTAATTGGAGACACTGATTTAAAGTATAAGTAGCTCTAAATTTGTCCGCCCACAGTACTTCAGTAAATGTATTGAATTATATTCCACCTCAGTGTTTCATCGGCCCCGCCCACTGAACTTCAAGTCAACTCATATTATTTCTGCCTCTCAGAATTTTTCATGGTTCATAACTGTAGTCTTTATGTCTCTGGTGAATGCCTGTATGTGCATACTGCATTTATATATCTGACTGCGTCCACATATGTCGGCATGTGTGTGTACGCACATGTGTGTAAGTGTGCGTGTGTGTGATTGCAGTCAGGTGAGTCGTCGTGGCTCCAGCCTCATTTCCTCGGCTCTAAGAATAACCGGCAGCATGAACAGGCTGTTTTCACTCTGATTACAGATAGGACCTCCACCTTGTTATCGCTCAGGCTCCCAAACACGCTGCGTTACAACACACACACACACACACACACACACACTGCAAAAAATGTCGCTGGTCATTTTAATCACGTTGCTCACACTGAATACATTTTTGAAAATGTTTCTGCTGTGACATTTCTTCTTTGATTTATGTTAAACAATTCAACTTTACAACTGATGAGATTAAAGATTAAGGGACTAATAAATTAGCTCATTGTCTCAAAAAGTAACCAAATTATATTAAATGAGAAGAAGCAAAAAGAAATGACTGTGAAGATGACCACACATATAAATGTGTGTGTATATTTATAATTCTTTTTCTCCTTCCTCATAAAATCTCTTAAATTAACTCCATCACAGAAGCACTCACCAAAAGCAGGAATAATTGGTGTCCTGTGCCTCATAATATCCCTTAATTAACTCTATTATGAGTGACTGACTGAGCGCCATCTCCACAGCCTCTTCCTGTGAAGTGACATTCATTACAACAAAGCAGTGTTCACATTAGCGTCATTAACAGCACGTGGAAAAACAAAGCATCCGGGGAGGAAAAATGGAGCCGATAAGTGTTTGAATTAAAGCAGTAAATAAATGAGTGTTGTTGCTGTACTCAGGCCCATAAACAGAGCTGCGTAATTATGACCATAAATTGTTTAGATATGAAGAGTTTTGTGTTGAGAAACAGAATCAGTCCTCTGTAACACAGAGGGTCTGTGTGTCTGTTCATTTAGCATCACCTGGAATCAGTCAAAGGACAATTAAATTATTATGTTATCAGCTGCTAGGTGTGACGCCAGCTGAGCTGTAAACAGCACGACACCAAACAGCTCAGCGAGTGTGACCCCTAAGACGAGGAAGTGCCAAACGCAGGATTCCTAAACATTTTCAGGGACAAATTTCAAAACTTTTTCATGACTTTTTAAGGATCCATAATAACAATATTGCCCGGCGTTTTTCAAAAATATCAGATTCAATCTCTGTTCAAACATCATTTCAACTATCCGGCCAAGGCAGTCTCACTCCAAAATTGTCAAAATCCAGCGCTTGGGCTGTGACTGGTGGCGTCAGACACCGACTAAAAAAGCTGTCCTTTAACGCCAGCATGATATACAGCCAGTTGCCATTATTATTTAACGGCAGTTGGCGGCGTCTGGAGGGAACGCAGCAGGACAAGAACAAAAGCGGTGAAAGTCCAAGAAGGGCAGGAGGTCCAACAAACACCGACTTTCACCTGGGAGAGCTGTGTTTGTGTCACCTCAGATTATAAAGCAAAACCTTGTTCTTCTTACCTAAACCCAGCCATGTGCTTTTGTTGCCTAAACCCAACCAGGAAAAAATAACATTCAGTCGCAGTGTTGTACCGACGTAGTTCGTAACAGGCAGAACTTGTCAAGGTGTCCTAGAATGTCAACAACCAATGCACACAGGGTACGCTGAGGTCGCATCTGGACATGGAAAGTCCATGACCAAAAGTCGATACCTGACAAGGTCGGAGTGAGAATGTGATCTGGCAAACGTGAGGGGAGAGATGGATTGTGGGGAGAGTATGAGAAACGTATGAGATGCCAAATAAAATGTTGTCACACCTCAATGTGTTACTATATCAACAGCTACAGGAAATAAATTGTTATGTTTGTTACATTATGCAGATGACTATCTACAGAGGAGTTCTGTAACAAATTCATTACAGAAAAAAATTCCATGACTTTTCCAGGTTTTCCATGCCCGCAAATCGCGTTAAATCTTTGAATAATACGGTCCTGTTAGTCACTACATGCACATTGTCACTCAGGCTAACAGGGAGCCTGGACAGGTATCATACAAATGGAGAGCAGGAGACCGCTCTCAACCCTTTTCTGTCTGATTGCATAATTAAGAAACAAAAGTAACTCCACACAGCCTCATTCCACAAAACTCCCCCAAAATGCAACCTCTCTGATGACTTCAGGTTTTATTTAACATACATAAATTAAACAATATTCAACACCAAGTTTTACTTTCTTGCCAGCAGACGTCACATTTGTCAGATCTCACGTTGGAAATGATAGTGTGTGGGTGGAAGAGAGCCGAGTCGAGCCGTTCCAAGCTAAATACATAAAATCTCACCCCCACCCCACCGCCCCTTTCTGCTCTCAGCCCTGGTCCAAATTTGGCACTGTTGGCCTCTGTGAAAAGGCATTTCCCCCGGGTGGAGGGGGATCGAGGTTCTGTGTAACTCTTGACTGCGGTCTGACAACATCGTGATTTTCCCACAGGAAAATAAAAACATAAACTTTGACATAACATGCTTTTGAATCAGAGGATCAAAGCTGTGAGAGGAAAGGCTTCGTGGGATCTGTGTGTGCCACGCAACAAAACACAAGGTTCAGAGTTTAAGGTTAATTCATTGTCATGATATCCCACAATGAAATACAGTTGTAGTTCCTTTTATGCTACACAAGGAACACAAAAAACAAAACTGTATTTTTTTATGGTGGAGTGTGGAGGATGAGGTCGAGTCAGAGTTTCCCTTTCTCTGACATAAGAAACTAAATGTACGGTTGGAAGACGCCTCACTTCAAGTTTTGAAAAGTAATCAGATTAACAGTCAGACACTAAAAATGAGAGAGTAATTTATCAGGCAACCAGGTGCTCAAATAAAAAGAGAACTGAACAGGTGAAAATAAACTGACATACTGGAGGAGTCTGAAGAATTCATCAGGTTTTTGGGTGAAACTAGAATTACAGCCTCTTGGTTGTACAGTATAACTCCACAGACCAGTGGCGTTCCTCTTATAGTTTACATCCATGTCTGTGAAAACATGGACGCTTCACACACATCTTACCCCGACAGCACAGAAGATCTATACAATCAGCACAGTTTCAAGATTAGTGTCACCAATTCAGTCTATTCACCAAATCAAATCAAATCAAATCTATCTCTCTCTTCATCATTTTATCCTATGAGACATTTGGGTAAAATTTTTCTCGAGTTATGGCCAAAAAGATGATTAATGAGGTCACAGCGACTTTGACTTTTGACCTTTAGCCACCAAATTCTAGTCAGACCATTCTTGAGTCCAACTGAATGTTTGTACCACATTTGATGAAATTTCCTCAAGATCTTCATGAGAGAGTGCATTTAGGGACAGACAGTGACCTTTGATCTCCACCTTTGACCTTCAACCACAGAATTCTAATCAGTTCATTCTTGGAGATTGGCGCCAAGTTTGAAGAAATTTCCTTAAGGTGCTCATGAGATGAAGGTGTTTACAAGAAGAAGACAGTGATCTTGACCTCTGACCACCAAAATTGAAGAAGTCCATTGTTGGGTCCTGGTGAATGTTTGTGCCACATTTGTAGAAATACCCTCACAGTGTTCTTGAGGTATTTCATTCACAAAAAACCTTTGACTACCAAAATGTAATCAGTTCATTCTTGAGTCCAAGGACACATTTGTGCCAAATCTGAAGAAATTCCCTCAAGATTTTCCTGAGAGAGTGTATTTACAAGAATGGGACAGACAAGGTCATGGTGACCATTGATCTCCACCTTTGACCTTCAACCACAGAATTCTAATCAGTTCATTCTTGGACATTTGTGCCAAGTTGGAAGAAATTTCCTCAAGATAGTCTTGAGATATCATGTTCAGAGGAATGAGACAGACGAGGTCATCATGACTTTGACCTTTAACCACCAAATCAAATTAGTTCATTTGTGAGTCCAAGTACATGTTTGTGACAAATTTGAAGAAACTCAAGGTATTCACGAGACAGAGTGTAATTAAATTATTAGACAGCAAATCTGTCAATCTGAAAAATTGTACACATTGTACAGAGTGGGAGGAAAATAGGATCATTATGGGTCCATTAGTTAATTTTTGCTTTGAGTGTCCAGTGAAGAATTAATGCTCTTTCAGAGACATTTTCCAGGCATGAAAATTGTCAAACTCATCAATTCATGTCAGGACAAAAATATTAGTATTGGCTTTTGGAAACCGTTATTGTTGCATCATCACAACATTACTGAAGAGAGGTCTGTATCAACACAAATCAACATTTGTCTTGGACCACATGCTGCTGAAGCCTGGAGCACACAGTTAGGACCAAAAAAAAAAAAACCCTCATTGGAACAATTCCATATTGTCCGAGATGTTCACTGTGCTCCCGATCAATAACTTTCATGTGAGCCTAATCAATGGCATCAAACAGTCACATCATGTGAGCACAGCGGGACAGTTGCTTTGGCACAGAAAGAGTCACATGAGCTAAATAAAGCAGGACTCTCTGCAGAGGAATCAGCTGTACTGGGGTTAAACACAGTGATTTGTAATCTAGCTAAAAACAACCTGCCAGACTAGAAACAATTTATTTTCATGTATGATTTTATATGTTGGGAGGTAAAATTTAAAATGACTGTAGAGTTTATAGGCATCAAAGTAATAAACACAAGTTACACCATTAATATTTACATCTCGCGCAGCAGGGGCCTCTCGTCCATGAGTAGATGCATGCTTCCTCCTGCGCAGTGATACAGCTGGAGGTTGTGATTCAGTAGAGAAAAAGTAGTTCCTTCAAATGTATTTTTTGGTGCTTTGAGCAGAGACCAAAGTACATGGTGGTCACTTCCTGTCAACATTACAGATCAGAAGTACAGAGAGTTGTTGACTAGGGGTCAGTCCCAAGTGTCTTATTTTATAGTGCTACTGCTAGCTCCTCGCTTAAACCGGAAGTCATTCGAGTCCGCCATCTCTAGGCCATCCCAAGTCTCTTATTTGTGCAGCGAGGAGCTAGTGCTAGGAGCTAGCAGCAAGCTTTAAGCAGCTACAAGCTAGTCGCGTCATGTGACGCTTCAGTGGAAAGGACGTCTCATGTCTCTTAAACAGACAATGCTCGCTCATCGCTCCTAGCACTAGCTCCTCGCATTTTTTCCAAGGTGGGAGGTGCTAAACAGCTAGCAAAGTCGGCTAGGTAAGATAACTAGCAGTAATTTAAGAGACTTGGGACGGACCCTATAGATGAACACCGTCTCATCGTGAGGTCACTTCCTGTCAACGTTACAGATCATAAGTACAGAGAGTTGTTGACTAGAGATGATACACGTCTGAACTGGGCTTAGACATCCAATGGTACTAATTATGTTGGCGTAAATTATTGGAAAGGGGCTAAATAACACTAAATATTGGTGAGGAAACACTTGGCATTTTCAAAATGGTCCATTGAACTTTCACTTCAAGATATCATAATTAAAAAGGTGCTACGGGTCAAAAGTCTCCCCTAAGTCTAAGAAGGCTGTATATGTACATAAAGCAAAACTAGTTTTACTTGCTGTTTTTTCCACTCCTTCTCTGTAGTCTCTGAGGCTGCAGAAAGGAATGCTAAGGTTTAATTTTATGCCGATATGCATCGTTAAAGCAAATCAGATACAAAAAGATAAGACGACGTGCAGCATCAAACCAGTAAAGTACAGCCATGAAGTATCTGTTACTGCTTTGGTCATAACTGAGCTGCAAATGTGAGAGACGTGATACAACGAGAACGCAACAAGAAAAATCAGGTGATCATGATGTACGCTCAAACAGTTGAGACCCCTGCCAGGAAATCACCTGCTCCCTAAAAGTCTCCCTCCCACGCTGTATTCAGAGCTGTTGAGGATTAATAAAGTAAATAGCCTTTCCCAACTGTTCTATGATGAATATTTTAAAGGTGCATTTTGAGGATTTTTGGTACCAAATCAATCCAAAACACAGACTCAGAACATCTCATTTTAATCAGACTGTTACACCTCCATATTTACAACAATCTGCAGCAACTTGTTCAGATCACATGCTGAATAGCAAACGGCTCAACCAGAGTTAAGATAGTGAAAGCCCTTTCATTCAGATTTTTCTTCTGCTTTTACTGATTGGTTTTGTGGATTGAGGGAACACCAGCAAGCTGTATTGCACCGAGTCCCACAGCTGAGCAGCATCGCGCTGCTGTCGAGGAAAAATAATGCAAATCTGCAAATGTTTTAAGTGTTTCATTCAGACATTTGCACTTTATATGACCTTTGATGCTTCGGCTCTTCAAACTCTGATTGTGCAACTCAAATAAAAATGTTTTTGTTTTAAGCTCTTTATGAAACTTTACCCTCTGCAGATTTGCATCATTTCGTCCCGACAGCAGCGACAGGAGAGATCACAGGCCGGCCAGAGGGTTTCCTAACATGAGCAGGAACTCATTGCCCTCGTAAGAAAACATGATAAGCCATCTGTGTTACACAACAGTAGTCAGGATACTGAGACAACAAGTACAGTCAGTAAGTTGCTCTCCAGTAGCATCATGAGACAGAAACATCGATCCAGACTGAATCATGCAGGAAAAAGTCTGTCCGTGAGCGTCTTTCACCACAGATCAAGCACAGATCAAACATGTCAACACTTTGCAGGAAATTACATTTCATAGCAGTTACATAACACATACCGTTACATAGAAAACATTATATAAATAGGACATAGTGGGGGCAGCAGGGTCAGTGGAGGTTCAATCCCCCTGACAGCAGCTGGTGAGTCTGTTGCACCGGAAAAATCCTACCGTTAAACTCTGACCCCTAACCTTACTCTGACCTCTGACCCCTGAACCCCTGCAGTGAAATGTGGCATCTCTAGAGAGAAAATGTAAAACAAATAATAGTTTCTCACCACCTTAAAGAAATAGCTGCATTTAAAGTCACAATGAAATAAAATGACTTTTTTGAAAAAGTCAGTGACAAATAAATTCTGCTGAGGAAGAGTGTGTGATTGTTTCAGCACACCAGTCACCAGAGGAGAATGTTGGCTGTATGTTTCTACAAACCACAGGTACATTACACTTTTAAGTTTCATATGCACAGTGTTGGGGGATAAATTATTAACAACAGTTACGTAATTAAATTACAAAATAAATGTTACTGTAATCTACTGTAAACAAATTTACATGGCTTACAAGGATCTGTGTGGACGGATTTTGATCAGCTGTCTTGTCTGAACTTCCATCACCTCCAGTCTGCCAATAAAATCAACGGGCATTGCTCTGAGCAACTTAAAGAGGTACTTCACTGCAGGAAAGATGGCCTCTTAACAAAACTAGGATGTCTCTGCAGTAGGAAGATGCAAATACTTTTGAGTAAAGAACCAGAGAAAACAGAGAAAAAGAAAGCTTTTGTTCAAGAGGGAGAAAAACCTACAACTACCAGAATGCACTGCGCTGCACCGGGCCAATAAATGCTCCTCCATGTGTGCGATGAATGTGAACACGTTAGTTTGAAACAACGACAGCCGGCTGGCAAAAAATGATCTTGATCTCTTACAGTTAAACAGTGAGATAAAACATGTTCCTGAAAACATCTGAGGAGAGAAATGGGCACCTTAGTTACAGAATCTTAATTTATATTTAATCAACGCTGCCTAGTTTTACTATTTGATCTCAGATTTTTTCAGCCCACTTCCTGTTCACAAATCCTCGCTATGACAGCTATAAACGGCTCTAAAATATGTTTCTAAAAACACTGTTGGTGAGAAACAGGCAGTGCAGTAACATAATCTTTATATATGTTCCACCAGCGATGCCTTTTTTTACTGTTTGGTCAGATTTTGGTTTGAGTTCGAGGCTGGGCGGGTCGGCTCTTGATCTGCTTCTATACTCTTCCTGTAGTTTGAGCAGCCAGCAAAACTCTGCTGGATGACGTAATCTGTCATGACGTAAATTACATCATCTGGCAGAGTTTGGCCGGTGGGCGAGGAGGGAGACCTGGGCAGTGGTTAGATGGAGAGACGCTTACAGTTCATTGGCACATAGTACCCACATTTTTCATACACAGAGCTGGTTGAAAATAAGTAGAGTTGTACCAATACTGATACCAGTATCGGAAATGCCTCCGTTACTGCCTAAAATGCAGTATCAGGTATCGGCGAGTACAGCCTATGACCAATCCGATACCACGTAATGCCTCACATCATTACGCATACGCACGCTACAGGCAAACGAAACGGAAATGGAGCGGAGCTTAAAAAGCACTTTAACCTGCGTCTTGATCTGTGTCAACACTGGATAATAATAATTTTTTTAAAAAAAAAGTTTTATGGCATTCATTCTACTATTATGTATTTATTTCTTAATATTTTACATAGAGTTTTAGGAGTTGAGACATACAACAGTTCATATCCCATCCATTTTTATTTTACACGCTGGTATCGGCTCGGTACTCGTACCGGCAGATAACTAAGGTTCAGGGATCGGAATCGGGAAGGAAAAAGTGGTATCGGCACACCTCTAAAAATAAGTGAAGAACCCCTTTAAATCTGCCATTGCCTGGCTATGACCAGCCGACTGCGCCAAGGTGGGTGGCCGTGTTGTAAGACATAATTCCTTTAGTGCGAGAATTTAACTACATTTTCCTTCTGAAATCAGAAAAGGCTCTGACACTACTGCTGTCAACATTAAAATGCTCGATATCAAATCTGACAAATCCTTTATAGGTTGGTAAATGTAACCCCACTAAGTCACATAATAAAAGTAATCAAATGCAATACGTTACATTACTTTGATGAAGTAGTTTAAATAGTTAAATTACTTATTATATTTCTAACAGGGTAACTAGTAATCTGTCATTAAATTTCAAAACTAACTTTCCCAACACTGCACATGTATCGTAAACGTTTCAAGAAGTGATGCAGTATATGAGCTGACTCTGTCATCAGGAGGTGGAGAGGATGTCAAGGGAGAAAGCGTCACCTGCTAAGCTGCAGACCACTGTTCAAGACCAACAAACAACAAAACAGACGTGGATGCTTTTAATTTCCAGCGGGATAGTGGCACAAAGAGCTGTTGAGACATCACTGCATTTCCAAATTGGACTGTGCCCTCAGAGCTGGGTATTTTAGGCCAAAACATGACCTTTTCCTAACCATATCCCACAGACTTGTGTGGCTATACTGAACCATACGTTAATAACAGCAATATTAAAAGATAAAGTTTGATGTATCCACTACATAATAACGTAGAAATGTAACACATCTGTGTTTTGCACAAACATACAACATTTTCTCTGGTGACTGGGTTGGTTTCCAAGGTCAAGAACGAGCTTTCAGTCTTGACTTTTTCAGTGATTCTACAGCGATAGCCCTTGTGAAAAATCCTGCCAGGAATACATTTAAAATCACATTTCGTACATATTTCATAGACCGTACGACCAAGTATCTGTAGACACCCTACAGAAAAGCTGAAGGGTTTAACATATTCAGGCCGGCCGGGAAACTGTATAACAGATAGATGATGTATTTCTAAATTCTTGGCACAGAACAAACATAACACCTTAAATCTGCACTATGTATTTGGACCATGTTCAGGAAATGTGTGAAAATAATTCAGTGCAGACAAACCAGACGAGTTCTTCAAGCTCTCAACCCAGTATCTGTTGATAATTACCCTGAAACCAACACAGTAAATGTAATGTATACAGGGATTTATAAGTAGTTTGACCACAATAAATCATGTGGACTCCACTGTAGACTTAATTTTCAGCGAGATAAGCGAGTTAAGCAGGCACTACTCCATCATGCTTGAATTAGCTACAGCCTTATTAATGTGGGGTCATATTATCAAGAAGTCTGTTCATCAAGGAAAAAGTAAAACCGCATCTTAAGCTACGGCTAACCCAGACTTGATAAAGCTCTCGTGCCTAGCTGGCGGTTTCTCCAGCAGGAAATGGAGCAGCAGGTTCTTCAGCCTTTTGGCTATTTCTGGCTCGCTGGCAGCAAATGTTTATTAATGTGAGCTTTCTCTGTTGAAGGTATGCTCTGCAGGATTTCCCTAAAAAATATAGACTCTTACAAAAGTAATCCCTCTCAAGCACCAGTACGACCCACTCTCAGTGTGTGGCGGTGTATTTGTCTGCAGAGTCTCTGACCTCTGTCTGGATTGTCTTATTTTCTGCATTTGGGACGTTCATGGGCACGAGGGCAAGGTATCATTTGAAAAATTAGGATATCAGAACACTTACAGTGAGAGCATGGGCTTGTGGTATAGCCATACTTTTAAACATTTTGTGGCATCTCTTCACACTGAACTGCCAACTCGGAGCAAATATACCACACTCGATATCACCAAACCACAAGTGTGAGCTTTATGCTGGGCAAATTGTTTGCATCACATGACATTACCTAACAGTTATTAACGGGTATAACGACAGTCACGCGGTTCCGGTGTCAGTGTGAGTTTGTCGGAACCGTTTAACAACTCAGTGTTGGACGTTCACTGTTGTTGCTGCTGTGCTAGCTCATGCTAAGCGGCAGACGTTGTACTGACCATTTGCCAGGACGAGAGCCGCTCTGGAGACGACAATCCAGGATCAGACACCCAGTGCAAGAAGGACTGAATGCAGGTATCGTTTGACCGAAGACATTTCGATACTACTTGGTACTAGGTTATTTCTGTAAAGGTATTAAGTAGCCATACGCAGCCCTACTGGGCACAGCACACAGGTGAGATCAGGACTTTACAAAAACCAGGTGCCAGACTGTCAGCAGCAGGCACTGAAGAAGAAGCTATGACACAGCACTGCAATAACACAAATACAGTGAGGCAAAATGCCAAGCGGACAGAACTCGACTGAGAATAAATCCGGGGTCAGCTTTTACTTTTACAAACAGTATCCAATAGTTCTGACCTAGTAGACCTTTTAATAAACCAATAAATAAATAAAGCACACAGTAAATTACAACACCAGAGTGGAGCAACTGTTTGGTTTTCGGTTCAGTTTTCAAATTTACTGGAAGCTTCTGCATGCAGCTGTCATGGAAAATATACATTTGTATGGCATAATGTTTTTTAGATGGTTAATAAATTATATTGTGGTCAACTGCTGTGTTTTGCCTGCAATACCAGTGTATGCTTTGCATTTAAATTTACAATCATTGGAAAATGACAGAGTCTTTAAATGTATGTGGTCTCTGGTGTCCATTTACTTTTAGCTAGATGTTGTGTTATTGTGTTTTCTTTCTGAACGATCGTCTCGATACGTTTTCTTGTCCTTTTCGACCACAACTACGTCAAATTCAGGAGCAAGACGCTCTGAAAAACACATTTCATTGTGACTTTAAACCCAAACTCCACATTCTAAACCTTCCTGCAGGTTATAAAGAAACTTCTCCTCATTACAAAACGACAGGTTTAATCTCGAGTGTAGCACTTTCAGACCTCTTGGCTGTGACAAATAAATTATCTTATAAAACATAAACACTTCATCCACAAAATCATCTCTAACCCTGGAGGTCTACTTTGTACATCAGGGGCCCCCAAAGGGCCCAGTTAGCCCCTGTTTAAATATTTAAACTCTGAAGTGTATTTACATGAAGTCACACGCGGTCACTGGCTGTCAGAGAGAGTGCTCTGACCCTCTTACACTGTGAGGTCGGGCTCGTGATGCACGGCGATAACACTTCTCTCCACTTCCCACTGATCTGAACAGCGATCAGCTGCCGGAGGGTTGAAACACAGATATGAGCAATAAAGTAACAGACTACAGTGAAGTTAGTCTTTGCATGGAGGCAGACAGCAGATTCATTATCAACACTCGACATGTCGGGAGGTGATTATCTTAAGACGCTACGTGGCTTGTGATTTAAGAGTTGTGTACAGCTGAGATCAAAAGGCAAACAGCCCGGAGGCTTAACAAAGAACTTGCTGATAAACCTGAGGAGGAAACACAGAATACAACCCCAAATAAATATGATTTATTGTCTCTGACGAGGATACGCCGCCGTCTGCTGGCAGGAAAACGTCCCGGGTCAGCGGCCATCTTAGAAAGTAAAGCTAATTCTTAAATCAACTATTTCATGTGAAACCAGAGACTGTGTAAACATACTTGGAGCTTCCCACTAACACCCAGCTAAAACACACACAAGCTCAGAAAGAAACCTCAATCTTCTCTCTGAGACATGAGCTTAACATCCATCTGATACACATTTTCTACTCTCACACAGGCTGATTATCAGATGGATGATTTTTCAGACGCTCATTAGCATCTGAAGTTCCCTAAGGGAAACAGATCAGCAGTCTGTTTCAAGTGTTATTAACATTTTTTTTGCATCACCTAATTCTACCCTGAAAGAACCAAGATAATTTGCAGATTGTTCAGTCAGGCTTGAAAAGATCTAAATTATTTTTTGCATTTCGGTGGATCACACAACACAAGTCACACTGTGCTTTCCTTTTTTTTTGCATCTGGGAGTTGTGGAGTCAGTGCAGGCAGGAGTGTTCATTAAATCCTCTGAAGTGGCACATGAATCGTTTTCCGACAGTCCACTTCCGTCATCACGATCACACTTCTTAACTCCGTGTCGTCAGCTTGTGATAAAGAGCAGCATCACACTGAGGAGCATTCAAGAAAGCTTCAGCCTCCGTAAAATCAGCCTTTGAGACGACCGACAGGCATCTGCACGGGCACCTCTCCGGGCTCTGTGCAGGTCCTCGCCACATCTCACTGTGGGACCAAAAAGACCTGTGTCATGCTGCGCAGCACAACCACAGAGGGCCGATGCCTCCAAAGTGACCGAACCGAATCCGTCGTCGTCAGGGCTCATACTTGGCATCGAGGGTCTGGTCGCGGGACGACGGGAGCTGGAGCCTTTTTCGCGTCCACGCAGCTGAGGCAGGCAGGAAACAGCGGGCTGAAGAGGCGGCCGAGGCCCTTCCGGAAGACGCTGTTGGAGAGACTGTAGATGACACAGTTACAGAAGCTGTTGCTAATCGCCAACCACGTCGTGAGGAAGGAAGCCACCTTGTGGTGATACAGCCCAGCGCTCTCCAGGAGGAAGTAGAGGATGTACGGCATCCACAGCATGTAGAAAACACTGGTGATGCGGAACAGCACCATGGCGTAGCGTTTGTCCGTGCAGCCGTCGCAGCGATCCCCACGCTCGCCTTTATCGCCCTCCGTTTGTGAGCTGAAGCGGGCATGGCGCTGGGTGATCTCCCTCGTGTGCTGCCGGCAGATCCGAAATATACTCCCGTAGGTGAAGCAGACGGTGAGCGCCGCTGGTGCATAAAGCAGCGCCACGATGAAGGTGCTGAACCCCGGGCTGGTTTTCCATGAGTCTGCGCACCATTTAAATATGTCCCCATGGTAACCCGGCTTCCCCCAGCCGAAAAACGATGGAAGGAAGATCAAAGCAGAGTAAACCCAGATAAGAACGATGCACACCCTCAGCCGGCACGGCGTCACCAGCGTGGCATACGACAGAGGGCGTGTGATGGCGATGTAGCGGTCCACGCTGATGCACGCCAGTGACGCCATAGAGACGCTCTTCAGCACAGAGACCATGTAGCCAAACGCCTTGCAGGTGATCTCCTCGTTCAGGCCTCGGAGGTAGTGGAGGAGGGACAGCGAGGGCACCAGGCAGCTCACGCCTACCAGCAGGTCGGCGTAGGCCATGGTCTGGATGAAGTGGCTGGTGGTGTGGTGGTGCAGCAGTGGGGCGCAGTGGAAGACGAAGATCACCACCAGGTTGCCGGCAATGATGAGCACGGTGAGGAAGAGGATGACGACCACCTCCAGCACGCAGGTGTCCAAGCTGCGGGAGTAACCCACGGCGCCCAGCAGGCAGAACGGGGGAGAGCCGCTTTGGTTCGCATTGGAGGAAGAGTTCATGTTTAGACTGGAGGAGGGAGGGAGCAGGAGGGGGCGGTTTCAGCTCAACGCGGCCGTCATCCTGTCACCCGAGTCTCCGTTTTAATCCTGAAGTTGCTCGTCCCGTCTTCTACTCCCAAAACAAAGAGCGCTCCGGTTCTTCTTAAATCAGCATCTTTTCTCCCTCAGCAGGCGGCGAGCCCGTCCTTAAAGTAGCAGTAATCCATCGGCGTGTGCAGAACGCAGCTTGCTGCTGCTGCTGGGTGTGAAATACGTGCATGTGTGCGACCTCGAGGAGCACAAAAAAATCTCCACCACAGAACAAGAGATGCCAGTCTGATGCTGCAGTGCACACCGTCCTCCCCTCGCAGCTGTTTATCATACCCCCCCCCTCTACTGCAAATCCTGAGGTAAGCACTCTGCGCCGGCACACAGCCACCGAAAAATCCAGGCATCCACTTCTCGGCTCTTTGTGACGGAAAAAGAAGGGAAAAACAATGGAGGAATTCCCAGCAGCTCCAATGTTAACACTCCTCCACACTGACAGTGACGGCTGTCTCAGCAAACAAAAGCAAGACAGTCCAAACAAGCGGCGTCAGATCTGGAAGTGGCAGCCTCGTCCATGGTCCGCTGACAGGGGATGAGCACACACACTTCAACACACACGCAGCGTCTCGAGCAGGAAGAGTCCTGGAGACAGGCGAGCGCTGGCAGGCGAACATCCAGAAGTGATGGATAATGTCACTGGGATCTCTTCTCCGTGGAGCTTCTACTGAGACTCAGAGGCAGCCGGCTGACTTCCAGTGTGTGTGTGACAGAGTGTGTGTGAGAGAGTGTGTGCATGAATGTGTGTATGAGAGACAGACAGAGAGCACAAGACCAGGGAGGCAGGCAGTAAACTGCCTCTCCTCTCTGCTGTGGTGGCAGTAGTGATGATGCAGCGCTGCCACTGCTGCTTCCCTCTCCTCCCCCTGCTCACTCACTCTCTCTCTCTCTCTCACACACACACACACACACACACACACACACACACACACACACACACGCATACACACACTGGTGTTCCCTCCCCTCCTCGCCCCCTCTCATCCTGCCTTTCCCCCCTTTTTTCTCTCACACACTCATTGTGACTCTCCCTTTCCTCCTCCCTCCTCCGGCTCCTTCACTCTTCACCCTCAGCTCCTCTGTCACCGTGTTTCCACTGTACAACACCACTACTGCAGGAAAACCAGTTTGGGTGAAGGACAATATCCCAGTAAGGGTGGATTTGTTTGGTTACCGGTGGTCACATAACACCGTTTTAACAGCATTTCAGTAGTGCACTTTAACGTGAACCAGGTCTGAACTGCACAATGAGATTTGATCACAGCTGAGGAAACATTTCATGATATAATCTACACGTCTACAGCAAATACGCTTTTGAGGAAAACTTTTTGCCGAGCAAATTACATTTTGTATTAACATTAATAAGGAAATGCTGCATATTAATGATCCTGGCAAGTTGCAAAAATATTCCCTGTCAGCATATTTCATCAGTTTCCCACCAAAATAGATAATCTTGCAATACACTATCCACCGGTAGTGACTACAGAATTATTTCTTTATTATCAGCTTCATTTTAAAATAACATGTAATCAAAACCTCAGAATTCCATCTCTGCTTTTTGCAGATGATGTGTTTGTGTTTGCTTCATCACTCTGTGACCTCCAGCATGACTCCAGCTGGGGAGTATGAAGCAGTTGGGATGAGAGTCAGCACCTCCGAGTGTGAGGTCGTGTTCTCTGCCGGAAAACGGTGGATTGTCCCTGCTGGGTTGGGAGAGAGTTACTGCCCCAAGTGAGGGAGTTCAAGTATCCCGGGGTCTTGTTCACAAGTGAGGGTAGAATGGAGCGTGAGATGGATCGGCGGTTTGGTGCAGCGTCTGAGAGCTGAGCCAGAAGGCAGAGCTTTCCATTTATTGTCCATCTACGTCTCAACTGAAAGAATGAGGTCACTGATACAAGCAGCCGAAATGAGTTTCCTCCGTGGGGTGTCTGGGCTCAGCCTTAGAGACAGGGGGAGGAGCTCGGACATTTGGAGGGAGCTCGGAGTAGAGCCGCTGCTCTTCATGTCTAAAGGGGTCAGCTGAGGTGGTTCGGGCATCTGATCAGGATCCTCCTGGGCGCCTCCTGTTAGAGCTGTTCCAGGCATGTCCCACTGGTAGGAGGCCCGGGGCAGACCCAGAACACACTGGAGGGATTATATATCTCATCTGAACTGGAAAACGTTGCTGGAAAGAGGGATGTCTGGAGTACTTTGCTCAGCCTGCTGCCCCTGCGTCCCTGCTTCAGATAAGCGGCTGAAAATGGATGCACGGATGGATGGATTTGACCAAAATCTGGATCTTTTCTTAACCTTCACAAAATTGCAGGAGTGTGGACGGGAACCAGAGAGTCACTATGTATGTCCTCCATCCACCCCGACCACCAGCTACCACATCTGTGCTTACCAGGATCACCTCAAGGAGCTTTATGTCTTTGTATCGTCTGTCTGTAAAATGAAGTCTGGCACAATTTGGTAAAGACAAATTTTAATGAATGTCTTTCCTAAATTAAAAAGTAAAAAAAAAAAAATAATAATTTTACGCATTAAATGTGCTTCCCCTCATCCTTGTCCCCCTCACTGTCTCTGTAACTGTGCGTCCCCCACGTCTCTGCATCCGCTCCATCCTCGTCTCCATGGACCCTCTCACCGCTCCTCCAAGACAGCCCCTCCCCCCTCCACATCTGCTAGCCAATGAGCAGCAGGCAAGGTTCCCATCTCCACAGAGACCGCTCACGCCCACCCACGTGCGCACACACACCCTCCCTGGCAGGCTTCCCCTCACATAAGAAGTGTACCCGTGCAAATGCAACGACACGGCAACACACACACGTGTTCACACACACAGCGGGGAACACACACACACACACACACACACTCACATATCAGAGGAGCATAAAGTGAGGAGAATCTTTTGATGAGGAGCAGAGAATTCCTGCAGCCGCCAGCGTCCAATGAAAGGAGTCGGATGAAAAGATGGAAGATAACAGATGAGAGAGGGGAACAAAGACTGAAGTGGTAAAGGTGTGAAGGAGAGGACAAGACTCTACACACACACACACACACAGGTCACCCGCTGCTTGTTTAAATGCAGTTGGAGCAGCAGATGCCACCTGCAGTGACTGTCAGAGTGCAACAAATCCACCACATCACATCCTCACTGTACAGATATATAAAACTACTAAAGGGTCAGTCCACACAAAACTACACAAAGACACATGTTTCTACGCAGCGCTGGTGTGTTGGTGGTGCTGGAAGCTTTGTAATGTCGTGAGTACTTGGGTAATGGTTTGGTTGTAAATGCTGCTGGGGACACTGTGTCTTATATGAGGTGTTTCTCTGGAGTTGCTGTATGTGTATATTTCTCAGTATTTGGAGCACCACAGACAAAATTGAGAATTTACAGTCTACACGAGCAGCAGACCGTCTCATCATCACTGTAAACTAAGCTAATCAATAAAAATGTAGGAAAGCACTCGTGAGCAAAGCCGCGCTGATCAGATAATCACAACACCAAAGCATCTTTGCATCCGTACTCTACAACAAGTGGACCCTGAAGGCCTTAATACATCAGAGGTTTGAGGAATAAACAACATGAATATGCAAAATATTAGCCTGAAAATATTTCAGATCAAACACTGCACTGCATATAAAATGTCATCACTTCATTATTTTATCCTGTTAGACATTTGTGTGAAGTTTTGTCATAATTAGTGTGTGAATTCTTAAGTTATGGCCAAAGACATGTTTTGTGAGGTCACAGTGACCCTTGACCTTTTAACCTTTGACCATAAAATTGCAATCAGTTCATTCTGGAGTCGCAAGAATAGGACGGACGGAAGTTTGACTAAAGCGGATTCATTATGCTTTTCCTTTATTTCTGTCTGACAACCCAAAAGCACGTAATGCCTCTCGCCATGGCTGTCGCAGGCATGGAGGCGTAAAAGTTCTGCCTGTGCTGTGTTCATGGACCCGCAAAAATCTCTGAATTTAGAGAACGGACACAGACTGATACACAATCTCTTTATCAACTACAACAACACAAAGGCAAGACATTGGAAAGTGTTGAAATAATTATAAGTCATTAGAGGTTTCCACCACACCCTCACGTGTTGTCATGTGATGTGTGTTTGAAACTAATGAACTACACTGTATAAGGTTTACTTGTTGACATGGCAACACAGAGATAAACAGATTTTATCAACACATCTGCATTATCTGCCGTGTCATGGTATCAGAGCGTTTTTGCACATATGAAACATGTGAGTGCAGAAATCATCCGATCAGGTCACAACCAGACAAACATCAACATCTGGACATTTATCTGTCTGTCGCCAGCTGCTCCTGCAGGACTCTCACATTCCTGCAGCACACGCAGAACACAAGTCTGATTTTCTTTATGGCACTACAAAAATAAAACACCAAAGCACTAGCTCTGTGAGAGTATGCATCACCGCCACACGGTGCCGTCTGCTGATGCACCACATCAAACCAAAGCTTCCTCTGTGATATTTGGTTCAGGGGGAACCGGAGGGGTTACTGCGAGAACGTCTTCCCCTTCCAGGCCGGCTGTCGTCGGGGAACAGAGACACCATTCACACACTGTTTGTTTTCTTGTTACCATATGGTGAGCCCTGAGGTGGGAAGCGGGGCCATCAGCCGCCATGTTTACGTGTCTGTTGTTGCTTTTATTTTCCAGGTCACAGGTCAGAGGTGCCACATCTGCCTGAGTTATGAGGCCGAACGTCAAGGCAGCTGAACAAGCAGCCGGTTGTCTGACATCTTGTAAGAAGACATGTTAACACGAACGCAGACATCAGCACCTCCACTGTGTTACCAATGGCAACACACAGCTCAGAGTAAACAGCAGGAATGCCAGCGGGGGGGTGGGCACCTTGTGACAGGATATCAGTGGAAGGAGAGCTTGTGATGCCATGTCGGAGTCCCTGCAGCATGAGGCAGAGGCTGTCACAGAGCGGTCTGAGGGCCTGAGCGTCAGAGGCTACGCAGCACCACGACTGAAAGGGCTCTTATTGTGAAAATAAATCACATTATCTTCAATATCATCAGTAAAAACATTCACAGGTTTAGATTCATCTGTTTCATGTCCCCATTAAGGCCACTGTGTATGCACACTTTAGTTTAGCCTTCAAGGCTGTTTGACCCAACCTCAGAAATGTAATATGTATTTCCAGGACGGTCAGGCAGCTCTGTTACCGTCACACTACCCAATAAACACAGAGACAAAAGTAGAGAACAGCAGAGCCGCTTCGATCATATTTCCATTTGTGTATTATGAGAACACGCTCAGCCAAAAAACAAATTTAATAATGCTGACGCTGACAAATCTCTTATTAAACCTTTCATCTCTCCTCCTTTATTAGCGGAGAGCGACAGAAAACATACAGCGTACATGTCAGCTCCAGTGTTTGATCCTCTGGTCCTCCGTCATGAAGGCTGTTTCAGAGCTTTTCCACAATTTTAGATGCTTTTAGATTCACCACCTTTTTAAAAATAGAGGATCTAAACATCTACGTCTCTCTCTCAGAGACATGTTTGCATAATTTACACTTTAAATCATCTGGGCCGGTAAATCATTACTGCATAATAAAATAATCTAATCATTCACTTCAGTTTACAAACACAATATCCGTCAACATTTAAAAATACCTTGTTGCTGCCATCAGAAAAGCTTGATGTGCGCTCAGCATCTCAGCAGAGAGGTACATTTACACACTGTGGTATCACTAATTTAAGTGCAATATAGTAAAGTTACAGCGTTACACCATTAAACCGTATACTGTGGTACGATACGATACGTATATTTCCTGAAATAGTTATCTTAACGTGAAAATCTCCTACAATACAGACACAGACTGCTAATTTTTGATAAATGAGCAGAAGTTTGACAAACAGTTTAATCATATTCAAACACACAGAGACTCTTAAAGGGATAGTTTGCATCTTTTAAAGTGGGGTTGTATGAGATACGTATCCAGAGTCAACCAAAGAAAATCCTGGTCGACTAAAGTCGCACATAATCTTCAACTAATTGATTAGTCGTGGGGGAAAAACAACTGCACGTTATTTTTATTTCTGCGGTGGTGTGACTGTGTCACTCTGCAGTTACACCTCCAAAACACTAGTCAGCGGCGGAGGACTGTGTTAAGTGCAAGTGCTGTAAAGTTTAGTTCAACTCAAACTTTATTTATATAGTTGATTCAAAACACACGTTAAATATGACTTAATAGAGACAGTTTCAAACACAATCGCAATCTGACAGACAAACACTTGTCTTTATCTGGACACATTTCCCCACCAATACAACATGCTAACTTTATTAGCACAAGTCTACGGCATTTTACATTGTATAAACTAGTCTAGCGTCTAGAGATCTTTTCTCTTCTCATATAAAACCAGGAACAACAGCAACATGTAACAAAGGTAACGGTATACAAATTGGCTCCATTACAACTCAAAAGTTCACCGGCCAAACAACACCACGACGCTGACCGTGAGGGTGGGCGAGTTCAACTTTCTGTCAACAACGGGTGTTTTGAAAACACCCCATTTTCACAGGTAACTTAGCCTGTCCCCCCCCGCAGGAAATAATGGATTAATCCTGGAAAGCTGTTGATGTAGCACTTTTCTCCTTATGAAAGTAACACAGCGATTATTCGACCAATAAAAATTTGGTCAAACGAGAGAATAACGACCAAATAATCGACTGGTCAACCAGGAGACTACAGCCTGCCTACAGTTAACGTCAGTCCAGTTTGGAGAAGCAGACAGGAGTATCACTACAGAAGCTAAGTAATGTACTGCTGTGGACGAGGGCCGCAGCTAAACATACTTTCAGTGTACAGCTGTATTTAGAATATTATTTTTATCGCTCCATGCTGTTATATCACTTTCTTCAAAGCCAGACTCCATTGAGGAAAACACTAATTTAACATTGCTGAACACAGGAGCTGCTGGTCTACAGCCGCCTCCTTCAGTTAGTGTGTTTGTCTTATCGTGTGAATTTGGTGTTTTAAAGGGTTGGTTAAGAGACACACAGAGTCACACAATAACACAAACTAACTAACTGATCACAGCAGAGTTAGAGCAGCAGCTTCTGTGTTCAGCGAGCTAAAATTGCTGTTTTTGTCAATGGAGTCTGGCTTTGACAAAAACACAGATGGGGAACTGAAGCCTCGTCCACAGCAGCACATTGCTGAGCTTGCACGGCTGTACTCCTGTTTGATTCTCCAAACTGGGCGCACGCCAACCGCCATCTTCTGTAGGTTATACATATGTACCTCATACAACCCTACTTCAAAAGATCTGAACCATCCCTTGAATACTAATCAACATTTCAGGCCTTCTGCAGCTGTTAAAATGTGAATTTATTTACCGCCGAGCATCGTTGACACTAAAATGTGTTCAGGACAAATAAGCTCTACCTTCTCTTAATTTTCAGATTAAAGCTTGTAGCTGTTGCGTGATTTAGATAAATGTAAGTATTAGACTCGAGTCAGTTTCAGCAGTTAAAAAAATGAAACTGTCTCTTTTCTCCAATCCATACAAACACAAGGAAACTGTTCTCCAGAGACAACTGGTCAGTCAGAGGTGAGTATTTCAAATGATGTCTGTGAAAACAAACCTTTAACTGTGTCAGAATACATTTATAAGAGCTGGGTTGCTTTCTTGTGTCTGCATAAAGGACCTGCCAATCAGTCCAGCAGAGTTTACATTATCATCACGGAATGCTCCTTTAAAGAGAAATGTCAGTTGCCTCATACAGTGTGAAATCACAGGGGACGACTGTGTGAACGATCGAAGCCGCAACAGCAAGACATATTGTTCGATTCTATTATGCACTGTTCACGACCCGACAGGTTCATATATAATTCATGCACTCATGCATCATTCATGTGTTCATAAATTCATTCTCGGGTAGCTCTGCCCCACTTTTTTTTCCTTCCAGAGAAACACTGTGACCCACGAGAGCTCCGGTCCAAACTGAATTAACCTCAGGCACATGGTTCATTAGGGGGAGGCCTGCCTGCTGCTACCAGCAATTAGCTGTTACAGTACGAGTCTGCACGACGGACACCGTGTCCCCGCAGTCAACAGACGCACCAACACAGGCCAGCGACGCACGTCGCGCCATTACAGGAGGCTGCAGCCCATTAGTGTCAGAACACAGAGAGAACATGGCACGTTGACAGATGAGGCTGTTTCACAAATCTCTTTCTGTCCCTCTGTTTAAATCCTGACGCTCCACACATGATCACATGACTTCAGCTTCATCTGCAGAATATTCACTGTTGCTTTTATAACGTATGTTTTGCTCAGAGACAAACATTCAGGCGATCTATAATAAAACCAGAGTTTGGGGTTCAGGCAAATGGTTGATGTTGAATATTATAGTACTAGAGCTACAATAGCTCTTTAACCTCTTCTAGCCCAAACTAGTGGGTGAGTCCGTACAAACTTGTTTAAAGCCCCTGAATTTTATATTCTAGTGGAAATCCCGAAGATTTCTACCAAAATATGTCTGAATAGGCTGAATTTTGGAGAAAAGAAGCGTAAAATAATGAAGTGGACAGTCGACACAGTCTTGTCTGCGATCGGGAATAGGCAAACGAATCGCTCAAAAGAACGAATCTGTTGAGTGAACCTCAACCTCAGCAGGCCGGGAGTGGAGCTGCTGATTCGGTCCGTGTGAACAATGAATCACTCGTGAGTCGCGAGGAAGCCAGGATGCAGGGAGGGCCTGGCCTACCGCGTGACGAATCACTCGGTGAACGAATCACTCGGTGAACAACATAACCCTGATCCCTGAGTGATTCAAATCATTTCTTCTCAGCGATACACTTTTCTCCAAGCTAACGGCTAATGTAGTTGTGTTTTAACAGACTTCGTTTCCAGATAAACAAACTTAAAACGTTAGGCTGGCCAGTAATGAGACTCAGTGCAGGGCAGACGCAGCAGCAGCAACAGAGAGAGACTGAGTCGGACTACACAGTACACAGTCAGGGCTCCTCCCGCCAAGCACTGAACGATTCGGTGAATGAACGAATCTTTTTAATGAACTGATTCCAGTGATTCAGTAACATCTAAAGAACTGCCTTGCTCATCATTATTCTCTACAGCCTTGAGCAAAGACATGGTTTTCCTCTGAGGGTGGTGTTTACTGGACTTAATTCTTAATCCTGCCAATAAAAGCTCTGATTGGTTCGACTGTCGCCAATGAATGCAGCATCAGTCCTTTTTAAAATCATTACGGCCAGTAATTCAAAGATCTGAAACCAGATAACTTCCTGTTTCAAATGTCTTCTTTAATCTCTGTTATTGTTTCAGCCTTGGTGGCTTTTAACTGCTATTTGCTTTTTGCTGTAGAAGTAAGTTAATCATCTCCAGTATTGTTGGAAAATTCATAAAATTTGGCAGTTTAACCGCTGTTTAAAACAGAAAATGTGACCAATGTCATCCTTTAAAAAGCTTAAAAGTGACCAATTTGATTTGTTTGCCAATTAAAAGCCACAAGAACCAAAAACTGTCACATTGTTCAACCTCTGGTATGATTTTAAAAACATTATTTACACACACTAAAGTCTCGCTGTGCGTGTGAAAACAGTTCTTTCTGCCTGCCTGAAAGTGAATCACTTTTAAATTGCTCCTAAAACGAGTGGGTTCATTGTGTTGAGAGCGTGACTGTGACCTTCTACACCAACATTCACCTCCTCATTATCATAATCTGCTGTGAATTCACTGAGGCAGGCAGCCAGACTCTCTGAGCAGTGACTGTACTGACTCTGCCAGCACGTTAGTGACGCTTTCTTACAGAGCACACAGTAATCACACACACACACACACACACACACACACACACACACACACTGAAAGCAGCTATCAGCAGCTGTTTAATTTCTCCTTTAGCAACTGAAAGCTCTGCATCAGAGTTCAGTCACAGGTTTGATCCTCAGGAGTTCCGATTTAAACGACAGAGAATTATAAGCAGTAAGAATAACGGTGCGATCATAATAATAATAAAACACAGCTTTAACTAAATCCAAGAGACAAGACCATATAACTCCCACCCCTGCAATGCTACACTGGCTACCTCTTAGGTATAGAATTGATTTTAAACTTTTACCAAATAAATAAAAGCCCTACATGGCCTATGAGCCTAGCTGCTGCCTGTGCTCTTCAGGTAGGACTCCCCTAAGGGCCGTTTCACAGTCGACGCGAAGGCACACAGACGCAAACGCATTGGGACGCACTGGCCGCCATGATGTGTGCTTGCGTCTCAATATGTGTTTTGATACACGTCGCAGCGCCGCGTGTCATACCATGCATTGCCAGCGGGGGTGATAATGCAAGTGACGTACTTGAAATTAACCACTTTTTGATATTCACAGAAGAAGCAGGTATGAAATGTGGCAGGTGAAGAGGAAAAACTTTGCAAACTCGTACGGGCACACCCTTGTTTACGTATATGACAGTTCTCGTGCCCTGCACTCTGATAAAACAGCAGCACTAGCTAGCCGGAATGTACCGGTGACTCTGCCACCCCCTATTGTGCGAGCGATGTATTGCATTTCAAGTGTCGCCCGCATCGCTTGCCTTCAATGTGTTGACTATGAAAGTTACTAAAGGAAACCAGGCATTTCCTGTTAGAGCCCCACAGCTGTGGAACTCCTTACCTGAGGAACTTAGCTTGGCAAACTCTGTGTCTCCCTTTAAAACACTTCTCAAAACTTACTTTTACAGTAAATCTGTTATGTGTCTAGTTTCTATCATTCTTCTAACAATTTTATTATTTAATTATTTTATTTTTTGGTATTTTATTTGTCCCATAAAGCACTTTGTGACTGTGTTTTGAAAAGTGCTGTACAAATAAAGTTTATTATCATCATCTAATAAATATTGGGTTTTCATGACAGTTAATTAAAACAATATAAACTTTGGATATATAATGTTTTTTGGCTATCTAATTAAATCTAACTTAAAACCCTACCACTGAAGTCTTCTTGTTAAAGGCTAACTTTGTGTTTTTTTACCTATTTTCCCAGGTTTTTGTGTCGAAGTCACCAATGGGATCAACAATTTTTTAAACTGGTCCAGTACTAAAACGTATCCTCATATAACTGTTCATATCATATCCACTAATTAGTGCCCCACAAATGAAGCTGACCACTCACAGGCGGCTGTGGCTCAGAAGGTTGAGCAGGTTGTCCTCTCATCAGAAGATTAGCGGTTCGATCCCTGGTTCCTCCAGTCTGCATGCCAGTGTCTCTTGGACAAGATGCTGAGCCCTAAATTGCTCTCCCTGGCTGTGTGTGTAAATGGTTACTTATTTCCACCAAATACTTTCTGTATGTGCTCCAAACTAATATATATTTTAAATGACTGAAGATCCACTCATTACTAAAAGTGTTGGTCATCCAACAGAGACAATAAAAACTAAGAAAAAGTTGTCAAATTGAAATTTAAGGTGTGCTGATGGATTCACGTCATCAACTCATGCATTGAGTAACATTACAAGTTAACGTTCCACCTCAAAAGTTGCCGGCAGTCGGCCCAGTGAATGAAGCTATTTTTTGTCAGTCTACAGTTTACTGCGACTCCATCATGATAAATTGATTTGCGCCCAAATTTTTGCTTTTTCAAAGCTGGTGTGACGAAGCTTCTCACCCCGTCCTTAAAACTGAGCACACACACGATGCTGGAGGAACTCAGGCGCTCCTCAGAGCTCATGACCTCAGATGAACACAGATCAAATGATTATAAACAGTAACTCCAGATATTTGCCTTCAGGCTTATCTCCCTCTCCACCATGACAGTCTGGTGTAACGACAACAAGCCTGCTGATGCTGCACTGATCCATCTTCAAACATCACTCTCCATCTCACCCTCACGTGAGAGCAACACCCTGTAAATACTTTATCTTTATTTAGGGCTTCCACTCGCTCCCAATCTGAAGAGGACATCTTTCATGCTCGCACCTCGTTTGATCCCAGCTGCTTCTCACACGCCCCACACTGGAGCTCACAGCTACGGCAGAGACACGATCCTGAAGTGACCAAACAAAACACTCTCTTCTCAATCGCTGCACTTGGAGATTAATCATTAACGGAAGTGGTGACAGAGGACACACCAGTAACTCCTCCAACTGATCCTCTCTTCCCCTCCTGCACCAGCCAATCACAGCCAGCACGTCAAAAACATCCACTGCTGTTCATCAATCACATGTTACTGTCAGAACACACATATTTCTGCTCTGTGCCGCAGTGTCCTCCATCTGACACCAGCGCTGCCTCAGAGCAATATTTACATAAACTCCAAAATAAGGTCAAAGGTCACAGATTTGATTCAGTTAAATGTCAGTCAAACTGCCAAATATTTTGTTACAGTGACCTTGAAACACTGACCCGCTTTCACACTGAAACCTTACACAAATAAAAGATTATGTGAAAGATGTCAAATCTTAACCTGCTTACAAAATACTTTCACTCATATATTTACCAGTTAATTAAAAATGAACTTAAAGAAGCAGACAAGTGACTAAATCAAGGCACAAAGTGACAAACAACTCATTTCATCAGAATGTTTCAACCCAACGACCCACAAAGACTTCCAATAAATCTCTTTGTGGCCATTTTGCAAGTTATTAACATCTTTCTCGTCATCACCGGGGATGAATTAAAGCAAAACTATTTTTAAAAAATACATCTTAATACTCACATAAATTGCACAAGATGACACGAAGAGCTTGAGCTCATGTGCAGGAGGAAGTTCAACCAAACCTAATATGACAGCAACATATTTAAAACTAATATTAAATCACCTGCAGAAAATGTTTTTACAAACAATTAATTGATTAATCAAATAAAATAATATAAGATTTTTTTTACTGCAGTTCTCGTGCTGTTCACAAGCACAGTGAATACTCCAGAGTCGGGTTTATTGCCAATGAGGTTTCCACACACAAGGACTTTACCTTGGTATCGTAGTGGATAACAATAAACGTAACATGCAGAAAAAATAAAACTAATTCTACAAAAGCCAGCAATCATAAAAAAAAAAAAAATTAATCATTTGCTAAAGTGTCAAAGAACCAGATGAACCTGAATGAAAAATTAAAGGAAATCAGTAAAGTCTTGGAAGGCGAAGTATCCCGGCCTCTTTGAGCTGGACAGAAAATTAATCTCTGCCCCTAAACAATATACACCTGAACTGGTGACGCAACAAGTCGAGCAGGCAGCTTAAGAACGCTGCAAGAACAACGCAACCATCGACAGGCTGAAGAGCCCCGTCATTCAGACTAGATGTTAACTGATAACACTTAAAATTCCAATACAGTATCAGTTAAGAAGAATTTTGTTCAATTTCTTTATTAAAGCCTTTGAACAATCTTTTATGTCACATTTCTTTAATAATATCACAATATTTCTGGGAATTTTTGCATTAACGATGTTCTTGATGATAAGACAAATCAGTCAAATCATCACAATGGGCTGTTATGATACCAGAACTATCACACAGTCATGTATATGGAGTTTTTGTAGGTTTATATAACCAAAGTTGTGCGCACGGCGAGAGAGGAGAGGGAGAGACGCTGTGCTGCTGCCAGAGGAGCCGCTGACTGAGTTCCCTTTGAGCAGTAAGTCGCTAAAAGAGTCTGAGAAGTCCGGGGCTGTTCATAAAACACTCAGTACACCACAAGTGGGGTTTCCATCCACCTATTTTTATTCATTTATATTTATTATTTTTTTGCGAATAAACGATGACGTACCGGCACAGATCCTCAAATGTGGCCCTTGACATATGGAAATGTATGGAATGTATGGAAATGCACTCTTCTTCTACGGGGTGCTTTTATTTTGTTCATTTTTCACGAGAAGCGCCACCTACTGCTCTTCCTGTTGACTCCCAATCATCGCAAAACAATAACGAATGGAAATCGGCATAAATTCACATTTTGTTTTGCGCATTTTCACAGAATTCACAAAGCTGCTCCTCTTTTTGGAACCACCGCAGAGTTGGTAATACTTTCACTTTCAGCCATGCTTGTTGTTGCTGTGGGTAACAGTATGACGTCAACATGTCAACAAGTCAAAATATCGCAAGTATCACGATATGAATTTTTCATGTCATATTAAAAATGTACCGGTATTATCGTGAACGAGATGATATGGCACAGCCCTAAATGTATCTACTCAAAATATACCAAAAAAAATCTAAGGTGACTAAAAATGGCGACCACATATTCAGTTTCAGCAACTACTCAACTCAAATATTTTGAGAAACTTGAAATAATTTAGTTGTTTGAAAGAGAATTTGTTGATGTTTTCATGGCAATATAAATATAAAGGATTTTGAAACAATTAAAATACACTCATATAAAAGAAGGTTATTCAAAAAAAAATTAAAAATGAAGATGTATTTGTTTCCCTGGCACAAATGGGGGAATAAATAACAACAAAAAACAAATAAATAAGAACACTGTTATTGGTATCAGCTATTAGCAAAATTATTATTCTAAATATCGTATCGCTGTTGGCCCAGATTTCCACCAGCAGTGTATCCCTATCTGCAAACAAACACAGCTGCCTGATCACCAGCCGGCCAACCACTTATAAAAGTGAGTCTTGAGCCGTGTATTTGATTAAATCATAAATACATTGAGTTTCTGCTGCGACACAAGAGGCCCAGCGTGGCTGTAAGCTGCTCACTCAACCATCATAAGAACTTAATAATCATAATTACATTCCATTGTTTAAATGGAGGGCCGTAGATTAGCGGCCTCCCTGTAGGTTAAACACACTTTTCCAAACAAGCGTTTCAGCTAATGGCTCCCTGGAAAGACTCCCAACGTTACAATCAGATGAGCGAGGGCCTCCACTCACAAACACACCCAAACACACACACACACACACTCACAGCTGGCAGACGGGCGCTAATTTTAGCTTTTAATTAAATTCACTGCCTCTTGAATACATCTCAGGGTTGTGATTAAGGACAACGCTGCGTCGTGCTAATGTGAGCATGAGCGGGAGAAAGAGGAAAAAAAAGTGGCGCTGGATTTATGTTTGTTCGGCGGCGCTTCACAGCTTAGCGCGCTGACAGATAGCAGATCAGAAACACCTCAGCCATTTCCCCCCACATGAGTGATTCTCTCAATTAGCATGGCTGAAGTGTGCAGCCAGGGGAGGGGGAGGAGGTGTGTGTGTGAGTGTGTGTGCATGTTTGGAGTGTGTTTTTGTGACTTTTTTTTTTAGCAAGCGTGCAGTTATCACGTGTGTCGGCATGTGTTTACACTGCATGCATGTTACAGTATGTACTGTACTGTGTGGCTGCAGCCCAACACTAAAGCTTTTGTTTGCTGATCTGATTCAATTTCAGGGTGTTTCATCTCATAATTTCAAACAGGATTAACCGGAGAACAATTTCATCAAATTCACAACCTCTAATTAAGACATACAGTCGATTCACTGAGATTCAGGCCCATAGATGTGCTCAGTTTGACGCCAGAATGAGTGAGAAGATTGAGTTGTGTTCATTGTTGGTGACATGTGACTGCAGGAGGGACAAACACAGATAAGAGGAGGAAACAGAGGGAGACTGTGACGATGGGAAAAGGGATACAGCCTCTTTGAGTGGTGCTAATGAGCAACTATTATCTATTCACCACTGCGAGTGTAGTCAGTGTGAGAGAAGAGTGAGTAAGTGAAATATACAATTAACAAGTGAAGTCGAGTTCTCTTCAGTTTTTTGCTGAATGAAAATCATGTGTTTGTGTGGAAGCGCCTAAACCCACCTCAGGACAGATTATTGAATCATACAGAGCAGACTCCTTCCATCAAAACACATTTCTTTAAGCAACATAATCAGATTTTTTTAGTCTCATATTAAAGAAAGAAAACGTTCTCTGTGGCCTTTATGTGAAAGTTCAAGTATGCAGAGTCGTTAAATGAACATTAAAGGGAAAGTCAGATTTTTCCAGGTGGGATGATATGACGCACAAAACCCTTGTCAGTGTGTTACCTGCAGTAGATGTTGGTTGGCATGCCTCCAGTGTGGAGAAGCAGACAGGAGTACCGTCACTGAAGCTCAGCAGTGTATCATTGTGGACGGGGCAGCAGCAACAGTTGTGGAGTCATAAAGTCGTGCCGTGACTTGGCCGACAGACATCACACGCTACACGCTGGTGCTCACCAATTATCCCCCGTCGTCTTTCACGGCGCGTGTGATGTCATCGGATTATTCTTCTCCTATTTTATTACTTTTATTATTATTTCACCTAAAAGCGTCAGCAGATGGCAGGAGCTACATTTGAAGCACCGTACGCAAACAAACAAGTCACTGAATCCTCCACAACAAGTTCCTAGAAATATTTCACAATAAAAGCCTGTTTAGAAAATGGAGGGATTCTCTCAGCCGAGGTTATAAGGGACTTTTAATTTGAAACAAGTTCGGGAAGTGTTGAGCTTGAAATGATGGCGCATTAACTTTATCAAGGCAACAGGAGCGGATGAAAAGTAAATATATAATTAATTAATATCATTAATATAATAATTAATTTTAATTTTCTTACTTTAAGTCATCTGGTGAAAATTCTTGTATTTTTAAATATCGCAATATATATATATTGCAAAAACAATTTGCAATGTCAGTTTTTTCCAATATCGTGCAGCCGTATCAGACACTGATGAAAAAAAAAAACATCCTTTCACATCTGCATGATACACAGCTGGACACCATCAGTGTGTAACGGTGCCTGACGGCGTCAGAAGGAAATGCAGCCGAACAACAATGTAAGTTGAAGAGACAAACAGTCCGAGTCCAGCAATCACTGACTTTCACCCGGGACGCTGGTGTTCAATTCCCATATGAACGTAAAACCAAACCCTGTTATTGTTTTCTGAACCCAACCATGTGCATTTGTTGGTGAAGGAAAAAAAACGTCTATTAACAATGTCCCAACGTTGGACATTTATTGTGAAGGAGACTGTATGCAAAATGTACATTTCCTGTGAAAACAGAAGTGTATTTTGAAAAGACACATTGCACGTAACAGAGTAAAGGTTGACACGGCGTCCCAGAACATCACCAACAGATGCACCAGTCTGGAGTCTGGCTTTAAGGAGAGCGATATGACGGCTTCAGCTCCCCGTCCGTCAGAAATCATCGTGTGACAACAAAGAAAAGCAATAAAAATATTCTTTATACAACGTACATGTAAAATTGATATTGATTTATCTCAGGTGGCTAAAATATATTTTGCTAATGCACCTGTCCACTGCAGAACACTGCTTTGACTCTGTGGCGGTACAGCCTGCTTCTCCAAACTGACAATGGGTAAGTATCTCATACAACCCTGTTTCAAAAGTGCCGCATTGTCCCTTTAAATGTGTTTAGTGTCACACCAGAAACATGGAAAGATGAGACAACAAGAGATTTATAAAATAAATAAACATCAGTGTACGTTACAGTTTGTGATCTCTCAGAAACTTCCTCCTCACTGAGGTATACATGCCACATATTTATCTATATATCAGTTACAACTCTGTCTCTCTTAAAGTGAATATATTATTTATGTCTCTCTTGGTCACATCATGTCTTTGACACTGTAATTAAAGTCAGTCTTGTCAGTTGTGGACAGTAACTATGCACATTTATTCAGGGTCTGTGCTTCAGTACAATTTTGAGATACTTGTGCAAACATTTTGTGCTACTTTAAGCTTACAGTCCATCACATGTGAGAGGGAAACATTGTGCTTCTTGTCCACCTCGTGTATGTAAATATAATCAACAAATAATTTAGGGTTTAATACCACACACAGCAAATACAGTAGCTCAAATTAACTTCACTTTAACCAGCTGTAACATTAGTAATGTACATATTACTGCATCCATCATATAAGATATATATTATTTTAAAATGAACCATTTCTAATTTTGAGTCATTTTACTTTTGGTACTTCAGGTATATTTTGATGCCAATACTCGTGCATTATTTGTTAAATAAAAATCTGAATGCAGGACAGTTACTTGTAACTGAGTATTTTGAGATCTGAGCAGTGGATTGCACCTGAAGAACAATGTTATGTATTCATTTATCAGCCTGATGGTCCACAGGTGCGAACTGTTTTTGAGTCTGTCTGCGCACATTATTGACAAGGTTGTTTGTTATTGTTGTTTACCACTAATCATACAGTGTAGTGACAAAACAGCACCAACAATAAACAACAAACAATCACAAACAATCATCTGAGCCTCAGCCTCTATAACCAGAGTAATAACATAATAACACGCAGGTGAGGGCAGCATGACGAGCTAATAACAGGTATGCTAGCTTACACCTGCGCAACAGGTAAAAAAACACTGTGACAACCACCAACCAGCAGCTCAGCAACAGGCGGCCTGTCGTCACTCAGTCACATTCATCACACAGCAACACAGCAACAGTCCACATTAAACCCACAACATGAGTCTCACTCACCTGGACTGCTCAGGTGTGCTCCAGGTGTGCTCCAGGTGTGTTCCAGGTGTGTTCCAGGTGTTGTGCGGCGGATCTTCTTCAGCTCATTAAATCCACTCTGTCAAACAGGTTCAGTCATATGACGTCACTGAACTCTTCTTCTTCTACTTCTTTTTATAAATCCACTCAGTGTGATTTTCTTCGAGTCCTTTTAGCTGTTTTCCTTCATTAATGGCGCCGATTTGAATATTCAAATCCCTAACCCGCCATATTGGCTACGTCACGTGATGACGCACTCTGACCCCCGGATTACCTGTAGGTTTTGTGTTTTTTTTACCTGGGGACATTTTAACCAATCAGGAAACAGTCATTATGCACCGCTTTTCTTTTCTTTTTTTTAACCGGTTCCTTGTTTGTTTGGTTGGTTGTTTTTTGTTCTGTAAGTTTTATTAATTAATTTGCTCAGACTGCAGAGCATCTACCAGGCTGAATTAACCTTTACATGCCTTGTGTTACAGCCAGACATATTTTTAGCAGAAAAATGAAAAATATAAACTTCTTAATGTGACTATCTGTTTGATCTTTGGTGAAAGAACAGTTAAAGTAAAACTACAACACCACAGTGTTTGTTAGAAGTCCTGCATTCATGTACTGATATCAACATATTAAAGTACCATGATTAAAAGTGCTCATTTTGCAGAACTGCTTGTTTCAGAATACATTATATTATTGGATTTAAAGTACTGATGCATTGATATTTGTATCACTTTACTGTCCTTGCCACAGCAGCCACAGGTTCAGTTCCAACCTACAGCCCTTAGCTGCATGTCACCTACACCTGCTGATGTGTGCTCACCTTAAATCCAGCAATTTTAGATCCAGACATTCAGGAGGTTTTTAACAGGAGCTGAATTATCCACAGAGGTCTCTTCCTCTCCTAAACAAAAGGACGAGGGGTCTCATTTGTAAACGTTGCACATGGACAAGATGAGGCCTGAAAGAGGTGTACGCCACTGTCGTAGAGACATGAAACTTTGCACAGAGATGTCTCTCCTCATGAGGAACACATTTGCCTCAAGAACCCATAACTTCCGCTTATATAGATTTTCCGCCATTTGGAATCTTTTGAAAAACACTTCAAATGGATCTCTTCCTAGGAAGTTTGAGCGATCTGCATGAAACTGGGTGAACATAATCTAGGGACCAATATCTAAAGTTCCCTCTTGGCAAAAGTTGGAAAACTTACTAAAACTGAGCTTCTATAAGGCAATGAATATTGCGGAGGGCGTGGCTCATCACATAAAGGTGTATAACATCTCAAGGGTTTCACCCATCACCACGCAACTTTGTAGGCATGACCACACATAATCTGAGGGGACCCCTCCATTATTGACCCCATCAAACAAAATGGGGGCGCTAGAGAGCTCATTTCTTATCTAGGCCTAACCGCCATATGGATTTTTACTAAACTTGGTAGATATGTAGAACAGGACGCCTCAAGGTGACTGGAGAAATTTAACTCTAATTGAACAGAAAAATGCTTACAAATGGCTAAAATGCGACCGATCGCTGTGGCTGCAATCCTACTATCAATACTCTTCTTAATGGGTTCAGTTGACTCTTTAATCTGCAATTTCCCGTGACCTGTAACCCAAACACACACCATGTGAAACTGTACGTGGGCAACTGTGCACTCAGTGGGTAAGGACTAGTTGTAGAAATAATCAAAAATGTTTTGGCTTTTGTCCTTACATACATTTTAGTATGGATCCTATGCATTGGTTTATACATGAGACTCCTGGTGATTTACACCGGTAAAAAACACTGGACAGGCCTCTACCTACAGTGGCTGACATGAAAACTCATGGTTTGTCCGTTCTAGGCTACTGTAGAAACATGTCGTAGCAACATAGCAAACTCTAAAAATGAGGACCTGCTCCCTATGTAGATATAAACGTCTCATTCTAAGGTAAGGAAAACATAATGATTCTTATTTTCAGGTGACGATACACTAAAGAAAAATACTTATTATATTATATTCCATTTCTACCAATGCATCCCCCTAAATCCTACACACTGGACCTTTATACAAGGTGAGAGAAAAGCTAAAGTTATCTCTCTGGAGCAGTTTGACCCCCACCCACAATATGCAGCTGTGAGCTTCCTCACATTGTGGGAGAAAAGTGTGCATCACTCCAGTGTGTGTTAGTATGCATACTGTCTGGTCTCAGTATATTTCATTTTGTCACAGTGTGAGCACACTGCGTATATATGTAGTATATGTAGCCAGTGCTTTAGAGGCCTAATTGTGGAGGCACATATATAACTGCAACATCTGTGTAGAGGACCCTTGCTGCATGTCAAACCCTTCTCTTTCCCCATCTATTCACACACAAAAAGCCACGAAATGATCTTAAAATTACTATTAAAAGAATCAGGATGGATCTAGGACACACTGCTACTCTCATTAAAATAGTTAAATACAGTATCAGCCGATAAAAGTTTGATGCAAAACAAACTGTCTCAGCTGATCCGCTCATGAAACTTCCCATTTATTTCCAGTAACAATCAGTTTTTTGTCAGCAGAGCAGTGAAGTTAAACTCAGACTGAACTTGTGTCCCAAAAACACTGGATGGAACAAACTGTTTGTTTTTACTCAATCCATTAAATCTCTGCGTAAACAAAGCCACAGAGAAACGACGAGGAGGCTCCTCTGCATCAGAGTCTTCATCGTGTTTTATGTCCCGGTCTTTAATTTAAACACATTTACTCCAGCTGATGTATATTATTTCCATTCCACACTGTACTGATGGATTACATTACAGATGCATTTGTTACAGAGAGACTCCTCCAACATCATGTTTCACCCAAAATAAATGTTTTAAGTAAAGAATAAATTAATTGAAAATACATTTTCATAGAACCACTAATGCTCATTCTGATATAATGTTGTTTGTGTTAATGTGTGTCCGTCTCCACTGTGTTGACTTTGACTTAAAGTGGGTGTAATTATCATTTTTCCAGAGAACTGTAACGGGGAAAATGTCCGCTATATTGCCATTAATTTCATCAGCAATGCTCGTTTCATTAGTTATGAGAACACGGGGATTATGGAGACATGATCAACAGGAACAGGAGGGAGATGCAGGTTCACCCAGGCTGCATATTCAAGGTCATGGAGAAGGTCAGACACCTGGATCACTGCAGCTCAGTTTAAAGGAATAGTTACACTATTTGGGAAATTTGCTTAACTGCTTTCCTGTAAAAAATTAAAGGAGCTATATGTAAGAAATCTAAAGCAAATAGTCGTAAAATCATCTTATGTCACAGAGACTAAGGAATAATGTTCATATAACATATTGATCTAACCAACAACAATAGTACAGCCAGAATATTCGCATGTAAAAAATTTTTACGCAAATCATGTTTACATTTTGAATTTGTGTTTTGGCCTGCTGCACCACCCACCGCCGTCTACTAGTCACGCAGTCAGTAGAGTCTCAGCATCAGTTACAGTTATGACTGAGCTACAATGGCTGACGGTGCGACTAAACCCAAACGACCTCGTTATGGTTCCCAAAAACGCCAAGACAAAACTCGAGGCAAAGCGAGGGTCTATACAGGAGATGCTTTTGAACGGTGGAGATGGTTGAAAGCGGAGAATTTGAAATCGAATGTCAAAGTGGCTACTCTTCTCCTCGACAGGTAAGCTTTAGCCAAAGTTGGCTAACTAGCATCATAGCTAGACGGGGATGGACATTTCAAATACTTTCAACTGTTATACATTTTCGATCATACATTTTAGCCCATGTGCAGGTGGGTCATCGACCCCACTGATTTTTTTGAGAAACAAACGTTAGCAGCACGGCAAGCAGCATTAGCAGTGTCTTGGCACATAGCATTAGCAGCCGGCTCTTCCTCCGCTGTGTCCCGGCAGCAGCGTTAGCAGCAGAGAAGCCGGACTTGCTCAGACGGGGGGGTGGACACGACTCGCTGCAGTATTTTGAATTTGAGTGCAGTAACCGTTTTGGCCACATTCTTACATACGGCGCCTTTAAATGAGAAGATTGCTAACATTCTCATGTTGGTATTGCTAAGTATGAAGCTGCAACCAGCAGCTAGTTATCGTAGACTCAAAACAAAAGGTACTTCTTCTGTAGTGAAAGTTCCCTTGCCTGATAAATTATTAAATATTACACAAAAGATTAACAACAATAACACTTCTCAGGCCAGTGTTTGATTTTTTTGTTCTGGGCTACTGTAGAAACATGGCGGACTCCGTGGAGGAGGACGTGCTCTGTATGTAGGTATGAATGACCCATTTTAAGGTAACAAAAACACAACCGTTCTTATTTTCAGGTGACGAATGAAAATATAGTCATGAATATTATCTATCATTTCTGCCATTCCGCCTACACACTGGACCTTTAAAGAGATTATTATAGATCGACCTGCACTTGTACAGCACCTGTCTAGTCTTTCAACCACAGTGCTTTAACGCTTCATGTCACATACACACACTGATGGCTGAAGCTACCACACAAGGATCCACCTGCTGCTCAGCTTTAACATTCACACACACACTCATAATTTGCAGTTCAGTGTTTTGATCAATGACACTCTGACATGCAGACTGGAGGAGCTGGGGATTGAACGACGGCCTGCTCCTGAGCCACAGCTGCCCAGTTTCAGAGTTATGAGAAAGTCAGAAAAAAAATCAACAAAATAATGATGTCATTAATTCAGCGAAAACCTTTTTTACAAGATCATGTAACACATTCAGGGCAAACAAGAACAGATTATCCTTTTCCATGAAACCCGTTCTCAGAATTCTGAACTGAAAACATTACGCCTCTGTATCAGGCTCGAGGAGTCGCCTGATAAATCCCAGATGGTTCATGGGAGAGAGGAAAGGTTTTGATACACAAATCTGTGTTTATATTTTTCAGTTTTTCTCTAATCTTTAATCTATTTCTGTAAAATATTGAAGAGTTTTGAGCATCAAACAGTTTTACAAATGAAACCATTGAAGACATTTAGACCAGAAACGTCTGTTTGGTGGAACTGCAAACATTTCAGTGTAGGTTGGACTTTCCTCAGTGCAGAAACCTTTGCACTTTTTGCACTCTATGCACATTTGCACATTTTTCCACTGTCTGTGCAGCTCTGCAAAATGTTAAATAGAGATTTTTGAAGTCCAGATTTCCGTCTGAATCCTTTTTTGCTCTGTGTGTGACTCAACCTTTGCTACATCTGTGTTCTATATGAAAAATTTATTGGAACAGTAGCTAAGCAGTAGTAGTTGAAGCACATAAATCAGAAAAACAACAACCTGTGCTCGCGTGGCTCCGCCCGCTGAAGCTCAAACTCAACCAATGAGATTTTTCGGCCTAAGAGAAACGTTAGTGTGACTCAACCTCCGTCAGTGCGGAGAAACCACACAACACACAGTGTAGCTGCTGTTTGACTCCTGAGGCTCACGTGTGTGTTTGTGATAAACAAGTTGAGTCCTGCATCCACCCGTTTAATCTCTCTGTACTGTACTGTGTCCATCCATCCATTAACCCATCTGCCAATGTGCATCAGGTCATCCATCCACCTCCACCTCCATTAGATCATCCATCCACGGCAGCTTCCACCTGCATCCATCTGCAGTCTGCAGGTTAACGCTGTCAGCATACAGAATCACAAACACACAGCTGTGAGTGATTTATATTTAGATGCACTTTGCAGACATGATGCACATAGATTCTTAAAGCATATTTCTATATGCGGAATGTAAGACAATCTAACATACTGAAAAGTTACAGGTACAAAATAAGATGAAATCAAAAAGACACCAAGTCAACACTGATCAGACCCCAGTGAACAGAGAGACAGTCAGAGGGGGGTCAGCAGATGAGTAATGGGAGGAAACAGGGACGTCTGCTCCTGAGACAAGTCGTCGGGAGCTATTTCAGTCCTGCAGTTGTTTAACAAAGAGCCCTTATTTCGTTCAAACGGAGCGTTTGTAAAAACAATGGTGGAGGCCTGGAGCCGAGGCTGGAAGAGTGAAGGGCTGAGAGTGCTCGTAAATGTCAAACAGGCCACCTGAAGAATGGCCGCGGTGCAAACTGCTAATATTACTCCAACTATTATTGTAGTGGATCTGACAGAGGAAGTGTTGGACGGTGTAGCGGCTGACGGGTGGAGCCATTTGTTAAAGCTGAACTAGATTTTTATGTGAAATTGATTTATATTATTGGCTAAATCCAGAGTGGAGCTGCGGCAGAAGCCATCCTCCTCCAACCACAGATCTGATTTTATGATTTATATATGCTCAGAAATGTATGGTTGCTTTTTGAGGTACTTGGACTAAAACTTAGTTTCCAGTTTTTCAATTATGTCATTTTTACTCCACTATGTTAATCTGATTACCATCAAATATATGTAAAAGTCACTGATAATAGAACAACAACTAATAAAAGGTCATACTAATAGAATACTATGAAGGGACCATTCTGCATGTTACTTTTTAAGCATTTCATTGAACGTACTTTTTAAATTTGAAGCCTGAAGTATGTTTTCAGGGTGTCTACAGCATCAGACCCTTAAATTTAATGTTTTTTAAGACCGTGTCAATATCTTTAGAATTATTTCAACCAAATATAAGAGATTTTCTTTTTTTGACAAATCATGTTGTTTGTTTTCTAGTTTAAGCATCGTCGGTAAAAAAAATAAAGGAAAGTAGTACATATGTGGTCCCATGCAGAGGTTTAAATGGATGCTGTGTTTGCTAATTTGAGGTGTGTGACAGTTGTCTGCTTGTGTTTATGGTGGCTGCTTGGCCAGGTCGCTTAGATATATGTATATTTTTTTATATTCTTTGGAATGCTACTATATATTCACGTTACATGCAGAGGCTGTGGGAAACATAGACTGACAAAGAAACAACTCCTAGCTCAGTGTTCCAACATACACAAACGGCACCTGCTAACACAACTAGAGATTAATGAGGTACAACAAACATGCTGTAATATAATCTACTTTATGCCAACGAGTGAAAAGGCAGTTTTGGGTTCAGAGGAAGGTTTAAAGGTTTGTAACATCAGAAATGTGAACTTTCTGCACGTAGATTGATTGTACTCAACTGGAAACAGAGATCTGCACCAACACACTCAAATCTAATGCACAATGTAATGAAGCACCTGGAGCTAGAGAAAATTTAGTTTTCTCTAAAAAACAAGAGGAGAAATTTTACAAAATTTGGCAACTTTTTATAGACCATTTCAATTACATGAAATCCTGATAAGGATTAGTTAAGACTACATCCTTTTGTCTTCTCCTACGCAACCCCATCCCATTTTAAAGCTTTCTTTTGTGGATTTTGATTCAACCTTTTTGCTTTTTCCTCATTTTATGCTATACAACAACATTATTATTATATTTTTGTGTGTAATACTTTTTATTACCCTCGCCAAGGAAGTTATGTTTTCGCTGGCTTGTTTGTTTATTTGTTTGTGCGTTTGTCTGCAAAATAACTCAAAATGAAATTTTCAGGAAAGGTGGATAATGGGACAAGGAACAGATGATAACATTTCGGTGGTGATCGGTTGAAGCAAAGTGGATAAAATAATAAATAAAGTCTATGGTCTGACAGCCTCAGCAGCAATTAAGACGGTGACAATAGCGCCATCTGGTAGCCAGAAAGCACGTCTTGTTCTACTTGCTAAATATTGTAATTCTAAAGTTGAAATTAATGTTCTGTGTTAGAAAAAAGAAACATGATTCTGTGTTGGTACAAAATAAAAACTAAATCAATAATTATAGTGATGCAGGCTGCAAAATCTGATGCAGAGGGGGAGGGAATATCACCTACTTGGCAGAGGTCTGCACTCTCTGAGCTCTTTTCTAGTGTTTTGTATACATATATTTTTATCTAAGATTTTTTTGGGGGGGCTTTTTGCCTTTAATGGACAGGACAGATTGAAATGGGGTGAGAGAGAGAGAGAGAGAGAGAGAGAGAGTGGAGGGTTGACATGCAGCAAAAGGTTGCAAGCCAGAGTTGAACCTGTGACCACTGTGGTGAGGCATTGCCTCTGTACATGGGGCGCCGGCACCATCCACTACGCTACCGACGCCCCTAGTGTTTTGTATATTATGGTAAAATGATAAGCACAAGAAAAAAGAAATGTGGGCTTTCAATAGTCTACAAATATTAGGCCTAAAAAGTCACTAAAGCCTTAAATTTCAATATGTGAGGTCTGAAAGGACCACATAACCATTTGTGCATCAATTATTATTATTATGCTGACTTTGTGAAGACAGCTTTGTTTTTCTGGTTTGCCTCCGGTGATAAAAAGAAACCAAAAACACAGGAAATCTGTGATGAATTGAAGTAGTCGGTGTCTCCGTTTAACAACAATAAAACTATATCAAAACTGTTTGAACACTCTAGAACAACTCGTGCAGTACAATCACAGTCTCATTTAACTAGTCAGCTACAAACTTTAGAAAATTTATAACCTCATAAATCATCTCAACACCCACAGTGTGCCCTGAGGGTGCCTGGCATGTGGGTGCATTTCAGTTCTGAATAATGAGACTTGGATTGAAGAACCTCCAGACCCCATGTTTTTAAAGTCAGTACTTTCACATGGCATTAGAGAAAACTGATTTATTGTGTCAGTCTGACTACAACCAGGCTTTTAGAATACACGTAAACATGTTAGTCTGACTGAAATCGTACTAAATCAAACTTCTCAAAGTCGGACTAACTGAGAGTTGAATTCCTCCTGCATGTATACAGTCAATCAGACCCAAACTGGCCGAGGCGCTCTGAGCATGCTCCACAGTTTCCGCCCTGGGCTTTGACCTGGAAGTCAAATAGCAATGAATGTGTTACAGAAGAAGAAGCAGGTAACACATGGAGAAATCTACATCCAGAGCCGTGACTTTTTGGACGGATATGGACACACAGTTCATGCTGTGTCAGCTGAAAGAATTAAATACTTTAAGACATGGATGGAAGGAAAACACAGAACGGTGACCTTTTCAAACACGTGGCAGAACAGCTGGACGACACTCGATTGTTCAGTCCATGACGTAATAGGTCAACAGAAAAAAGGTCCAATACTAACAAGCAGGGTCAGACGTACTTTGGTCAATACATTGATTCCCCTCCCGTGCTTATACTGGGAGAAGTCCAGTTAAATTGCCTGGTCACACTACAACTGTAGCTCGACTTAACTGTGCATGTGAACGTACTGAGTGGACCCTGATGTCACTGCTTTCCCAAGTAAAGGATCCAGGTCCCTTTTCACAACCCTGGTGCACTGTTTACATTTGATGGCTGAATGTGTTTGAGTAATTTTCTTGACTTCATGATGAAAGAAGTTGCCGTTATGAGAAGATTTGCTCCTTTTGGTTCTCATGAAGTATTCTCTGTTACAAAATAAATGTACAGGTTGCTCATTTGTCTGACTCGGGCCACAGATGAACACGTCTTTTAGTCAGTTTGTGAGGAGCACAAACACAGCAGAGATTATGGTTCATGTATGACCTCCTCCTGCTATCACACTCAAACTATATCTCAGTATGATGAATGAAGCTTCTTATCTTTGTCTGGAGACGTATGTACTTATTTTGGACCATTCTCTCTTTTCTCAGCCAGAGCAGCTGCTCGAGGTCTGCGAAGCTGAAACTTTGAGTCCTGCTGAAAAATCCCCCAAACTGGAGCTCTGATACAAGAAACCATTCAGCGGAGTTCACCCTCGTCTTTACTCGTTTCTCACGGGTAAAGATCGAGACCAACGAAAACATGAGGAGAAGTTTTAAAGGAAAGTTCAACATGTTATGAAACAGGTTTATTCTCTTTTCTTGTTAGACAATCGGTATCAATCTCATGTCTGAGCATCAAAGCTCAACATTTTTAGAAATGCATTTATTTGCAAGAGGGATCAGTAGCCTTCTGTTGTCTGTTTGGTTAATATGAAGCTACAGCCAGCAGCCTGTTAGCGTAGCATTAAGGCAGGAAGCAGCGATGTTGCTTAAAACAAGATGCAACAGTTTGTGGTTTCAGATGAAGCTACAATCTGGAATAATTTCCTGACACTTAACACTTTATCCACCCGCCAAACATTTCTGTGCAGTGTCTCCGGCTGTGGTGCAGGTTGGCAGATTTAGCCGGTAAGAACAGATGTGTCAGGCACGATGGAACCAAAGCTGGAAACTTTAGAGTCACGACTGTGATCTGAAGAAATAGCTCCAGCACAGAACTCAACATAAAGCCACAAACTGTTGTTACATTTCTGTTTATGTTCATATTAAAAAATGAGATGCAGCATGTTACTACAATCACAGAGCTTTAAAAGTGTTGTTAGGGGCAGCACCTCTAGTGGTTATAATCAGGTCTTCAACACACTGAATTAAAGGATACCTTTGTTTTTATTATTTTTTATTTATTTTTTTCGTGGACCTAGTTTTCCCTTGTCTTTGGGTCCAAGTCAGTGGTTCTCAGATGCCACAGCACGATGCAAACTTTACCTAACATTATCATTGCGATATTTAACCGGGCCAGTACAAAAAGTTTTAAATTAGTTTTCAATTGACTGCATCAGTATAAGTATCAAGTATTAAGTACCTCAGGGTCTTGTTCACGAGGGTAGAGTAGAGCGTGAGATGGATTGTCGGTGTGGTGCTGCGTCTGCAGTTACGCAGCGCTGGACCATCATAGTGCAGAGGGAGCTGAGCCTGAAGGCGAAGCTTTCGATTTACTGGTCCATCCACGTCCCAAACCTCACCTATGGTCATGAGCTCTGGGTAGTGACTGAAAGAATGAGGGCGCTAATACAAGCGGCCGATATGAATTTCCTGAGGAGGGGTGAGGAGCTCAGACATCTGGAGGGAGCTCGCAGTAGAGCCGCTGCTCCTTCGCATCCAAAGGGGTCAGTTGAGGTATTCTTGTTGGCAATTTTGGGGCTGTGTCTGGTTGAAAAAAAAAAAGGTCCTTACTCTTGATAGTGCACCCAAAAATGAAAATTCAGCCATTATCTACTCACCCTCAGGGAGGCTCTGGTTTAAATAATGTTTTTCCAAACAGCTTTTTATGTCGGGGCTTCAGGACACTTGGATCACTACAGACGAGCAGTATGGAGATATTTTTTGGTTTCAATTCTGTGTTTTTGGATGTTTGAATCTGGAGTTGTGTTGCTACCTCCTCTCCCCTTGGATCTCTGCAAGTGATGTGAGGACTCTAAAACTTCACCTGAGCCTCCCTCGGCATATGGGTGAGTAGATAATGGCTGAATTTTCATTTATGGGTGCACTATGCCTTTAAACAAATCTGAGCCCATCAGTGACAAAAACAAGCACTTTTAGTGGACGTACATTAACGTTGCTCATCAACGTTACATTGCAGTCGGTTCTGCTGCTGCCACTTGCAGCGAAATCACTCAATACTGGACCAGTTACAAAAACATGGCAAAAAATACTGAGGTTACCCTTTTTCTGTCTTCGCCATGACCTGTTTGCAGCTTGAAATTGAGGAGTTTCTTTCCACGTAGGAACAAAACTTTTATCTTTCCATACGATGTGAGGGATTTGAACACATTCCTGGCAGCAGAAATCTTTTGTCTGAGCAGGTTAGTGATGTTAAAAATTATATTTCTGCCCTATAAAAGGCAAAACGCTGCTTAAAGGGAGTGAAACTGAGAAATGGCTTATATTTTAACTGAGCAGCCAAATGATTTGACAGATGATGTTAGAAACTGCAGTGATTTATTGACTCAGTGAGGTTTTTCCTCGTCCTCTCACCCCCCTCTGACTGAACACAAGCTGATAAAGTTACTGCATTTCTTTGTGAGGCAGGTTCAACATGAACAGTTACAGTTAGCGGCTCAGACAGCGGTGGAGCCCTTGCTCTCCTCTCACAGCTCTCCGTTAGCGCAGACCTGCATGGACGCCATCCTGACGGGTCTGAAGCCGCTGTACTGTCCGTCCAGGCTCGAGTACTCCTCCCTCACCCTCCACACGCAACAGCTGGGGATGGCAGGGTGGGTGTCCTCAGGTGGGACTCCAATCCTCCAGCTGATGTACTGACTGTAGGCGCAGTGACGCAGGGCAGAGGTCTGGTGACGATCTTCGGGTGGAGACAGAGGGTCCCGGTACAGGAGGACAGCCTCCAGCAGGGAGCGACGCAACACAAGCTGCTCAAAGAGAGGAGACGAGGTGATGCAGGCGCCGTCGCTCTGCCGGCAGCACAGCTCCTCCTGAGGGAGGGAGGAGGGAACGCAGCGGCCACACTTACACCAGGCTGGGCGGCGGGTTCTGGGGTTCGGCTCTGGTTTATGGTCGAGGGGAGGCTGAGCGTCAGATTCAGCTGGCTGGAGCAGACAGAGGACGGCTCTCAGGTGTCCACTGTCCTCCTGTCAAGACAAGGATATATCACTGAGGTCAATGACGAGATTTTAACTTTTTAAAGAATAAATTCACCTTAATCAAAACCATATTTACTCACTTACCTCTGGCGATATCTAACAGTTGCTTTGTCCATGTTTACACCTCTTCCTAACAAACAGTGAGCCAGTGAACTCTGGCAGATGACGCGCAAAGCACAAGGTGCCTTGGGTTCTGTGGTTTCCCCCGAGTCTCTTCCTTACAGACGTGTCTACTTTGTTAGTCAAATACAGCTTTGTGCACAAACTATGCACTTTTTTGGATGCAATGTTTATCACAGATTTAAAGCTGCATCTCAAATCAATCATTGGGTTTCAAGCTTTCACGTGACGTATATCACTTCTGTGTGACCTACACTGCTGACCTGATGTCTCCCCCAAAAGGTAAGACTTGCCTCACTTTGTTAACTTGGACTTCAAAACTGTTTTGAAATGCAAAATAATTGGATTTTAAACCTGCGATTTAAAGTGTGATCAATCGTATTGAAATTCAGCGATTAATCACAATCAAAAAATGTAACCCTTTGACAGCCCTTATAATAATGCGTCATATCTGCGTTCAGATAAAACTGACCAGAAATGAAGCTCTCATGAATTCCAACCTGTTGATGCTTCACTAGTGTATCAGACCAACAGAAAGATTTTAGGTCTTAAGGAACATTTCTATGTGTTATTTCTCTGCAGCAGCTTCACCTTGTGTGGCTGAACAGAAATCACTTTGCTGTCCTGTAAACTCCTCTTCTGCGATTTCTTCACCAGTCGAATGTTGTTCTCGTCGACGTAGGACACGCAGAGGATGCACTGCAACACACAGACACATCAACACATTCAGAACAATCATAAACCAGCTGATTACAGGGATTAAAGTAGAAAAACTCTGACGATGGGTTTACAGCTGATATCACATCATCGGCCGTATCAAACCATTCATCACCTTCTGCTTGTCTTGGACCGACTCCACCTTCTTCTCAGAGTAGTTTTGTCCGACCTCTGCAGAGTAACAGCTGGTTCCAATCAGCCAGTCGATCATCACAGTCGTCTGGAGGAAAAAGACACACACAGACTCACACTACTACACACTCATCCTGCTTCACAGTCGCCTTCACAGCCTCCATCTGCATCAGGAATCAGTGACGTCAGCAGTGTGCCAACAAACCAAATATTAATTATTTTATTGAAATAAACTGATTAAATCTGAGCTGAATGTTTGTGTGTTGATCTCAAATCAATTTGTATTTTGCTCAATCAGCAACAACCACAGCTGACTAAAGACATGGCTGCTGCTTGTTCATCAACGCAAATAGCTAATCATCATGTCAATATGGAGCAAAATCTCTGAGGAATGTTTCCAGCAAATTCTTTACAAAAGTTAAATTAGAACATTCACACTGCGTACATATCTATGACTAGCATGTTTCCAGTCTGTGTAAAACTCTTCACATCTAACTCTTCATTAAAGGCCGAATAGTAGAGTTTAGATGACAGACAGCAGTGAGAGGTCAAACTCCAAACTGCAAGTCTGTCAGTTACATCACAGACAAGTTCTCCTAATGTGATTTCACTCTCATGATTCATCACTGTATGGAGATCATTACGCACCAAAGCTCACAGTGGAATCTGATGTTTTGCCTACAAGAGTTCTTCTGAGTTCTCTGCTGCAGTTCTTCATTTCAACATTCAAACCAAACCAGTTTTCTCCTGCAGCGTTCATCTTACAGACCAATCTTATTTAGCTCTCTCTGCTCTCTGTAGTGAAACTCATTCAGTGTGTCCAGATGCAGCCACCATCTAAAGTCCCACTCTTGTACACTCCAACACTGGCTGCCACTGTGTTCGCTGCTAACAGAGGATAAATGCATGAATGGACACTTGTGTGGCGGCGTCTGAACACTGTGTGGTCTCTCACCAGAGCGTAGTACGACAGTGTCGATCCGATGTAGATGATGAGCTGAATGAAGCTGAACTTTCCCGCCTGCAACACAGATCAATCTGTCACTTGTTTGTGTTTATTTTCCACGTTTTCCTCCACAGTTACAGACGCACTGTGTGCATGTGGGCGTGGACAAACAGAGTTTATGATAAAAGACATTTTGCGTCACTTATCTTATTGATTTGCACAATTGCTTCTCAAACACAGCAGAAAATAGATGCTTTGACTTGGAAATATATACTTTAAATAATTTCACAAAGGCCTAGTGCAAACCACAGACATTTAAGTTTAAAGATATTAAGTCTTAAAAAAGCAGAGAACCCCCGACATAAAACACAAACCCACCTGTCCGAACACCATGACATCAAACCTGATCCCGAAGGCTTTGTACAGCGTTCGCTCCTCCACTCCGTTCACCGTGTTGTACTTTGCATATCTGATCAGAAAACAGCAGATAAGACAAATAATACAAATACAGCAGCACACAGAGAAGCATGAAGCAGGATTATTCACCCCAAATCTGAAGCCAAATAAGATGTGCCACTTTGTGCTGTGTCCATCAGGTGTTCTCAGGTAGCAGACACCTAAATGTAACGCGTGTTGAGACCTTTTCAAGGTCATTTTTAACCAAATCAAAGGTCACAGGTCAGTGCAGGTCTAAAGTAAATAGACAGTTTTAAAGACTCCATCAATCCATTTTCAACCGCTTATCCAAAGCCGGGTCAGAGGGGCTGCAGGCTGAGCAAAGTATTCCAGACATCCCTCTCTCCAGCAACACTTTCCAGCTCCTTCTTTGGGACCCCAAGGTGTTCCCAGGCCAGATGAGATATATAATCCCTCCAGTGTGTTCTGGGTCTACTCCGAGGCCTCCTACCAGTGGGACGTACCTGGAACACCTTTACTAGGAGGCGCCCAGGAGGATCCTGATCAGATACCCAGACCGCCTCAAGTGACCCCTTTTGAGGTGAAGGAGCAGCGGCTCTACTCCAAGCTCCTCGCCCTATCTCTAAGGCTGAGCCCAGACACCCCACAGAGGAAACTAATTACGGCTGCTTGTATCCGCGACCTCATTCTTTTGGATACTACCCAGAGCTCATGACCATAGGTGAGGGTTGGGACATAGATGGACCAATAAATGGGAAGCTTTGCCCTCCAGCTCGGCTCCCTCAAGACCCCGAGATACTTGAACTCCCTCACTCGGGGCAGTTACTCTCTCCCAACACAGAGGGGCAATCCACCGTTTTCCAGCAGAGAACCATGGCCTCACACTCGGAGGTGCTGACTCTCATCCCGACTGCTTCACACTCAAACCGCCCCAGGTCAAGCTGGAGGTCACAGAGTGATGAAGCAAACAGAATCACATCATCTGCAAAAAACAGAGATCCACTTCTGAGGTCACCAAACCGCAGAGGACTACTGTAGAGCCTACAGTATGGGGCGCACACTCTACCAGGTCAGCTAGAGGTCACCCAAAACTATTTAATGATTCATAAAACTGAATTTAAGACTTTTTAAGGAACTGCAAAAGCCCTGTTTTCAGTTAAAGTACACCGTCTAATTGACTCAATTGTCCTTCTCAATGTCAGGACCTATACATGCCTTAAATAAAGAGATGTCAAAGTCAGGGGTCTGTTCGATGCCCTGCTCAGCGGCATCTCAGCAGTGCACAGGAGGTGAACTAGCATCTCTCCAGCTACCAGTCCATGCTCCATATTTGGCCTGTACAGGGATGTGAACCGGCGACCCTCCAGTCCCAACCCAGGTCCCTATGGACTGACCCACTGCCGCCCAGTAGCGTCTATATTTACTTCTGTTCTTATTTTGGTTTTATATACCTCTCATTATTTATGTCTTTTATGGTCTTACTTCTCTGAACTTATTTCTGTCCTTGTTCTGCTGCAATGTCCAAAGTTCTCCTCTGGTTATCACATGAACTGTAAAATTCAGCATGTGCTCACTTACTGTGAAGTTAGTTTTATTTATTACCTTGCTGTATACTGCCCACTTGTGGCGTTCGTATAGAAGAAGCAACATGCAGAGACTTATCGTGGATGGCATGACTCATTCTTTAATTTCCACAGTGGTTCATTCAGGGAATTCATTTCTACAGCACATGCCATTGATGTAAACAGAATAAATACGTAAGCACATAAACTAGCAGCAGCAATCTACAACAACATGCAGTGACAACAAGTGATGTGTGTAGTTTAATGAAGACAATACTTTTCATGCTCAGGCTGACACTCAGCCACACTCCTTAATTTATCAACATTAAACACCAGCATCTTGTGACATATACAATCACACATCTGCACAAACTGTTGGCTTTATAAACCTGAGCGTGAAATTGATAAACTTCCTGTACTGGTCACATGATGAGGAGTGTGTGTGGCTGAGCACCTGAAGTTGAGGCCTGGGTAGAGCGTCTTGTTGCTCTCCTTCTCGTCCAGCCGTCTGAAGCTGTATTTGGGCTGGCAGCGGTGCATGAGCCGGTCCAGGTTGCAGTCCCAGTTGATCAGGATGCCAATGACGCCCCCCTGTGGTCAAAATGAAACATGACCCATTAACCACAAAACCTCAGTGACCATGGCAGCGAGTCAGTATCTGAGGAAAACCCAGAACGGGACTTTTAGATGTGAGTGAGGTCAGTGTTTAACTCACAGAGGCGAATGTCCTGCATTTACTACTTTTAAGACTTTACACTCATTTCGATACTGATAATTACATTCTTTAATTTCAGTAACATTTTTCAATGCAGGTAGCTGAATACCAGGAAGCTCTGCATCTTTGGAGTCACTGCTGTCTATAAGAGAGACTTTAAAGCCTTATTTTCTTAAAACAAGAGAATAAAATTTGCAAATGCATTATAAGAATTTCAACTTGGCTTCCATCAGAATCAACTGCTTTTGAGATGTTTCTAAAAATTTCAAGTGTGTATTGAAATAAGAAAGAATACGGGAGGTAGCTGCACTGAAGCAAATTTATTTTCACTGGATTTCATTTGTTTTAAGAAAATAATAATTAAGACTTCAACAAAAATGAACACTTTCAGAATGAAGAAACATCAGCTCGTTAATTATGAGAAGAATAAAAAGAGAAATTCTACTTAGGAAAAGCTCAGACATTTGTCAAACTGGCAACACTGACTCTACAAACAAACTGAAGAAAGTTTGGTGGGGCAACACTTCCTTTTTTTGGTTGTTTCATTTCTACTTTCCCTGATCCCTTGCTTAGGACATCAGCTCACTGAGGAAACCCAATAAAGAGTGAGTTGTGGTGTTGCAATGTCAGTCAATGAAATGTTATCATGACTGTGACGGGGGCCAGAAGTACGGAAATAAGAAGACACAGATTGTAATAAACATCTGAACATGTGACCTCACCTCTATGGCCATTACAGAGAACTTCTCTCCGGCCTCTCGAACAATGTCTCCCAGTTTGAAGATGGGACACAGCGGGTCATTTCCTCGATGACAGCTCCTCAGGTAGGCGTCATTCATCTGTGGGAGGATGTTCCTTCTGGAAAACAAATCAGACTCTGATACTCACAGGAAGTCAGAGTTTCTCTGCCATTGAAAAGAGGCGATAAAATAGGAGACAGTTTCAACACCATCAGTCATAAAAGCAGTCTCACTGGATGTAGTTGAACGCAGGAAACCTGATGTTGTTTTTTATTAGGACGGTGAAGTTCTCAGCTGCTGCCAGCAGAGCGGGCCTGCATCAGGAAAAATTTAAAAATATATTAGACACTGGAATCAATACAGAACATTTTAGTTCTTGTTTCTGCTGCCCCCAAGTGGCCAAAAAATGAGTTATCTCTAAATGACTATTTGCATATCAATTACTCAGCCCATGTTGCATTAAATTTGTGAAATAGACTGTTTGTCTCACATGCCTCAGGTACACATTCAAAACTAGAGAAAATGTTTGACAAATTCAAGTCATACGGGTTCAAGTTTAGCAACAGCAAAACCATATCAAAACATCAGATTACAAACTGACGCAAAACCTTTGCAGTACAATCAATCCATCCATTTTCAACCGCTTATCTAAGCCCGGGTTGCAGGGGCAGCACCCCAGACGTCCCTCTCCCCAGCAACACTTTCCAGCTCCTCCTGGGGGACCCCAAGGCGTTCCCAGACCAGACAGGATATGTAATCCCTCCAGCGTAGTCTGGGTCTGCCCCGGGGCCTCCTATCAGATGGACGTGCCTGGAACACCTCCAACTGGAGGCGCCCAGGAGGATCCTGATCAGATGCCTGAACCACCTCAATTGACCCCTTTCAACGCAAAGAAGCAGCAGCTCTACTACGAGCTCCTCATCCTATCTCTAAGGCTGAGCCCACACACCCCACAGAGGAAACTGCAGACCCCTGTGACTTTTATTGATCAAGAATTTTCTGTCTTTGGATCCTTCATTCACCGTGGAGGCATACGAGAAAAAGTTTTACTCATAAATTCACCACAATATAGGGTGAAGTTATCCTTTAACTTACAATTTGACCTTTCAGTGCCTAATTATATGTCAGTGGAGTTTACCTTGGAGGGTTCGTCTTGGTTTCGACTGGACACCACGCAGACACCTCACAGGTTTTCTTCAACACGTCATACCTCACACACGATCCTGTCTTAATCCCTGCAGAGGGAAAACAAACATTTAAACTCCACTGACTGTGTCACAACAGAGTACAAAAGGTGGCAGTTTTGATTTCTGCAGCAGCTGATGAGGTGCCAACAGCGTCAGCTTTAACTGTAACACAGATCTGTAATGTAGCAGAGAGCTGAGAGCTACTGGCTGACGCTTAAACTGCAACACATTCATGACACATTCCTCTGCTTCTTGTGGAAACAGATGTCAGCTGGTACCAACCAACTTAGGACAAGGAGCGTGTCGCTGTGACAGCAGAGTGGGGAGACAAAGCATCCTCCAAAGTCTATCCAAAACTGACAGTCACGCAAGGAGGCCTCTAAAAGTGTAATCAAGTCACATTCTACGCTAAACATTTGACTTGTATAAACGCTACAGTTAGAATAAGTCAGTAACGCTTTCAAAATTAGGTCCAGGGTAAAGGAGACATCTGGTTACAGATCTGCAAGTATATGAGGATTCCCAGTAACCAGGCTACTACCAGGGGTGGAGCTGGATGTTATAAACACTCTGGACTCAGCCTAAACCTGTTGCTTTTATTGTTATTGTTGCCTGTACTGTGCACTTTGAGATTTGTATTCAAATGTAAAGTGCGTTATAAATAAAATCTATCATTATTATTATTATTATTAAACCTGGGGAATCCTTGGCCACTCTCCCTTAGAGATATTTTCCCATTTACTGCAGCTATATGCACTATTTCTCAAGCAATTTGAGATAATGAAATGCCTTAAAATCTGTACATAACTTCAAAAAACATAATAGTTGCCAACCTGCAGAGCCCAGATCCTGTTCTATATCTAATAGTTCTCCAATGGTCTTCATCGTTCTGAAAACATAACCCAACAAATTTTGAGGATGAACAATTTTCACTCCCAACACTTAAAAAGAGGTAAAAAAGTTCCAATATTTAACACAGGTAGGATAGGAATTTGACGTAAACAGCACTAATAATCTTGAAACCAATTTCTGTAAAGGTGCGGACACACCAAACCGACATCAAAGAACTAGCTGCAACAAAAGCCAACTGTTGCGTCGCCTACGTCGCCTCACGTCGCCCTGTGTCAGTTGCATTTGAACACACTACACGGACTACATCCGACGGCCAAGTAACACGTACGTTCTGCGCCTGCGTGAGAGAGAGCGGAGTGAGAGAGTGGTACATCCTGTCAGCCGAGGGGTTTCCTATCTGTGCAGCCGAGCACCGCAGCACCTCCACGGACTATTACATCCAGACGGTCCCGGTGTTTCCTCCGCAGGCTCCACTTCACTCAGCTGCCAGATAAACCCGCTGCTTCTTCCCACTTTAACCTGAATAACAAACCAGGGCTCGGTGCTCCTGTTGGATCCAAACGGAGAGCCGGGGCTAGCTGGGAGGCTCACAGCTCACAGCTAGGCCACGTTTGTTATTCAGGTTAAAGTGTGACGAAGCAGCGGGTCTGTGGGCAGCTGAGTGAAGTGGAGCCTGAGGAGGAAGCACTGGTTAGCCCCAGTTTCACTACAGGCAGATTCACTCACAACAGGGGCGACGAAATAAAACCTGAACAGCCAATCAGAGTGATCTCTCTCACCGACAAGCTCCGCTGCCAATTCAACATGCTCAATCGGCTGAAAAGCCACAGACGCCATAGTGCTGACGGTGTGGGACACACCACAAAAACTTTGGCAACAGACGCACACCGACTGTCCGACTTTGGTCGACGGGGCCTTTATACTATGTTGGATCCGAGTTCACAGAATGTCCGTTTGGCTGACAAATCTGCTACAGTTGAATCCATCCCATAATGATCTGGGCTGCTCTAATTACCAATCAAAGGATCCCCGGCAATGCCAAGTAAATATGGTGTTCAACACTCTGAACTGAATATTAAACCATCAGAAGACACCAAAGACACTGCTTACTGCAGTGCATCTAAACCTTGTTTCTGACACCACTTTTCCACCAACAGGAAACTGGTCTCACTCTGGTTCCTGCACCTAATTTTGAACAGATCAGAACATAGACTGTACATAAAGATGGATGACACGTCTTCACTGCCTCCCACAGTAAGAAAAAAAATCCTAGCCAAAATATCCTGGGTACAGCTGCTGCCATCTTGTGCACGTGACGTCATTTGGAGCCAGAGTCTACTGTGGTATCAAGTTCACGCCCATACTCCCATCCGACCAATCAGGAGCAGCATGAAATAACTAATTAAAACTAAACTTCTCAGAGGACTACCTGAAATAATAGAAACCATCTACTTTGATTTTTTTAAGTTTGGCCGATGTCCCACCCACAAACAGTACAGATTTATGACCTATACTGCAGCCAGCCACCAGGGGGAGACCAAGATATTTTGGCTTCACTTTTGGGAAGCTGTTATGTCGTCCATCTTTAACGTGCAGTATATGGTTCAACCAAAAATGAAGTTTGTTCTCAGCTGGAACGAAAAAATAGCAGGTTTTTCCTAACCTGAAGTATGAACTGTGACATCATCAGTGGGCGTGTCATGTACTACAGATTAGAAAGAGAGGATGGAGAAGGCAAAGGAGAAGTTAGGTAAGAAATTGAAAAAAAGAGAGCATGCAGTGGTCTCATTAATTGTTGGTCCATGCTTACAATCAGCTAGATAGCACTAAGGTTCCCAGAGACCTTAACAGAACGAGTTCAAGAACCAGAGGGGTATGAGTAACCTGGTTTCTCTAAATAACTTGGTTTCTTGTGTGCATGTGGACGAGTGAGCGTACCGTGGCTCTTCTGATCCCAGCCTCCTTTCTCACAGTCCGCATCAGTGTGACACATTCTGCCTTTAAGGGGAACCTGGAATATAAACACTGCTGCAAAATAAGACAGGTTTGCTAACTGTCCATCTGGATCATCGCACCATTAGTAGCACTTCTAATGTCACTGCTACAATGAAAATGAATGACGATATAAGAGCACCTCTGGGCATTTCCCCTGCTTCTGATTCTTGGTCACGATCACGTTGGTCACCACAAAGAACGAGTTTTTGCTCTGAAAGGGAAAAAAAGACACCTTTAAATTCCCGTCTTTGCACAAGACTCAGTACCCTGAGTTCATCTACATGCTGCCTCGATGTGTTACCCGCTAGATTTCTAAAGTCTGTGCTGAGCAGTTTGTTACCACCACTCGCTCACATAGTTAACATGTCACTACAGTCTGGAACATTCCCAAAGGCATTGAAAACTGCGGTCATTAAGCCTCTCCTAAAGAAGAGCAGTCTTGATGCCACAGTACTGAACAACTACCGGCCCATTTCAAATCTGCCGTTTTTAGGCAAAGTCCTTGAGAAAGTTGTTTACCAACAACTTACTGACTTTCTCCTAATGAACAACTCCTTTGATGTTTTCCAGTCAGGTTTTAGACCCCATCACAGCACTGAGACCGCTCTTATTAAGGTGACAAATGACATCCGCCTGAACACTGACGCAGGCAAAGTCTCAGTTTTAGTCAGATCTGAGTGCTGCTTTGGACACTGTCGATCATGAGATCCTGTTACAGAGATCAGAGGACTGGGTGGGCATCTCTGGCACTGCTCTAAACTGGTTGAAGTCCTATCTAGAAGACAGGAAGTACTTTGTTGAAATTGGTAACTGTGTCTCAGACCACATGGCCTTGACCTGTGGGGTGCCCCAAGGGTCAATCCTGGGACCCCTTCTGTTCAATCTCTACATGCTGCCTTTAGGCCAGTTAATACAAAGTAATAATGTGTCCTACCACAATTATGCAGACGACACTCAGATCTATGTGTCACTGACAGCAGGTGAATATGGACCAGTAGATTCACTCTGTCACTGCATCCAACAGGTCAGTGTGTGGGTGCAAAACAACTTTCTCCAGCTAAATTCAGACAAGACTGAAGTCATCGTATTTGGTCCACAGAAACAAAGAGAAAGTGTCAGCAGTCACCTCTAGTCTCTCTCTCTAAAACCTACAAATCAGTTTAGAAATCTCGGGGTAATAATGGACTCAGACTTGAACTTTAACAGCCACATCAAATCAATAACATCAGCAGCCTTTTACCATCTAAAAAACATTCCCAAAATCAAAGGTATAGTGTCTAAACCTGACTTGGAGAGACTCATCCATGCATTTGTCTCTAGTAGGTTAGACTACTGTAACGGCCTGCTCACTGGACTCTCCAAACGGGCCGTAAGACAGCTGCAGTACATCCAGAATGCTGCTGCTCGGGTCCTGACCAGAACCAGGAAGCACGAGCACATTAGTCCTGTGCTCAGGTCTCTACACTGGCTTCCTGTGGCTCAGAGAATAGACTTTAAAGCAGCTCTGCTTGTGTACAAGTCTCTCCACAGCCTAGCACCAAAGTGCATCTCTGACATGTTAGGGCCATATGAACCATCTGGGACTCTGAGGACCTCAGGGACCGGCCTCCTGCTGGTGCCCAGAGTCAGGACTAAACATGGGGGGAATCAGGGTTCCAGTTTTATGCAGCTAAAATTTGGAACAGTCTTTCTGAAGATGTGAGACAGGCCTCTACTCTGACAATGTTCAAATCTAGCCTCAAAACAGCTCTATGTCACTGTGCATATGACTGAAAGGATCTTATCTGCACTCTTCTCTTTTTACAGTTCATTTTATAAATGATTATTTATGTTTTTATTTTGTATTGTGATTTTAATGCATTTTCTGTTCTGTAAAGCACTTTGAATTACTTTGTGTCTACGAATTGCGCTCTACAAATAAACTTGCCTTGCCTACCCAGAGAACCCTGAGGAGCTCCTACCTGTAAGGGTCCACTGTAGTCCACCACATCCCAGACCACGTCCCCGACCCCGGGCAGGTGGGTCTGAGCTACACCCTTCACCTTCGTGGTGACAGAGCTCACCACCAGGTCAAACTCCTGGTACTTCCTGTTCCACAGCAACATGATGCTGCAAAATAAAATTTAAAAAAAAGCGGTAATTCCACAGATTTTACACATTAAGGTCAGATAGATGGTTGGACAGGATAGTTTTTGTTCAACCTGTGGTAACTCCTGTATCATGTCTTGACCCTGATGACTTCTCTCAGCTTGGGTTTGAATTTTTAACATGTCTGAGTTAGTAACTGGACGTGCCTATGGAATGCAGATGGGCTGTAAACGTCTATTTTGACTTTTGTTTTAAAAAGTCAACTTTGTTTGTCTTAACAGGTAAAAATATAACGTCTTAACGCGTCAAATGCACGTTAAGACGACAACAACTGCCTTGTTGATGACTACATTTCTGAAGTCTTAAGACGTACAGAACATTAAAGGTTCTATGCTATTGGTTGGTGTCAACATACTGTACCCACCTCTTTCTGATGTAGCAACTGTGTCGCACTCTACTTTGCCTACATTGCGGCCATGTGGGCTCCTGTTAGTGGGTATGTTTCTGGTTACGTACCTACATTATCCCCTGTCATTTGGTGGGGGGAATGAATTCTGTCTGAGGAGGGTGAATGTCCTCTGGAAGCTTTTTAAGCCACTGTGGCCGTAACGTACCACAGCTTTTTTTTTTGTTTTCATCCAGTAGCCTATAATTTACATAAAAACTTCTTCCTGATCAGAAACATGCTGTTTTACTCAGGAAAACCAAGCTTTGTATCCACCTTATTCGTAGCCCACATGATACCATGCGTAAATTTTAGGCGCGGACTCGAACGCTGAATCAGAACCAGGCATTTTTCCTATAGTAGTGGTACGAAACAGTATGATTACGATATGCAAATCCTCTTTTCTATAATCGATTAAAACAAGCGTGTTAGCGATTAGCTTGCCCTGCTCCGTTAGCACATAGTTAGCTTACAGTAAGCATCTACTCCTTCTAAAAGATGATTTATGACTTCTTATGACTCACAAAAAGACAGTCGAATGTTACGGGAACATTTTGTATAATACTATTAACTTCAGCTCCATGTTAAGTTAACCAGCTAACTCTCTGCTCATTTGCCTTAATTACAGTTTACACATCTTTACTCACTGCTCACTTATTAAATCAGAGTTCTTCCAAGTGAACACACTCGTAAATGACCTCGCTAATACTCTGCCCAATGTACTCAAATCTCATTTAAGTGGACAATTTCTCGTGGACACTTACAATCAAATACTATTTCATCAGTTTCCCCTCCGAAACTGGTGAAATGGTTGCACCCAGTATTAAACGTCTTAATGTCAGAAACGAATTTGTCAACAGTGTTTTCTGTCATCTTCATGCACATTTGACATTTTAAGATGTTATATTTTAAATGTTAAGACAAACAAATTTGACATATTAATACAAATGCCAAAAAAAGACATTTAGCGCCCTGTCATATCCCTTCCAAACTAATATTTTCTTTAAAAATTGCCAAAATTACACTGTTTATCACAGCCAGAAACTGTAAAAACAGAAATTATCATTAAAATTCGAATTTCTGACTGTGCGTACATCAGAAAAAACACAGAACAAAATCTGAGCTGAAAATAATGATATTTCATCAAAATCACTTACTTCTACATGTCATTTAAAATTTGGACAAAAATAAACGGTTTGAGAATAGCTCCAGAATTTCAACTTTTAACTTTTAAACGTCAAAGGGTAAGTTTTAAAACCTTTTGGGAGGGTCCAAAACAAAGAGTCACACCACCAGACACCCGCCTCCTCTGACAAGTACAGAACAGTCCCTAAGCAAACACTTCTTCTTGGTCTTCACTGGGCACTGAAGGAATATTACAGGGCTCCAATATTTAGGAACTTTCTACAGAGTATTTCTACATAATGTCAGTGAAATTCTCTCAGTATTTGTGAAGGAATATGGAACAAAGTAGCTGCTGTACCGGAACATAAACACAGCTGAGTCAGACGGGCAGTTCCTACAAAATAAAATACATTTAAATCAGTTTAGTGTCACAGATCCACAAGAGACGGTTCAGTTTGACTCAAACACTGAAGCAAACAGCCTCATTAAAATCAGTTAATGTACTTAATGGCTCAGTTTCTCTCTGCAGCCGGCAGTCAAACGGTTTGAGCTGCACCGGGACTGAGCAGCACGCAGAGAGCAGCCGCTCCCTGAACATGCGGCCGCTGCGGGGCCCAAATACTCCCTCATGTTCACTCACCAGATAAAAAGCAGGATGGCTCCGTTCAGACTCCACTTCAGAGAGCCGAGCCGGACGCTCTGGATCCGGACCAGCTTGTTGGTTTCATACTGACACAGGACTCCGCAGCACGGCATGCTGCTGCTGCTGCTGATGATGATGATGATGAAGATGAAGATGATGGTGGTGGTGTTTTGGGGGTTTAAGGCTGCTTTGTCTGGTTGCTGTGTGGAGGAGGAATCTCTGACTCATGTCTTGACTCTCCTTCCTGTGTGGAGGGTCACATGTCCACAATGAGTCCTGCAGCTGCTCTCACTTCCAACATCATCACTGCAGCTGCACCCACACACACACACACACACACACACACACACGATCCTAAACTGAGCTAAAAGTCAAAATAAATAGAGCAATTATTAAGAAGTAGTAGTACCTTGAGACAAAACGGATGTTTCACTTTAAGAACAAAAAAAAATAAATTAAAATAAAGTCTCAGTTATATGCAGAAAATGTATTGGGCAAAACTTATTTTTTGCAGTGTGTAACCACAGCTGGATTAAACTGTTTGGAGGCTCTGGGCAAAAATGCTGTCTGGCCCCCACTGACCCCCCCACAGCAGACTACCAGCCTGTCTCGTTCCAAAGTCGGCAAATGCCGCTGCTTTTTCAGTGATTTGCACGTCAGACACGTCACACCAAAAGTCACCTTTCTCAGCGTTTTGATGCATCTCTGAGTCGCCTCAGTTTGTAATGCAGCCGGACCTGACCATTGTGTTATGATACGCCTTGGCCAGATGGCGCCTGTTGCAGAGCTGTGTGATGTGCGAACATGCAGCATCAGCCCAAACCCCAGACTCTCAGGTTCACTTCCTTCATTAATGTTGAGCCAAACCATGATGTTTTTCTAAACTTAAGGTGGGTCATCCACTAATCGGACAATCGTGAATTCGATCCCCAGCTCCTCCTGTCCACATGTCGAGGTATTCTTGGGCAAGATACTGCTCCTGATGGCTGTTCCATCGGTGTGTGAGTGCATGTGAATGGTAACTGAGTAGTGGCACCATGTGTGAATATGTGTGTGTGAAAGGGTGAATGTGACATGTAGTGTAGAAGCGCTTTGATTGGTCAGAAGTCTAGAACAGTGCTACACAAGTGCTGTCCATTTATAGTTGATTCCTGTGCTTCTGTTGACGTCCCAGCCTTCGTCGTGGCGTCAATAGACACAGGAGGATACTTAGTGCATATGCATAAGCAGCGATGTGTGACATGTTGGGACGACACATGGCAGTTCAAGACGTGCATTTTTATTAATCTTATGAACTCACTCAATATGTTTTAACCACCTTTTCTTTACGGCCAAAACTTACGACCTCTATGTCCACACTCAGGCTTCATAATACGCAAAAAAATATCACATTACGATTATTTTTACAGTTATTGCAACTGCGATATGAGTCGAATGAGTGGAGAATTTTTTGCAGGAATGGTAATTTTTGCATTTAATTTTCACTGAAAAAAATATAACCATGATGATGGGATGTTTGCTGGGTCTGTTCTAAACAAGCGTCCTCCCTTACGTCTGGGATATGATTTGTAGGCCGAGGCATCTCTGTAGCACCAAAAAAACTCATTTGTAATGATATGTTGTGACAAATTTTGCCTTCATAAAAAAAAAAAATAAATAAATAAAGCTGTTTCTGCAGTTTGGATATTGCACTTGCAATTAATTGTGCAGCCCTAGTTCACACTGCACATCTTTGTAAATAGAATATCTATTTATATCTTATTTGAGTTTCTGACCTGTTGTTTGAACTATTCAATTAATTGATTCATTAAAAAGTAATGCTTAGATTAATTAGATACAGCACTAAAAGGGGACTACCACAAAACATTAGTGGTGGTGTATGAGTGTGTGACCACACTCCTCACTGAGCAGCTAAAGACATGCAGAAGATGGCAGTGTTTTCCTCACAGTGTGCGCACAGATGAACATACTGAGAAACAAATATGTAGAAAATGTTGCTTATATTTCTACGTGATATAAACATGTTAGAATGTGTGGTTTGGGAACAAAATCAGACAAAAAATCTGGTATTTCACTTGTACTTTTTCAGATTTCCTTGGACATAAAGACCTTGTTGTTCCCTGCAGGACAGTGGATTTCTGTGTGGAACACTGACCGTGAGAAAACAATGACGGCCACTCAGTGCCTGCAGCAGTCATGTGTGCAGAGCTGGAATGTCTCTGAGAATATTTACTCCAGTGTTTCAGCTTCATACAGTTTGGGCTAAAAACGTACTTTACTAGAGTATTTCCATTTTATGCCACCCAATACATCTCAGAGGGAAATACTGCACTTTGTACTTCACTACATTTAGACTGAGTTAACATGCTACATGTTGCTCTGCTACTGTGTCCTGGCTGCTTGGTGCTGAAGTGTCTATGAGCAAAGACAACCTACTGCTGCAGCCTCACAAACACTTCAGTGTAAATCTTCAGAATCTTTTCCATGAAAAGATTGTTTTTTAATTGTTTTGCAAATCAAATTATGTTTCATTTCTGCAGGTGGAGACTTAAACACACAAACATATTAAAGAATTTTCACACAGCTGCTCGGCTTTCACAAACAGTTTAATACCTGGGAGCTGGTCAAACCTGCACAGGACTTCTGCTGGTAAAAACCAACATAAAACCAGATCATTCTTTTTCACATCAGTGACAGTCGTGTTTGAACTCAGGAACGTCTTTAGCTGAAAAGCTTCCTAAACTTTGGTTTGAGCATCTCCAACTCGCTGCTGCTTTGCAGCTTCTGCTGCAGCTGATATTCATTCATCACCTCGTGACCTTCGTCAAACAGCTTTTCACCAATCGCCTTCTTCACTCGGTCTCTCCAAGCGATCAGCTTCGGCCGGCCTGCAAACGCGTCCATGCCGGTTCCAACAGGCTGCAAAACACACACACCCAAACGCAACCTCAATACACAGACTCTTTTTGAATAGATAATATGGCAATTACATGAAATTACAATAATTTGGGGTCAGGAGGTCACTGAACATGCCGACAGGGTCTTCAGAATTTTCTGAGAACAGCAAATTGTGTTTGTTAGATATATTTTCACATATATTCAAATAAAATGGTCTTAAATATGTCTTCATAATCCAGTCTGAGCTCCTGGGTGCCCAGAGGCTCAGTGGTTAGGCCCATGTCTCTTGCCAAACTGACTGCAAACTGTCCAATAAAAGCAAAAAGAGCAACAAACTCGTAGATACATCAGTTTAATTTTGTTTTAGCTCAGATTTTTGCACTCAATTTCAGCTTAAATTACCATGATTAATGTTGAGGTCAGCAGAGTTATGTTTGCTATTTTGGTTAAAGAGGTTCTCCAACAATTTAGTGATGCACTTCCATAAAGCTAGGAAGCTACACATTCTTTTTAAAAATCAAACTCCAATCACGCCAACATATCCTGACTTTTGGTCTCTAATATGGGTAAAACTCGATATGCTGGCTCCTACCTTTCCCAAAATGCAACTCAAACTTTGGAAACTCACTCCAGAGCCACAGAAGACATTATACAACTGTTAATAGATCGCATAATCAGTTTCTCCAGGATTGTGCAGGCCTGTCTTTGGGATTGTTGCGACTGATTTCAGAGCAGCTTTTCTAAAAAACTGAAATGCAGTGCATTGTATTTAAATTGCAGGGTCAAGTAAATATTGCCAGAGTAGTTGTGATGCTGTCTCAGATTCAGGGTCTCCTGCAGACTTAGACAGCAACAACAACTGATCAATGTAGCATTCAAGGACTGTCCTCCTGTGCTGCTCTCCTTCTGCTCTCTCTGCCCAGCTAGTTTAACCTAATACAACACAACATGATCTCATCCTTTCTCGTTGTATTTTGCCACTTGGAGATAATCCCCACGGCAGTGCTTAACATTTGCAACCGAACAGTTAATCTCACACTGACACAAAACGGGACTCGACTCTGTCATTAACTTGTTCATAACTGTTGGGTAACGTTAGCTGTGTGATGCTAACAGTTACGCCTGTCTCAGTAGGTGTGTTTCCATAACCCCTAGACATGCGCAAATCCTAAATAGCACAATAGAAAACAGGTAATGGAAACACCTGAATTTCACAAAACCTCTCAAATATCGCTAAAAAGTTTTTACACTCTCATGAGGTGGTTTTTCAGACGTGTCGATACAGATGTATGTCACAGAAGTGTAATGCAAACACTTCTTGTGCATTAACACTCAACTACGTCACCAGACGGGTTCTTTTCCATCCGGTTTACGCCGGCTGCCGTATAACCAAAACAAAATGACATGGTAAGAGTAGACAGAGGAAACTGTCGCTATCATCCGCTGCCTTGGTCTTTTGTTAAAAATGGTCATGGTAACAGCAGTAGATGCAACCAAACCACACAGCCATCATCAATAAGTTTACAGGATAGACTCTGGATGTCCATTTTTTTTTCATGCAATCCCGTGAGACGGAGCCTTACGAGAATTACGGCTTAGATGTCAAACACCTTTCGAAGGAAAAACCTGCAAGCCACAATTGCACTTCGAAATGGACGAAATATCACATTTATTTTGCACAAAACTGTAATGGAAACGCACCTAGTTTGTGTGTGTGTGTGTGTGTGTGTGTGTGTGTGAGAGAGAGAGAGAGAGAGAGAGAGAGAGAGAGAGAGAGAGAGAGACTCTTTTTGAGGTGTCTTTACGGGGAGAGGCTGAATTTGTGTTAATTGTTGTGACTCCAACATCGTAATGTCAGTGAGAGACTGAGCAGTACTTCTTGTAACTAATAAACTGAAATTCACAAATTCAAAATTCAAATTCAAAATTTAAGTAGCAAAAACACCCTGGTCAACTTTAATTTATATACCAGTAGAAGCAGCAGTAGAAACAGTGGTAGTCTTACCTGCATAATCTCAACTATTGCCACCAGATCAGCCAGAGAGATTTTGTCGCCGATGATGAACGGTTTGTTCTGCAGGAACTTCTCCTCCAGCATTTTCAGCGACTGATTCAGATCCTCGACAGCAGCGTCCATCTTCTCCTTCGGGACCTCGGAGTCCATGATGACAGGAAATAAAGTCTGATTGCACAAACACAAAGATCGATGACACTTCGGCAGCACCAACACCAGCAGTTATTCCTGTATGACAGCTGCAAATAGGATTTTTGATTATGTTTTCTTTGATAGTCATTAATATTCTGTACGTACGTTTTTAAAAATGTAGTCCCACGTGTTTTCTAAATGTAGTTTATTGTAGCCAGAATTCTGACACTGTCTGACAGTCAGTTGGTCGACATCTCAACAACTGAAGTTTGGTACAGACGTTCATGGTTGCCAGAGAATGTATCCTAAATATCCCCTGACCTTTCTCTAGCGCCACCAGCAGGTCATCATGAGGATCACATGGGTGGTTTTGAGTGAAATACCTTACCAACTATTGGATAGAAATTATAGGAATTGAAATTTGGTATCTTCCCCTCAGGATAAACTGTAATCACTCAAACTACATTACTTCCTAAAATATATTATCAACACATCTTGAGTAAATTCAAGTGGTAGTTGTAATAGGAGACTATCAGTTATTATTTAAATAAACATGTTAGTGCTACAAAACAAATAAATGAACAATTGATGTCTGAAGTGTTGAAATGTGTTCACTGAAGTGGGTCATGTGAGGACGCAGCACCGGGTTGATCTGGGGTCTCGTACCCTGAGCAGGAAGACCTTTGAGCCGTGAGCTCGGAGGTTCATGTGCTGCCAGGACAGGTATTCATTAACACGAGCTCGCTGCTGCAGGTCGGCTGGAAACCAGTGATCCGCCACTGACGATGAGTGTTTCTGCACCATGTACTTTAGGATCGCGGTGCTGCAGAAACACACACAGCACAAAGAAAGTGGTAGAAACAAATGAATGATGTGAAACTGTTTCACCTCATTGTTTCTGATATGCACTGGAAATATTATCAACCAACCAGGAACTGCTCAATTTTTGAGATTTTTATGTCTTGTGTGTGATTTATCCTGGTTTCATATGATTGGAGAAAAACTCTGCTAGCCGCTTGGCTAATTTATACAATGTAAAATGCCATAGGCTTGTGCTAATAACGTTAGCATGTTGTATTTGTGGGGAAAATGTGTCCAGATAAAGACAAGTGTTTGTCTGTGAATGCTGCGAGTTATAGTGAAGCTGATTTGTGTACTTGTGTTTGAAGCTGTCTCCATTAAGCCATGTTAATGTGTGTTTTGAATCCACTAAACTTTACTTCACAGGAACTCTGCTGCTTCATTGAACTGGAATGGAGATCAAAATACCCCCACAGATTAAACAGTAACTATTTTGATTGCTAACTCCAACTGAGGGGTTTGTAAAAGAGGATGGTTTTATTTGAAAACTGATTATTGTAGCAGGCTTTGAAAGAGCTAGACAAACTCTTCCTTGCAGGTTTCCATCATAGTTTACTCACCGCCTGGCGTCTAAAACATGAACGAACGGCACTTGAAGCGTCTCCAGCCGTAAATATCAGTAACAACCTTCTAAAATGATTCTGATCATGTGTCAGTGTGAGGAAGTTGATCCTAATACTGAACAAATCAACGCTGTACCTTTCAGTCAGCACGAAGCTTCCATCCTTCATGACAGGAACCTTCCTCATGATGCTGAGTTTTCCAAACTCCTCGCTGTACTGCTGCCCTGAGACAAACACATGATGACATGAGAGCACAGATGTGTTCAGATGAAGAAAGTATCTGCAGTCTCACTGAGCTAAACGGGTTGTTCCACCATTTGGAGACAAGAGATGATGAATATCAGGGTGTGGGAATAAAAGCTGGTGTTTTTCTTTTGGTTCAAACTCCTCCCCCCCCCCCCCCCCCCCCCTTTTCCTTCTTATCTGCTTTCAAACACTTCTCCTTTCTTTATTTTCTCTCCCCAACACATCTCTGTTATACTCGATCACCTCAAAGACGCAGGAATGTTTTGTCTGGATGCTCTGACCTCTGACCCTCGACATCCCACCCGCTGTTTGCTTGTAAAGTCGGTTATCGAGGAGTTAACATAACTCTGCTCTTCGCCGGATGAGCCTGTCAGCTTTCTGGGTGAAATGTAAGAATGTGAGCTGATAGACCACAGGAGGAAGGTTTCATGCTTACAGAACAAATTCAAGGCCGGAGGGACGTTCAACTTCCAACTCCTGCAGGGTGTGTTCACACAGTTACAATCATGAAGCCAAAGAAAGTGGCTACAGATAGAACGACGCAGATATCTGGGGCTAAAGCTTACGCAACAAGTTCAGCATTTGCTGGTTACTGAACTCTGCAAACTCAAACATCTGGAACGTTTGTGTACATTTCTAAAGCTCAAAATAAACTATGTTAAGCAAAGATAGTTTGGATTATTTGAAGTGGGGTTATATGAGGTGCTTAGTGTATAACCTACAGGTGAGGGCTGGCACGCTCCCAGTTTGGAGAATCAGTACTGACACAGAAGCTAAGCAATGTACTGCTGTGGACGGGAGGCAGCAGCTAAAACTATCTTGGCCACCAAAAATTCAGTGTCAGTTTAAGTGGATGCTGTATTTAGAATATTGTCACAGCTTTACCTTAACGTCAAAAAGCCCTTTCCCTCAGGCAAGGTGTTAAGATCTGACCCATCTATGTTCTGATCAAAGCCACCAGACTCCATTGACAGAAACAATAATTTTAGATCTTGGTTTACTGCTGTCTCAATATGTCGGTTTGTTTTGGAGGTCAATATTGGATTTTTAAACGTGGATATAATAACGATAGTTTGGAACAGGAAAAAGATGACAGCTGATTAATTGGTCAACATCTCTCCACCCTTGCTGGAAAATAACTGAACATCTAAACCAAAGTAATACATAACCAACTAGATATAAAAATCTGGAACTCATTTTCAAACTGAAAAAATCTAGATGGTAGTAATTTAATATTTGTTGCCCATCCCTTTCTGAAGAGGAACTGAAGCCAGTAATCTGCTCTCTTCAAGCTGCCAGACTCCACTGACAAAGGCAGTAACATTACCTTGCTGAACACAGTTGCTGCTGGTCTACTGCTGCCTTGATCAGTTTGTGTTACTGTGTGACTCTGGTAAATCCGAACTAACACTTAACAACACCAGAGTCACACCATAACACCAACAAACTAACCAATCAAGGCAGTGGTAAACCAGGAGGTCCAGTGTTCAGCGAGGTAGGATTACTGGTTTTGGTGGGTAAAAATCAGCTATTGGCATTTTCCTGTCCTAAACTATTGTTATTATATCAACCTTTAAAAATCCAATATCAACTTCTAAAACAAACCAACTGATGGAGGCAGCAGTAGACAAGCAACTCCCATTTTTATGGAGCTAAGATTTGTCAGTGGAGTCTGGTGGCTTTCATCAGAACATAGATAGGTTAGATGTTAATGGCTTCCCTGACGGGAGGGTAAAGTGATGAAGTGTGATGGAAACAGCAAAAACTTTCTTGACCAGCCAAAGAAAGTTTGGCTGGCCAGAAAAACAGTATCAGTTTAAGTGCACGCTATATTTACAATACTTTCACTGCTTTTTTCAGTCAGTCATCTAACCCATCTATGATCTAATCAAAGCCACCAGGCCCCACTGACAAACAGTAATTTTACCTTGCAGAACAAAGGAGCTGCTGGTCTAACGCTGCCTCCACTTGGTCACTTGGTTTGTTTTAGAGGCCTTTCACATCGTTGGGAAAAAGCCTATAGCCGATTCAGTCGCCAATATCTTTCCACTCTCCCTTAAAAAAATCTGACAGTGGCAAAAAATCACTTAAGATTTAAGTCAAAATAATACATACCTTAATAAATATAGAGTTTAAATCTGGAACTTATCATCAAACTCAGAGTTATTAATAAGTTAATCTTTATGGATCTGGACTTGTATAGCGCCTTCTAGTCTTCTGACCAAACAAATCTAAGCAGTAGCCATTAATTTGCTCTCTTCAAGCCACCAGACTCCATTGACGAAAACAGTAATTGTAACTACAGTAGCCAAGAACGGACAAACCAAACACTGGTTCTAGAGAGGGACATTTGTGTTTTCATATTTTCATGTTTTTGCGTAGTTAGCAGCCCCTCCACAACGAGCGGCAGCAGAAAAACACAGATTATTTAAAGTGAAACTGCATTATTCAGGGATTTTACCAGTTTAAACTAATATTACCCTGCAGAACACAGGAGCTGCTGGTCTATTACTGCCTCGATCAGTTTGTGTTACTGTGTGACTTTGGTAAATTTGAACTAACACTTTAAAACACCAAAGTCACACTATAACACGAACAAACTAACCGATCAAGGCAGTGGTAAACCAGCAGCTCCCATGTTCAGTGAGGTGAAATTACTGGTTTTGTCAAAGGAGTCTGGCAACATAGATAAGTTTCAGTTCAGTTCCTCGACAGAAAGGGCTTTCTGACAGTAAGGTAAAGTGGAAAAATATAGCCACACACCTCGTACAACACCACGTCAAAACACCTGAACCAACCCTTTACAGGAGAGTGTGAATTAAAAGTCTTACTAAAACTTTCAAAGATCAGCAATGCATGCAACCACAAAGTTTTGTCCATGTGTGTGTCTGGCAGTGTGGGACTACCTGTACTGAGGTCCACATGTTTAAACTCAAAGGGAATCCCGACTGCTTTGGCAAACAGGAAGACAGAGCGGCAGGGCTGGGAGTGCAGGTCCAGATAGAGCTCCATCCTGTCAGAGTCCGAAGGCTGCTGTGATCTCAGTCCTCTCCTGCAGCGCCTGTTATCCTCTGTCTGCCCAGAACTCCGCCTCTCCTCGCTGTGAGGCTCATTGATTCTTAAATGGTGGCGACAGTTCAAAGTAAGCAGGCTGTCGGGGTTGAGCAGTCCGACCTTTGGCCTCAGTTTGGCTCAACATTTTGTCAACACAGCGATTATCACATTTTTATCTGCTGGCTGTTCCTCTGCGCTGCGACTCAGTGTCCTCTCTGTATAATGAGTTTACAGCAGCAGTCCTCAAGAAAAGAGGGTCTGACTTACAGAAAGTGATCACATGAATAAAGATATTTAAAACTTCTCCTCTGAAGACCCGGCCTCACATGGTTTGCACCAGTTGTCACTCTGATTACACAAACTATAATTTCATATCAACAAGATGGCGTTCCAGAAATGGAATATAACACTATAAGTATTTTTTCTTTAGTGTATAATCGCCAGAAAATAGTAATCATTGTGTTTTTTGTTGCCTTAGAATGAGACGTTTATCTGCACAGGGAGCGGTCCTCGTCCACAGAGATCGCCATGTTGCACCGCCATGTTTCTACTGTAGCCCAGAACGGACACTCCTACATTTACTTGACAGCTGTAGTTACTTTGCACATTTAGACAGAACATTTGAACACGCAAAATCTGCTCCACCTTGACCAACTACAACATTAAATAATGCCTGAATGCTCTGCGTTAGGATTTTTACTTTTGATTCCTAAGAACATTTCGTTCCTGAAGAAGCTGTGGTGTAAAACTTGTACTTGTAAGATAGTATTGGACATTGCTGGATTGTTTCTAGTCTTGCGTAGCCAGAGTGTTGCGTAAGCGCTGGAGAAAGATCTGATCCCACATTATTTTTATGCTACAGGCGAACAAAAACAAGTCTGTGTTTCTTTAAACCAATCACAATCGTCTTGGGTGGCGCTAAGCCCAGGATGCAGCGATGGTGCCCTTGCAAAGTAGTGTCGAGGGGAGCTTGTTTTGCACGTGGGGAGGCGAGCACTGTCATTAAAATGTCTATGCAAAAGAAAATGCCATGAAAAAGCATCAACAATCATGTCACCATGCAATTCAATGTGATAATCAAGTATGATTATGCTTGAGCTACGTGGATCTAGCAGAACTTTACTACGACAATAACACAATGGCTTGTGTGAAGTGGAACGGGTCGGTACATTGATGCGTGCTGCTGCCAGTTAAAGGATGTGGCAAATCAACTTCAACTGGCTGTGTCAGAAAATAGATCAAGATCAGACATGAGAGTCTTGCGAGACAGAATCTGGGCTTTTTTGAGATCTTTACAGCAGTTCACCGAAACAACAAATCACACATGTCTCAATGCACGATCCAAATCAATAAAACCTGCAATTTTCAGCATGTAATTTGTTCGTTCAAAGTTGTTGTTTCCTGTATCAAATGGAATTTGCAGAATAAAGTGAAAATGCCGGATGTTATTAGTGCACCTGATGTAATCAGTGCCCGATGGCAGGCTTAGAGCCACAGTCTGCATCTGGTGAGTCAGACTGAATTGTTTCTGAATTTAAAAAATCCTCAATGAAGGAGCAGCAGAAGGTTAATGGGATCAAAACCAGGCACATTGATTCAAAAACCACTGAATCCTCTTCCCTCTCTGGAGTACAGGTCCCACATATTATGATCTTTCAGAGCCGAGAGTGTTTAAAGCCATCAGACACTGCAGCAGGAACTAAAGCAGCCGCCCTGGTGCTCCTGGATAGGACTGTGGGGTTTTACCATCAGGATGTGTCTGAGAGCGATGTCTGCTTCTTGCATGATGCCCTCCAGCTGCCTCATCCTGCTGCTCTCCCTCTGGAGCTCGGCCATCAGCTGATCTGCCTCAGCTGCTTTGTGACAGCTCTTCACTGAGGCAGGGCTCTGTTTGAAAACACGAGACAGAAAACACCATTAAACAAAAGACAGTGGGGGTATAGCTCAGTGGTAGAGCATTTGACTGCAGATCAAGAGGTCTCCGGTTCAAATCCGGATGCCCCCTGATTCAGCTTTAGTAATGTGTCGTCTGGTCCCTTCTAGGAATGGAGGTGAAGTGAGGCTGGTCTTCAGTTAGCATTGTAATGTGGTTTTCATACTTTGAATCTCAAGGATTATAACTATGCACCCTACATGACAATGAATGTACAGTGGCATGTATACAGTAGGTTTGGGCTCCCTGCAGGGTCAGTACACCAGCTTAGAGTCTTTCACTTCTTGTTTGGAGGATTTTCAGCTGTTCTCTCTGCGACAGGCTTCTAGTTCTGTGAGATTCTTGGGCCGTCTTCATGCTCCGCTCTTTGAGCTCTATCCACAGATGTTTAATGATGTTTAGGTCGGGGGGCTGTGAGGGCCTCAGCAAAGCCTTCAGCTGGCTCTTCTTCAGGTCGTCCATTGTGGGTTTGTAGGTGCGTTTAGGATCATTGTCCTGTGGTAGAAGCCATCCTCTCTTCATCTGCAACTTTTTACAGATGCTGTGATGTTTGCCTCCAGCAACTTCGGGGACACGCTGGTGCAGCAGTGCAGGTCCGGAGGTGTGAAGACTGTCGCCTTCAATATCTGCTTCATCTCACTGAGCAACATCCTGCTGCAGATCTCCACCTTCGCCCTCGTGGCCTCGGTCTGGGTCGGGGTGCTCTGCTGGCCGCGCCTGCCTTTCTTCTACTGTGTCGTCCTGTTCGTGTGGCTCAGCAGCTCCGTCAGCTTCTGGTCCATCGCCTGGCTCAGCATATTCTACTGCATAAGGATTCTGAGCTTCTCTGAGCTTCTCTGGTTTGGGTTTACCTCACCATGCTGCTCACCATCTCTCTCTACTACTTCCACGCCATCTTTGCTTCAGGGCTGAGTGCAGACTCCTCAACCGCTCCAACACAAACCTGCGGGAGAAGCTCAGAGTGCTGATCGGCAGGGGGAAGAACTTAAACACACCAGCCAGGAGCGCTGAGGATAAGAGCGGAGCAACAGCAACTATTTAACTGAGTTTTACTTGAGCAACGTGCAGACCCACATTCATTACTGTGTGTAGAAATCAGTATGTGGCTCTTTAGTCCATCTCCAGCAGCTCCCTGTGAAAATTAGTAATTTTTTTAAATTGTTTTGCCTTTTTTAATTATAATTAACTGTACTGTACTTTTATTATTATTATTTTACTATATATAAAGCCTTTGTATTTTATTTATTTATTTATTTTTTGCCAGCAGCTTTGCTTGTAATACCCACAAATATTCACCACAGGACAACATCACATCAGAAACCAAAACCTGTAAAGGAAAAGTCACTGTCAACTTTAAAGTTGTTTTTTCCCCCCACATTTTCTTTTATTATGAAAACATTTTGTCTTGCACTACATTTCCTCTCCAGCCTTTCATCCCAGTTTATTTCTATATTTTTCAAACGCAATATGGCAATATGGCAAATATGGCTGGCAAAACATTAAAACAACTAAATACAATACAAGGGCTTTAGGATTTAAAATAGCTATATTAACAAGAAATAAAAACGTTTTAAAAAACCCTTAAAAGTTCACTGAGTGAGTTTCACCTGTCAGCTGCTGGTTTCTGGTGTAATGCCGCCATTCTGTGGACACTACTTGGAACTACAAACACAAATACACATTAAAACAAGTTTAGTTTTTTCCTGTAATTCATTTTGTTTTAATTTAAATGTCATTTTCTAATACACACATAACATAAATCTACATATCTTTAAATACTTAACAATATTTTTTATTGATTTTAAAATTTGTTTGATATTTAAAATTAAAAAATTAGAAAATATTGCATTAAAAATATTCCCATGAGATGCTATGTTATTACTTTTATGATCTTTAAAATATTTTTTAAGACATACTATACTATAGTTTATATGTTTTTTTTCATTTTTCAAAACAGACAATATCATTGCGGTTTTTTAAACATACCGTACATTGACTTATTAAATGATTTTAAAGATATGTTTATGACATGCTATACTGTAACTAGTTTTTGTGACATACACTGCTCTTTATTTTTGTTTTCATTTCTCTGCATATTTGTTACATACTACTATGACTTTTTTATCTTTTTTTAATGAAAAACTACACTGTGAGGTGTTTTATGAGTTTTTGGGTATTTTTTATGACATACTTTGACTTTTGTATGGTGTACTATGATATGACTAGTTTTATTATGACATACACAACAGTGACTTTTTTATGGGTTTTTTTTTTGTTTGTTTTTTCTTTGCATTTTTTTCTGACATACAATTACTTTTTAATGATTTTTGTTTGTTTTTTTGTGACATAATCGTGATCATACTAGTCTTGATCTATATCACGACTCTATTCTCTTAGACTTACGTCTTTATCTTTGTAGATTTTTCTTGAAATCTAACTTCATCTTTTTATTATTATTATGATTATTATCATTAACATGGTCCTTTTCCTCCTTTGTACTGAAGTGATTCTTCCAGTTGGCTTCATTGTAGTTTCTCTTGATCACCAGCAGAGGTCACAAAAGGTCTTGAGTTCACCAATGCCTCTGAAGTTCACAGAGGTGTGTCTGTGTGCAGTCAAAGTTTTGTTAACTGTGGAGGTGATGGCTGCAGAAACTGTCTCACCTCCACCTGGAATGCAAATGAACAAAGACGAGATCAGCTGAGTCCAAATGCAACTAATCTGAGTCAAAATATCACAACAGAAAATCATTAAGTGCTACATTTGGAGATTTAGAAAGAAATCCAAGTTCACATCGGTACCGTAGTTTTTTTTTAATGACGTAACTATGAGACTTTGTTCAATGTTTAAATGATATTCAGTAATATGTAATATTTGTTTTGCTCATTTTGGAACGCATTGACTTTTCAAAGGTCCACTCGCTGGCTTTTTCCAGACTTTACAGACTATAGACACGTGCCAGGAGTTAAAGGGACAGTTCACCCCAAAAACAAACACATATTTTCCTCTTAGCTGTGGTGCTATTTATCAATCAAGACTGTTTTTTGGTGTGAGTAACTGAGTGTTGGAGATATCAGCCCCTGGTAGGGTCTCCCAAGGTAAAGTGGACCCAGGGGACCAGACTAAGAGCAGCAAGAGGACCTCAATGGAAAGGCACATTCGGGAAAGAGTAATTCACCTGGTATGAGGACACCAAGGCTTCCCTCTGGTGCCAGACCTGTGGGGAGAATCTTTTTGTTTTTCATGAGAATGAAGCTTTTTGCTTGCGGCTTTTGCATCGAAATATACCTCGCGTTTCTGCGCTCTAAGTGCCTGGCGTTTCTTACTGGGGTCATCCGAAGATATGACTGGAAACATCCATGATGGAGGAGAAGCTCCTGGACCAACTGGTGGTTCTCCCCATGATCCAGCCTCTTTTTGAGGGTCTAATCACTTTTAAATAACTGAATTAAATAAATTTAAAGTAGACTGATGACACAGGAAGGTTAGGATGAGGAGGTGATGGCGCGGTTGCCTGGCAACAATAAAAAGTCACAGCAAGTGTTTGTTTTTGTTTTTTTACTAGTGACGTTAATTTTTTTTCCAAAGGCAGCACAATGCACCTCACGTGATCAGGGTCTAAATCCTACACACTGGAACTTTCATTTCTGAACCCATAAAATCTACTGAGTTGCATGTGAACAAATCCATCTCCGTGACAACTAAGGAAACTCAAATAACTGATGAAAACCACCTGATATGTATGAAAGCTCCAGAAAAGCTAGTAAGCAGCCCATGACTTGTTTTTTTCCCCTCTCTTGTATCTCATGTAAAACTGAGCATGTGGAGGAAAATCTGTTACTCATTAAAACATTCTGCATGTACTATAAATTGTCACAATGGCACCAGTGGAGATAGAGTTACCGTAAAGAACAATAAGGCCGCTATAACTCTGCCAATCCCTTCATAAGAGAAGCCTTTAATTAAATTGTGTGAGATTTCTGAACCAGCTGCAGGTATTTCATCTTAATGCCACAGTTCAAGCGAGCTTATCGTCGCTGAAGTAAAACTGCTTTGAAATATTTCGACCATGCTACCAATCAAAACTCTCAAACCTTGACGACATCAAAGTGTTTCCTCACAGAAACTGCAGCCAAATTGATGTTTGCTGATGTAAAAGCTCATAATGTGTCTGCAGAGGATGCTGAGGCATAACATCCTTAAAGAAAAACTGAGATTAGCAGCAGCACACGTCTCTCTGGCTCTGTTTTGATCTCCCGTCTTTCCGCCGTCACCTCTTTGGCCTTTTTTGTTGTGGCGAGGCCTGCCAGGGGTCACCTGGGGTCACGGCAGTAGGAGAGAACGAGGGTTGCTGCCTTCAAATCCTCTAATGACCCCCACTGCGTCCCTCTAAACGCCCTCCAGGGCCATGTTTCATGGCTGCCTCCACACAGACGGAGGAGGCCGGCAGCTGGAGGCTGGTCGCTTCCATCCACTCGTCTGGTTTGTATTAAATGGACACATGTGGTCTTTGTTTTGAGAAGTGCGGCTGACACGAACCCATAACCAGCCGTATGAAAAATGGATTTCTCAGGCAGCGGATTTAAGCTGAACTTTGTTCACTTTAAACAGGAGGTATCGTAATGACAGGAAGCCCATGATTTGACTCGGCCCCTTCGTTAAGGACGCAGAGTATCGCTGAGACGCGGAGCAGTCCGTCTGAGAGGGGACTTTGTATGTGAGTCAGATATGAATCTGCTGCCAAGTGTGTTCGATGTTTCAGCTCAGACTTATATATCACATGTCAGAGTTTTACTGCTGGATGTTGCCGTAAAAAGCAAGACGACTTTTTCTGTCCGCGGCTGAGATTTATGCTCCAGGCTCTCACACAATGGCTCAGTGTTTAGTTCAGGGACACATGGCGGTTGATGGACACATTAGCTGCGGCAGCGATCAAACCTGTGACCTTTTTTTATGACCGGACAATCTGTTAAACCACCAGACCACCATGCAACTACAAACAGCCACTGGATACTTTAATAAAGTCTCTGATGATACTCTTTATTTTCCTGTAGTCAGCAAATCCCACAACCAACAATGAACATATTTACTAACTAATATATCTGATACATCTTCCTCCTCTGTGCCACAGAGCCCCATTGTTGTCCAAAAAACACATCAGTGATATCACAGTGTTGCGCTGGGTGACACGTTCCTTCATTACCATGAACACACACTGTAGTTTATTTTGCCTTAATCGCACGTACACTGTCCGGCTGCCCCAAATACTCACTAGAGCACCGAATGTGGATCAATCCATCGCCGAAAATAGTCCGCAACAAAAGCACTATTTGGAAGCAATGTGCTTTTGGGCTCACAACAGGCAGGGCAGGAAAGTTCAGACATGCTGCGAGTTCCTTTATATCTTAACACGTGACATCTGGAGTGTTGCAGGTATCACAGCTCATTTGCCTCCTTCAGAAGGATTATTGTGCTGCCGTTAATTCTTTTAAAACACACAAAACCACTCTCGAAAAAGCGAGATAACACCTCACAGTAACCACGAGAGAAACTCTGCTTTATGGAGCCAAGCTGAGCCTTTTCATATCAGCGTTACACTCTGCTTCCTTTCAATCACCTGAAACCAACAAGGAGATTGTTCTCACCTCACTGAGCTTCACTGAGCATAAATACTGATTATCAGGACACACACACACACAGCTATTAAACAGCGAGACAAAGTAATTGTTCAGGAAGTCACAAGTGTCAGATTTTGGCTCCTAAATTCCGTCTTTTGAGTCCTGAACAAGTTATCGTGAAACGTGACTGGCTGCTGTTGGACTGAATTAAAAAGAAAATGAAAGTCAGACCATCAGGCCTGGATAGTCTGTGGTGGCCTCAGACGCACGATACATAACGTCCCATAGGTGCTCAGCTGGATTTAGGTCAAGGGAACGAGAGGGCCAGTCAGACGCATCAATGCCTTCATCATCCAGGAACTGCCTACACACTCTGGACACATGAGGCCGGGCATCGTCCTGTACCAGGAGGAACCCAGGGCCCGCTGCACCAGGAGGAACCCAGGGCCCTCTGCACCAGGAGGAACCCAGGGCCCGCTGCACCAGGAGGAACCCAGGGCCCTCTGCACCAGGAGGAACCCAGGGCCCGCTGCACCAGGAGGAACCCAGGGCCCTCTGCACCAGGAGGAACCCAGGGCCCTCTGCACCAGGAGGAACCCAGAGCCCGCTGCACCAGGAGGAACCCAGGGCCCAATACACCAGGAGGAACCCAGGACCCTCTGCACCAGGAGGAACCCAGGGCCCTCTGCACCAGGAGGAACCCAGAGCCCTCTGCACCAGGAGGAACCCAGGGCCCTCTGCACCAGGAGGAACCCAGGGCCCAATACACCAGGAGGAACCCAGGGCCCTCTGCACCAGGAGGAACCCAGGGCCCTCTGCACCAGGAGGAACCCAGGGCCCACTGCACCAGGAGGAACCCAGGGCCCTCTGCACCAGGAGGAACCCAGGGCCCTCTGCACCAGGAGGAACCCAGGGCCCGCTGCACCAGGAGGAACCCAGGACACTCTGCACCAGGGTAAGGACTGACAGTCGCTCTACGGATGTTGTCCTGGTACCTAACAGCAGTCAGGGTAACATTGACTATGACATGGAGGTCTGTGTGACCCTCCAAGGATCTGCCTCTTTAGACCATCACTGACCCACCATCAAACCAGTCATGCTAGATGATGTCACGGTTCATCACTGCATCTCCAGACTCTTTCACACCTGTCACATGTGCTCAGTGTGAACCTGCTCTCATCTGTAAAGAGAACAAGGCGCCAATGGTGGACCACCTCATGCTACCAGTAGTGACAAGGACAACTGGCAACAGGAGCAGTTGGGGATTATTTACCTTGCTCAAGGGCACAACAGCTCAGGCAATGAAGGAAGTATGCTCAGATTTATCATGGATTAAACCAGCAAATTTTGGAGCACAAGTTTGCCTCTCCGACCTCCATGTTCCAAGTTGCTACCTGATGTTCTGAGTTCCGAGTCTGTAAATGAAGTTAATTGTTAGTAATATAAAGTTGTAAAGGGTGTATGTGCTGAGGTGTGTACATGGGCAGATGCAGCGAGTCAACCCCCATCACACACACACACACACACACACACACACACACACACACACACACACACACACACAAACACAATAAGCATTACTCACTGGAAAGCCACGCTGTGCACTTTTGTTGTGTGCCCTCTTTTATTGTTTTGGCATTTTCACCAAAAGGAAAGCACCGAGCTCTATCAAGATAATCTGCGCCTGTGATAAACAGATTCCATTCATTTTGGCCGAACAGCTGCTGCGTCAGGACCAGATGGAAAACACTACATCTTTTCATCTGAAAACATCCTCTGCTTGATTTAAACTCGACAAAGACACGGTAACGCAAAGGTTGGATGGAGGCCTGGAGCTGACTCGCAGGTGTCAGATTGGGATCATTATTATGTAGATATTTATTTTATGCTTTAGGTAATAAAAATGTGGATGATACGGAGCCGGCCCTTCCCGTTAAGCAGTTGCTTGGGGACCCTCTGGTCTTTGGGGGCCCCTAGAAAATACTCTTCGGCCATTTTTTCCAACAAAGAGTGACAAACAGTAATTGTCTCCTAGGAAACGAGCACACTAAGTTAAACAAAATGAATCAAACAGACATAATGAAAGTCAACACAAACTGGGATAAGTACACAAATTATTCTCCAATAGTTTGCCAGCACGTTCTCATCCCAAGTCGTCACATATTGCCGCTTTGTCAGTGGACTTTCACATCAACATATTATGTGCAACGTATCCTCCTGCATCTCCTGTTCACATTGCAAGACGCTGCAACCAACACACGTGGTTAGGTTTAGAAAAACAAGTCATGGTTTGGCCCGTCCTTTAGGGACTTTCCAGCTCCTTTAATTACATCGTTACTGGCAGCGTTTCAAACTGACGCCATCCAGTGCTGTATCATACTGCTGTGACAGGTGCCGTCCGGCTGTGTTATTAACTGACGCTGCCTGTCCGCATATCAGACTGTGACATATAGTATTAGAAGTGTGACATACAGCATGTGCATCAGCAGCGCTTTATAAACAACAACAGTAACATTAACATGGCAATAACAATCATTTAACACGTCTGTTGCACAGCAGCTGACCTCGTCCACTGCTTGCAGGGTAAGGAGCTCCTGAATCTCATTGTTTTTTACACTTTGCAGACATTTATGGCCACTGTTCTTCTTCTTTGAGTTAGCTGCTAACTGATACTAGCTACGTTTTAAAATGCGTCATCAAGACATTACAGACATCGTTTCAGCGGTGTTACTACCTCAGATGCCTCTGATGAAACTCGTGCCTTGAAAACACAGTGTAAAATGGGCCACTGCTTATTCAGCTAATTTTAATTTAATTATGACACATTTGCTTAGCAATAAAATACTGCAAACAAAACCGAACTTTTTATGCCAGGCTTTCAAAGCCCCCCTACCATTGGGTCCTGGGTAATCAGTCCCCCTTCTTCCCCACCATGACGCCCCTGCCTTCTACTTTCAGACATCTTACACATGAAGACAGATGACATTCAGCCTTTTCCAGTGAAACTACAATACTAAAATATGTTGCAAACTTTATCACATCAAGAGAAAAACCCTGCGAGAGATTCTTTCTAATAGGTCCCACTTTAGACTTTACATGCTTACTTGTAGATTATAGTGGATAAACTAATATATACTATACACAAGTTGGTTTAGTTTCATGTGACATGGAAACACGTTACGATGAAAGGAGGCAAACTAAATCCTGCTTAGGGCCCCAAATGTGTAGAGCTGGCACTGCAGGTCACCAAAATACATCTGGCACTTTCTTGGAGCCAACGTGTAGTCGTCATTCAAGAAATGACAAAAATACTTCTGCATTGTTTTCACTTTTTAACATTTAGTCATGGGTGTAGCCATTCATGGTGGCTGCACCTGTAGTCTCTGCACTCATTAACCTCATGCCACAGGATACTGAACACATTTAACCATTATTCTGAATGGGTGTCGTATTTTTGCTCTTTAAATGACATCCGTCTACAATAATCAGCATGTTATGTTTTCAGCATTTCCCCTCACCAGTGTCACTTACCCAGATTCCTTTCCATTTATTGGACTTGGCAGTGACTTGGATCCTGATTTCGGGGCGTATTTCTCTTCTAATTGAGAGCTGCTGTCATGTGTTGGACCGCTGCCACCTCTTGTAAAAAGTACCGAGGAGGGAAATGTATTGGGACCATCTGTGGGGAACATGAGATAGCTTGTTTATATAATTCACGTGAAGACAATGGCCAGTGCAGGTTACTTTTAGAGGTACAAGAGACGTTTTAAACTTGATGATGAAGAGTTTGTGGAAAGTTCGGAGTCAGATAACAGACCTGCTGAAGATCAAAAACACTCTCCTCTCACAGTAAAAATATATAGAGTGTGATTGAAACACAGTAGATCTGAGTTCAACTTACAAACCTTTCTCAGATGCCCGCCTGAAGCAGGAGTGATCTCATTGGTTGGGTTCAGTCTGAATGGGTGGAGACAAAAACAAATCAATGATAAAACATCAACTGCACTTTATTCCTGTGTAAGACACTCAGACTGATGAAAGCATTAAAGCCCTATTTTAGCACATTTTGAGTTTTTAAAAAAATAATTTTCAGGGCTTAAAGAGACAGTTCACCCCACAATCAAACACACATATTCTTCCTCTTACCCATAGTGCTGTTCTTAATCTAGATTGTTTTGGTTTGGCTTGTGGTGCTCAAAGCGCCAAAAAAAGGATCCTTTGAAATGTTTAACAGCAACGTCTCCTTCCAGAAACAATAACCTGGTTACTCAAGATAATCCACAGACCTTGTTGTGAGCAGTTTCATGTCAGATTTTCTTACTACCAAACTCCATCCATCTATCACCTCTCAGTCCTGAGCAACAGCTGCTCTCATGGATGAGACGTTCGTGCTCATGACGGCATGAGATGCAAACATTACTGGTGTCCTCCTTGGCTGAGCTGCAGCGTTAGCCAGCCCAGTAGTGCTAGGTGAGCCAGATGGCGATGAATGAGCACCAGCTGAACTAGCGACCTGCTAGCCGCTGTGCAGGTGTTGAAAAACTTCACTGGACGACCATTTGTTTCCATATGGATATCAGGAGCTGTAATATCCTTTGAGTCACTGAAACCTGGCTAAATCCTGGACAGCGCCATTCAACGAAGTGACTCTTTTTCTATATGCTGATCTGAGAACAGAGGACTCTGGGAGAGAAGGAAAGGAGATGTGTGCTGTAAATGGTAAAGGACTGCATTTGTGTCGCGCCTTTTAGTCTTCTGACCGCTCAAAGTGCTTTTACACTATGTCACATGCACCCATTCACACACTAGTGACCAAGGCTACATGGCTCCACCTGCTAAGCAGTAACTACTCACACACTCTCACACACTGATTGAACAGCCATCTGGAGCAATTTGGGGTTCTTTATTTTGCCTAAGGATACTTCCACATGCAGACTGGAGGAGTCAGGGATCGTATCGCGAACCTTCCAATTAGTGGATGACCTGCTCTACCGCTGCTGCCAGTGAACAAGGAGTTGTGCGACGGTGGGAATGTGAGCTGCTGTCCTGTTCCTGCTGCAGATCAATGCTATACAGTGCTCAGGTAGATGGACCATACGGCCGCCTTGTAGAGGTCCGGATGTGTGGACAGTTCATCAGTCCACAAGCAACAATGTAAGAAGATGCAACAAAGGGCTAAATTACAGAGCACAAGTTAAAGGGGCTGATTCATCACATTTCACTGGTATTGTACCTTTGTATTATTGCCATGTCACAAACAAATGATTATTTGATTGATCAGTTGATTGAAACGTAAAAAAGTAACGTATTCATGGTTTGCAGAAACATACAATGCCAACATGTTCTTCTGGTGACTGGGCTGATTTGTTTCACTCTCAGCAAAAAAGCAAATTTCCCAAAATGTTGAGCCATTACTGTAGCAACTACTATCAATGAAAAAAGTTGCTAAGAGGCTTAGTGGGCTCGTAACTGTGACTCGTTCAAAGAAGTTCATACTGACGTGCACAGATGTGTTTTATGGTGGTTGATTTCACAAACAACTACGATAACCGAAGCAAAATGAGATTAAACAAATTATTACGTGATGCGATTATGGTCAACAGAAACTATCAGAGATCAAAACTCACCCTCTTTGTCTAAAAACCGCCATGCCAGTGAATGGTTGCTGACGTTCTGGGACGCCGTGTCAACTTCAGCCTGTTACATGCATTGTCTCTTTTCAAAATAAACTTCCGTTTTCACAGGACATTTACAATTTACATACAGTTTCTTTCAAAATAAAAGCACTATGTCAGTACAACAATGCAAATTGACCTTTTTTCCTCAACAACAAACATGTGGCTGGATTTAGGCGACAAAAGCATGTGGTTAGGTTTAGGGCAAAAGAACAGAGTTTGGCTTAAGAATCTTACAGGATGGGAACACGGCTTTCCCGGGTGAAAGTTGGTGTTTGTTGGACCCACCCATTAAACGTGCAAATAAGCAGCGACCGACAGCGCATCATGCCAATTTTAAAGGGTGGCTTTTTCCATCAGTGTCTGACACCACAAGTCAGTGCCCAAGCACCGGATTTTAACGACTTTGGAGTTAGACCAGGTTGAATAATGTGAAAACAGTTTAATTCCCTTTTCATTCGGAATGAAAGTTCATTCCTATTAAAAGTGATCTTGTAAACACCTAATTCGGAATGAAAATGGCCAATGTGATTGAAAATTCAATCCGATGTAAGGGGCTGGAATATTCTGTTTCTAATTCCAAATGAAAGAATTTCTCGCACTTGTATACACTCATTCCTCTTTAAGTTCATTCCGGTCTTCTGGCGCGATGACGTATATAGCGTGCGTGACAAGTTGGCAGCTTCTTAAAAACAAGAGATGGTCCCGAGTGATCTTTTATCTCCCTCCTTCGACCTTCTACCTCCCTTCTCCTCCTCAACAGACGAAGCATTAGCAGAACAAGGTTGTTGTCGTACTGCTGCTTCAAGAATATAAGCAAAACAAGCCCGAAAAAGGCACTAAGAACGGCGTCGTCAAGCATCTTGTTATCCAGAGTAAGGACTACAGTGTTTTCTTCCGGTAAACGTATCATGTAACATCCGGCCCGCCCCCTATCCAATCAGAAACCTTGCGCGGACCCGAATACAGGTATTTAAACTGATCTCCCGTGTAAACCCTCATTCGGAATGAATATTTCCCATGTAAACTACCTGCAAACACTTTAATTCTGAATAATTTCATTCAGATTTATTTCATTCCAAATGAGAAGCCATCATGTAACCGCACCCAATTACAACTACCGGATGTGAAAGTGACCAAAAGAGAATGTGCAGCCTAAACAAATAATAACAATTATTAATGATTTATACACTTTCTGTATCCTGCACATATTTGGAGTGCCCATTTTTCACTTCTGCCCTGTGCCTTAAATAGTGTATTCATGCCACTGCAAGAATACTGCAGTATCTTATTAGAAAACTATTGATACTGTTTTTTATATAATGTAATTTTAAAGTTGTTGCTAGATGCTGTTTATTTTTGGATCAATGTCACAGTTTTGAGTCTGTGTTCTATAAAACAGTTGAAAACAGAAACATAACCCTTGACTGTTACTGTTATTACATGTTATTGTGTTACTGTCTCATGTCACCCAGAGCACTAACAGCTTAAATAAGAGGGTAAAGACCAAACCTCACTGACATCTGACCACTCCAGTGTCAGCTCTAACTTTAAATTGGCCTCTGTATGTAATACATCTGCATCCTGTAACATTAATTACAGTCTCCTGTCCAGAAATTACAAGTGTCACTTTCGTATAAAGCCTTTCCCTTTTCTCTTTCATTACACTCACAAGATAACGGGCCTGATGTGGTGCAGAGCTCGCAGTTCCTTGTCAGGCAATCGGGTTTTATTAGAGCCCTTGTTTCATGTCCAAATAGCCCTCCGAAACCTGACAGCCATTACACAGGAAAGCTCTGCTGAATTCTTTACTGCTATTAGTGGTTGTAATTATAGAAATGATCTCAAACTGACTCACAGAGAGTTTTTTTTTTCTCCTGCACAAAGGGACAGAGGTGGGTCAGAAACCTCCAGTGGGTCCAACTGTGGAGCATTTTATCTTACAGCTGCAAAAATAAATCAACAGATTCCTACCTCCGTTCTTTCTTTGTCTCACACACTCCTTTTATTCTCAGAAAAACTACACTTCACACACATTGTGTCCCTTTGATGGCACTTCTCGTAATGATTCCTTTTATATCCATAGTCTGAGATTCTGGGAAATACCTGCTTTGTTTCTGGGAATTAGATGAGATGGTTGATCAATCAAAAGGAGGTTAGCTTCTCCAGAAGACTGGAAACAAAGCCTGGCTCTGTTCAAAGTTCAATAATCCGTCTTCCAGCACCTCTGCAGCTCACTAATCATCTGGTTACATCTTGTCGTTTTAATCCACACTAAAATAAAAATAACAAAGATAATTTTACATGCTGGAACTTGACTAACAGTTTATCCATCTGCCTTGAATTTCTGTGGCGCCTCTCACTTTGGTTTGTGTGGATGAAATAAATAAGATACAATACATCTTTTAGTGAGCATTAGAGGTGTTGTGTTTCTCGTCCTTGGACAGAGCCAGGCTAACTGTTTCCATCTGCTGCCAGTCTTTATGCTAAGCTAAATTAATCCTCCGACTCAGGCTCTACATTTAAAAGGGAACGCCACAGATTTTGCACATCAAAGTAAGTCTCCAGGTGTTGGGGAGCGCTGCTGCACATGTTAAATAATGTATAAAGCCTTTAGTGTATCCAGTTTGATAAATGTCAAGTTATGTCACTTGATTCAGCGTCGGTTGGGGTTGGAGACAACAAGTCTGGAAATGAAAGAAATCTGGAGGTGTGGAGTTCGACAGAAGCGATACCTCTGTATCTGCAGCTCATCTCTACTGTCAAGGATACATGAGCTGCTACTGGCATAACACACCTAAAGGAGCTGTCTATGGCTGAGGTGCACTGTGGGTAATAGGCGCCAAGTTTTGACAAAGGAACAATGTGGGTAGTAAAGACAATATCTCTATTTTGAGCGTATTTTAAAGCTGAAGTGCAGGAGTTTTGTATATGAATGAACTTCCAACGCATTCTTATCCCAACTCATCAAATATTGCTGCTTTGTCAGTACCGTTCATGTCACTCGGTATCCTCCACCGCTTGTTGTTGAGGTTAGGAGACGGCGTGTCAGCTTACGCCTGCTAAATGCATCATGTCTTTCAAAATACACGCCTGTTTTCACAAGAAATGTGCAGTTTCTGCTCATTACATGCATACGGTCTTTTTCAAAACATCGTTAAGTCAATAAAACACTCCATATTTACGTTTATTTCCAAAAGCACATGGTTAGGTTTGGAAAAAATCATCATGGTTTGGCTCTACATTCACACAGGAAGTAGATTCCTTGTCTCCCCAGTTGCTCATCTTTACAGTGTCAGTCAGGTTTGCGTTTCCCTCTTGCTACTACTACTGCTCGCTAATTCCTGCAATCAGCTGTTTCCTGTTTATCCACCGCCACTGCGTCATCAACAGCTCCTCCCGTTGCAGAAGGTCGCCTTGGTCTTTTTAAACTAAAAGGGTTCCGCCAATATGTCTACCCTACGAGGCAGAAAATTGGGCACCTCAGATCAACTCGCCAACCCGGTTCTGTGTGTTGAAACACTCGCAGCTTGCCAGCAAAATGCCCAACATTCACGGAAAATCTGGCAGTGTAAAATGGGCTTCTGTCTCTGTAAATAACTTCTTTTAGTGCCGCCATCCCGACAGGGACACAGTGATGTTTGGATAAAAATAATTCCTTTTTTCTAGCACTATCACGATGAAAAAACAGGGATGGGTAGCTAATAACACCCAAGTTTAGTGGGTCTGCAGGTTGGCAGGCAACACACCATCCACCGACCCCTCCACTTCAGTTCATATACAAGAAATGTTAAATCAATACATATGAAACGCACAAATGTATCATATTCGTGGTTTGCAGAGATGTACAATGCCAAGCTTTTCTTGAGGCAAACAACCTGTTCTCATTCCGAAGTAGTCAAATACCGCCTTGTGTCAGTGATTTCAGATGCAAAAAGTCACTTTTGATGGTGTTATGATACACTGCCGCTTGGCTGGATCGCACCTGATGTGGTGGTATGACTGCTGGTGGTGACGTAATATAAGGATGTTGAAAGTCCCTGGTGGATGTGTCAAGCAAACCCTGGACTTTCACCTGGGAGCCTGGTGTTTGCGTCTTATATGAACGTTGAGCCACTGGTGATGGCAGCAGCATCTCAGAACGTCATCAGCAGACACGGGAGGATACGTAGCAGATGACTTGGGGTGACAATGTGCCCGGAATCGAGCCTTCATTTTCCTAGGAGGTTGTACCTGCTGGCACGTGACATGTTTCGGTGGAAACTTCTGATAGTCACTTCTGGGGAAGGCGGAAGTTTCCGCCGAAACATGTCAAGGTATGTGATATCGTAACACGTCTGAGATAAAAGAACTACAGTCATTATCACAAACATCACTTTCCTTTAATTCACACATCTGCACTGTTTTACTCAACATGGACTGTTTTTTACTCCTCATAAAAATGAGTGTTTTCTTGCTGCCTGTTAGTTTTTACTGTAGGTGATTGTGCTGTTGTAATACTCTTATAATAATCCTATAATATCTCCATAGGTCCTGCAGTGTGCCTGCCAGCACATGCTGTGTCACTGAGTTATAATATGAGACACTGTGTGTATTTTATAGATGCTCCCTGCCAAAACCCAACATTTGGTTTCTCGGTGTTCATAAAATCAGGATCCACAGGTGGGTGGAAAACGCAAAGCCATCATCTGGTTTCAGTTGACGGGCACACGGGAGAAAAAGGGTTAAGAGTCACATGGTAGCGGGTGGTATTATCAGCCCTGGGCTGTACAAAAAAAAAGTGTATGTGGAGGAAAAAAAAAACCTTTAGGAGAACAAAGAAATCAGAGTCTATTTAAAGAGAAGTAGCCCCGGATCCTGCAGCCGTGTGACTCCCGGCTTTGCGCACCGCTCACAGCTGCGCCAAATCCAGCCTGCCTGTGCACCCGCGCGGCTCCAGACGGCGGTGAAGATGCGGACTTCTCTGCTCGTGTGCTGCTACGTCTTTGCGCTGCAATGCCTCCCGAGCACGCTTTGTCTTCCAGTGCGGGGATCCAGCAGGTACAAAGCGGCACCGGTGAGTTGGAGGAAGCTTTTTTTTTTAACTTGTTGCAAAGTCGAAAGAGAAAAGAGGAAGTTTTCTGCAGGAGTTTGGAAGTGTTGCTGCAGAAAGAGTCGCTTTGTTTGACTTGTTGCATGCACGAGGAATCATCTATTGTGTTGCATTTTAAAGGAATCTGCAGTGTTGACTTTATTCATTCTTTCTCCTGCTACAAGTGACTCTCCCACCTCCTTAAACACACACACACACATATACACACACACACATATACACGTGCACGCACACACTCATGCACAATAGTTTGCGTTTGTTTTCTTGTACAGACTTTGGAGCAGAATGAGGCAGTTTGCTCCAAAGTAAATACAACCCACACATGTGTGACGAGTATCTTTACGGTTTAAGTAACACTTTTCCCCCGCCACGCGCGCGCACACGCACGCCCTTTCCTCGAAATCATCAGGACCAATGACACTGATGTTGTAATTAAGAAAATGGTTATTTTTCCGCGCGCACAGAAGCTGACCTGTCACTGTAATTGGCCCGGGAGCTGCTCTTACTTTGAAGAAATTACTATCCTCGCTATTTTTTTTCTGCTCAGCAGCGCTGGAAGCAGCCATGACTTTGCAGCCAAAAACCTGACGTCTCGTGCTCTCCGTGCATGCAGCAGGATGACAGCACACTGTTTTGGTTTTGCCTCGGTGCAGCCGGCTCTGATCTGCGGGGAGGAGGGAGACAGGGAGAAAATAAAGGTTGCTGAGTTCCCCTGTCTGCAGGGCAGGAAGCAGTAATAACAGGTCTTAAAGGCATTTTGTCAACAACACTATAAAAGAGAGGGGTCCTCCATATGGACCCGTCATGATGGCGTCAGTGACACGCGTTACACAGTCTCACTCTTGTGTTTTAATGGTTTTTCTTTTTCATTGTTTATGTCATTTTCATTCATTTATATGACTGACTTTGGTCTGCTGCTGCTGCTGCTGCTGCTGCTGCTCCGCACACCTGACCACATCAACATGTTCTTGTGTTGTAACTCTGGACTCATGTCATGTTTACTACAGCCTTGTTCATATCTTATCTTCTGCTGTACCATATCACAAACATCTAATCTTTATTCTCACAGAGTAGGCTGGATAAACACGCACAGGAATGCCTTGTTTACAGGTGCACAGAATAATAACTCCTTTATCAAAACAAACAGGTGGCTCAGATAAGCTGGAACAGTGAAGAATGTAGTGGTTATTTAAGTTTCATGGAAGGACGGAGTTGTTTTGATGCGTCACTATAATTATAGATTATTCCAGGAGACTGATGCGCAGAGTAAATGAGTTTTGGTTTGCTCCTGGAGCATCAGCGGGATCACACAGAGAGAGCAGGTTGGAGGGAAGTTGCAAAGCCAATAAGACAATAATCTAACAAGAGAACTAAACACGTGTCAGTCAGAACAGACACGTCATGAAGACATGCAGTGGTTTGTGATGTGCTTAACTCCAATACAGAACCTTTAAGTTGAGAGAACAATTTCCTGAAGCAGTGGTTCCCAACTGGTGGGTCGCAGTCAAAGAGTGGGACACACAAATCACTCTCAAACTTGTCAAGTTTGTAAAAAAACAAATTTTATTTTGAAGTGCAGTGAATTTCCAACACAAAGCTTTCACTTAGAAGTGTTGTTGCTGTAGAGTGAGTGACTAACAAACAGCTAGAGACAGCAAACTAGCTCGATTTTTGTTTTTGTTTTTTACTGTGGTATCGAAAATCGAAAATCATTTCACAGGTGTTGGTACAGACCACCAAATTTCCAGTATCGTGACACACCTACTTTGGAGGTAGTTGAAGCGCAGTGTGTCTCTCAAGCCCTGTTTCCACTGAGCAGTGCCGTTAGCTTCCAAAGATACCATAACGAAAGTGTTTGGTGGAAATGGGATTATAGAGACGCCGACACACCGAGCTGCTGTATTTGACGCCTTGAAAATGACAACGGGCTGGAAAAAGATCAAGTTACATTTAAGTAGGATTCCTTCTTTTCACCAAGTCACAGCAACAATGAATGACTCTGTGTTTACTTAATCCACTGGTTCCCACTCTGGGGGTCAGGAGCTTCACAACGTTGCAAGGTAAATTTTAGGGCTCACAAAATGATTCACAGGAAGGAGAGGGAGAGAAAGAAATGTTTTGCTGCAAAAAGTTACCTTTATTTCACTGAACTTTCCTCTTTGCTTCTTCTTGTGAATAGAGGATCATTTTACTTTAGAGGTCTCTAAAGATAATTCAAATTAAACACGAGAAAAAACTCTGGTTGAATTGACCTGGTGGACAAATGTAGGCGGTGGCAGACAGATTCACCTTAAAGGGTCACGGGCCTTTTGGTTTCTTTGTGTTGATTCATTAGTATCCACACTGTGTTTTTGCATACTTGAAATACCTTTCCACAATTTAATCCACAGTAATCAGCAGTCAGGCCATTGTAGTGTTGTGACATGTCTTTGTTGACGGTGTGATTAGTGTCAAGTTGAAATCAGGTTTCTGCACATGACAAATGACTCTTCTGCACCAACACATTATCACAACTACGTTGCACCTGTGATGACAACTTTGTTGTGTCTGCTGGTCATTTCACCGGGAAGTCTAATCTGTAGTTTTGTCAATTTGTTCCCCGTTGTTGACAAAAGAGCGAGTGATTACACAGGCCCGGACAGGCCTCAGTGTCTGTGGCATTCAGGGCAGCGCGATTCACAGAGCGCCTGTTTTCTCTCTGCAGTGAAGAGGGGGAGCTAACAGCTAACTGTTTTTGTCAATAAACCCTGAGTCCCCTGCTTCTCCTCTGTTTTGCCTCATCATGTCGATGTCGTCGGGCGAAGCGATTGGCCGGGGAACCGTGAGAGCAAAGGTGACATCACAGCCGGACCGGGTTCCCATCGTGTGGATCTAGGTCACAGCTGCGCCGGGTTGTGACTGGCTGATGAGACACAACAGGGGGGAGAGATGCAGTTAAAAGACACATGCACCCCTCCTTCATAAAGTTAATCAGAAGCTTTTGTTAGTGTTAGTTAGGAGGAGGAGCTGCCAGCCTCATTTTACATCCTCCACTAACAAGGTCAGCGGAGGGGAAGCATCGTGTTAGAGTATTTACAGTTCAGGTGCTTCTGCAGGATGAGTGAACCCTGTCAGGACCGGGTGAGTTTGGCAGGATGGTGTCGGTGCTGAGTTTCTGGATGGCACAGAGCCCCAGTTTGCACCCTGAAAGATGGCAACTTGAGAAGTTAGCAGTTACAATGGCTGTGTTCCAAATTGCAAACTTCTTCTTTTTACTTTCAGTACGTACTGCAGCTCTCCTTGCAGAGCACATACTGTTGCATTTATACATACTACTGGGACATAACATTGTGCTTTGACCTACAACCTTCTTGCTCGTATATCCGCTGCAGTCCACAGCGCCAAATTTTGAAGTAAAAGAAAGAGAATGTGATTTGAAACCAAGCCCAAGCTCGCCAGAAAGTTGTCCTTTAGTTGTTCGTTATCTTTATGATTATTTTGTTCACTTAAAGAGGCAACAGATAGGATTCGTTTTTTTTTTTTTAGCTTGCTGCCACCTAGCGTCCAGTGTTCACTTAGCTGGGCGATGTGCGTGGATAGCTGCCTCCGTGAGAAGAGAACAGAAGGAAGGGAGGCGGGTATCACTGTGCGAGGGCTGCCGCAGAATGGCAACCAGGATGTCAGCCGACCAACACTCGCTACCTGCTCCCTGGTTGCGGCGATTTGCGATGCTGGCCAGCTAGGAATGAACTAGCAGCCAGTACAGCACAGTCCTCTCTGGTCTAGCTAACATTTAGCCGTGTTACTTACTGATCCATTAGAGAGAAAGCTAGCTGGACATGGGTTTTGAAGCCTCTTTGGTCACGGAGCTCCCTCCATCTCTTGAACGCCTGACTGAGGTTTACTCTTGTTTTTCCTCTTCTTTTATCACTCTCCTTTTTGCTCTTCTTTGCCTCCTCACACAGAGGAGCTCCTTTTCTTTTGCTGGGCCGTTTTTCACTTATCTTCAAACTTTATCCGTCTGCCATTGTGCTCGTGACTCAACTATCTCATGCCCAACTCCTCATAAGGACCATGATGATATATTTAGGAAAAGATGCCATCTGTTGCCTCTTTAATACATTCCTTTTATAACTATTTATTCTGGTCACCAGTGAGATAAATGTCCTGTTATCTGTCATTTTTCCTGTGCATCCTTCAATTATACTCCATGAATTGGGACTCAATCATTGTAACTTCAAGAAGCCCAGATCTGCAGCCAAGCTAGCAGCTCTGAAACTGTACTCGTGTTTTGAGCTAAATGCTAACATGCTCACCTCAACGATGCTAAAATATTGATGCCTGGCAGGTGTAATGTGAAGGGTTGGGTACTGTACCTCCCCAGTACCTTGAATTTGGTATCGGTACCCAACAGTACCTTTTTTTGGTACTTTACTTTCTCTGTAATTATAAAAATGTAATTTTTGATCAAGCTGCAAGGCTGAGGTTTTAGTCGAAATCTAATCACACATAGAGTTAATTTTCTGTCTTATTCTGTCTGCTTGTATGTGTGTGTATGTGTATGTGTCTTCTCATCTAGTAGTGATAGGCTAGTACTAGAATGATATAGAGAAAAAAATAGACCAGCCAGTTTTGCTTCACTGGAATTACCATAATAAAATTGTCTTTTTAGCAAATTGAGGCTGATGAGTTCTGCAGGTATTCAATCACAAACCAAAGTATTGGACACATTAAAATGTTGACCTGATGATGGCACTAGATGAAAAGTCAGCGGATCACCGAAATCAGTAGGATTCATCCTCCAGGGACCATGAATGTCCCAACAAAATTTCATGGCAGTCGATTCTATAGTTGTTGCGATATATCAGTCTGGACTAAAGTGGTCGAGGAGCCGTCTCTAGAGTCATGATGTAAAGGTGTCTAAAAAATGTTGTTTAAGTATCAGGGTCAGACTTCGAAACAGCAGCTGTTTCTCCAGATGGGACTTAAACTTGGCCTTGCACTTAATTCTTGGGTTTTAAAATCACGCCACTATCCACAGTAAAGACAACCTTGTGTTAACTCTGCTGAATGTTCAGGCCATGTTACTGTGATGTCCTGACTTCACCTCTGACCTTTTGACCCAAATCTGTCACGTTTCTCTGAAGCAGCCGTCTCGCTTCATCTCCACCAAATCAAATAACGACTAAATAGTATCAAAGAAAGAAAAGATGCTCAAAGAAACCTCAAACAAAAGACGAAAACAGCGTGATTTGCCTTGTAACTATTACTCTCCCGTGCTCTCATTAATAATCACATTCAAGATGAAATCATCAGTCAGTCATCCTGCAGCCAGACAGAAGATCTGCAAGTCTGAGGTCTTAGCGGAAGAGTTTTTTGTGTGCCAGGAAAGATAAGAGAGATGCCCAGATGGTTTATATCACCTTCCACCGCCGGGTGTTTCTGATTTTCAGATGATATATTGGATTAGGAGAGTAAGAAGGAAGATAACGAGGTATTTGTTGATGAAAAAACGGTAAGTCCCCCCTCCTATCTGGCGCTATAAATCCCCTCTCACTGTAAGCAATCCTTTGTCCCTGTTTTTCAATGAGAGCACACCCTTCAAATTGAAACCTTATCTGTCTCCTCGTGTAAACACTCACTTATGACTTCCTATCATCCGGATTTAATGTTACGAGTTTATGCAGTGAGATATCATGTTGGTGAAAAACCTTCTGACTTCACCACTTCTCATTTCTCTGCTGAGGAACTGATTCCTGTCAGCAGCGCTGCAGAGTCACCTGCAGCTTTAACAACAATCAATAAACCAGCTTGTATTTTGATTTAAAATGTAAAATCACCCGCAGATCCCTTTTGTGCAGATCAGTCTGAGATATTCAGTGAATTTCAGAAGGAATTTTTCGATCATCCTTTGTAATTTCCTCTTCAGACCCAGTTTCCCTCGACCTTTCCTCTCTGCTTCTGCTGCACTTATAGATTTCCTACTGCTCTGATTCAAAACACATGTTGTATGGATGCAGTGCATTCAGGTCTGCTGATGTTAACGCTGGTGTACAAATTGGTGTCTGGGCCTTTTATGACTGACTGTTAAACATGCTTTTACACTGATACTGCATAGTAGGGCTGCAGCTAACGATTATTATCACTATCAATTAACCTGACAATTGTTTTCAGGATTAATTAATCAATTCATCTATAAAATGTGAAAATATTGAAAAAAAAAATTGTTTAGAACTATTTCCCAGACTCCTAAGTGACGTCTTCAAATTGGTAATTTTCTTCAACCAGCAGTTCAAAACCCAAAGACTCTTCATTTACTATCATAAATAATGACATCAGTGGTAAACAATACTTTTGGGATACTTTCAGATCGAATTAATGAACGATTGAAACACTGTCAGCCAATCAAAATCCATCTAAATTTACAGGGTGTCACGCTCAACACAACAGATGTGTGTACGCTAACTTAGCTTAGCATATAGACTGAAAACGGGGAAACAGCTAGCCTGGCTCTGTTCAAAAGTAACAATATCAGCTGTTTTTCAGGAGGATTGTGCCCTGGACTATTTCTTGATCGGCACTATTAACTTTGTGGAGCCTCTTGGATCATGGGCTACAAATAGTTTGGCATATAAAACGCTTAAAAAAAAGGCGATTTGTTTTTTGGCACTTTGTTTTTTTGTACGGATTAAACATACAACAACAAAAAAAACTTGCACAAAGCTAAATTAGCCACCTGCTGGCCGTACCTTCATGTTTAGCACACAGACATCTAGGGATGGGAATCGAGAACCGGTTCCTGTTAAGAACCGGTTCCAACTGGTTCAATTCATCGACATCATTAGCCTTTATGCTTAACGATGACGCACATCACGCTCGTCAGTCAGCAGTACGGTCAACAACAAAGAAGACGTAGAGGAGAGAGAGTGGAGAGACAGAGGCGGTCGAAAGCTTGGCTTCACTTCACCAAAAAAGACTCATTCACTCATCTCAACAGCATGACGTGCAATTTATGCAGCACCGTAATTACATGCAAGGGCGGAAACACCACCAATGCTACAGTGATTTGTTTTCCACGACAGGGCTCTACTGTGCGAGCAGTTTAACGTTACTCACATTTGCGACTAAAAATAGTTTTGTGCGAGCAAAATAAATCATAAATCAAGTAATTTATTCCATTGAAATATCGTTGATGTATTATAGAAAAGTGATTTATCTTTCTATAAATGACAAAAGGCACATCTGCCTCATTTTCACTGTGGTATCCTGATACTACTCAGAACCGTGATACTTTCACTGGTATCGTACCGTAGGTCCCAATTTTGGTACCGTGACAACACTAACAGATTCTGTAACGTTATTTTACGTAGATGAAAACAAATGCTGTACAAATATTCTTTCATTTGTTCCATTTTAGATCATAGCAGTGGACCAATTTCATATTTTGTTTACTTTCTTATTTAGCACTTATCTCTTGTTTAGAATAGAAACTCAACAAAGGGAATCGATAAAGAATCGGATCGATAAGCAGAATCGATAATGGCGTTGATATCAATAAAATCCTATCAATTCCCATCCCTACAGACATCACTGTGGCATCAGTTGTGACCAGCTCAGCCTTTTTAAGAGCGGTACTCCTCTTGTCTAAACCTAACCAACCCAACCAACGACAGCAATGAGTACTAGCCAGTCAAAGGGAGAGTAGGGCAGGTCATCCTTGCACTATTCTATGAAATGCAAATTCGCAACCTGGATATAGGTCATAAATTTCAGCGCACTCGTCTTACTTCAAAGTGAATTATGTAGAAACCCGTCATGCTACATGTACAGTAACTTGTAACTGGTTCTCCGAGGGTTTTAAATTGGAGAGTGAAATGTTTACAGTTTGCTTTGCAACGTGGGGAAGGTTATCTAGTGTCAGTGACTCAGAAGACAGAGGTGTTGAGGCCACGCTCGCGTGTTCACATGTAATTTTAGAGCAGACAATGGAAATCCTGTCAGGAGACTTTGTGACGACGTTAAAAAAATACCCCCGAGACAATTAGTCTGTCACTTTCTGCTGAGAGTGCAAGAACTCGGTGATGAGACATGAAACTCTGCAAGAGCCTGAAGGCCTCGTGAGGACATCTTCATGCTGGGAACATGTGAAGGAGTTTGTGATGATGGCGGCGGTGGAGGAGGGGGCGTCCATTACAAGTACGGACATATCTAGCTTCTGGTTACAGTGATGACAAGATGTGTAAGCAGCGGCGGCGGTGCGGGGGATCTGACTGTGGTATTCAGAGAGAAACATGTCTGAACACAGTGCGTCTGAACAACGTCTCCAGTCTGACAACAAACCCACCACCATCACCCCAACCAGGTCACTGTGCTACAGTTTGACACCACCAAGAATCAACCTGCAGGGAGCCTGAAGGGCATCAGGACGTCTTCACTGCTGGTTCAACCTTTGACTGAGTTCAATGTCAAGAGCACTTTAAACCACACTGCGTCTTTACTAGAAGAGAGAGACCCCTCATTTAATACATTAAAAACAAAGTGGAAAGCAGTTAGGTGCGTCAACTTAAGTACTGTCCTCAAACACTGAAGTAGTTAAAGGGTATTTTTCAACCTTGTACCTATTGTCACATGTTTTTGTGTCTAAGTGACTAATGGAGACAACAATTTACAGCAGGCTGCAGCAAAACAACCTGCAGTGTGACCACTCAGGGCATTTTGTGGCATTAATTTATGTCCAATAAAGCACTTGTTTTTGACAACTTATGGAAAGGATCCATTCAGAGAGATTTAGATCTTTTTTTTTTTTTTAACTAGGAACAGCCCCAAAATCACCATCACCAATCCCACCAACTCTATTTAAATACAGATATTCTAGCACGGTAAAACACACCTTTTTCAAAGTCGGCAAAAACAAATAAAACTGACAGAATCCGTCTTTATGTCTGTCTACTGCTCCAATAATCACCAGCTCTGATTTGATTGAAATAAACCTGTAATTCACTCACTTAGATGTAAGAACATGCTGCCTCTATGCACGCTTAAATTATTATTTAAATAGAGTCTGGTGGGATTGCCAACAGTGATTATGGGGCTGTTTCTGGTAAAACAAAAAGAATATTTGGCTTTAACGTTTGTAGGGATCCTTTCCATAATGTTGTCAGACACTTACAGTAACAATCTGAGCCTGTCAGTGGCAAAAACAAACACTTTTAGTGGACATAAAGTGAAGGTGAAACATGCACAGAGGGGGTCAAATGTGGGTAAATCTGCCACAAAGTGCATGCAAGTGAGACGCCGATGAGATTACAATAATTGAAATGTTAAGAGCAAAGAAAAATAGTGTGCACGGAGGTAAAAATAGAAGAAAAGTAAATAAATCACAAAAGTACAAATCACATATTAACAGGGAAACATTCTTATAATAATATTTTAAGTAGTCAGAAGCTCAGCTACATAACAACGAGGCTGAACCATGTCGAGCTTTAAAAGTTATTAAAGGAATCTTAAAATCAACCTTTGACTCCATGGAAGTATGAGGGCAGTGACACTTAGAGCGTTTTGAACTGACATATATTTCCATACACAAAGGAAGTATTAATGAGCCTTAACATGTTGGTTTTTGTTGTTTTGATTTTGAGTCAAAGCCACATTGAGAACTTGTCCTCTAGGATGTTTTTAAAAGTATGTTCAGATGTGTTTAAGAATCTTTTGCGGACAAGTGATCTCAGCTTGACCAGAGAAAGAAAAATAATTGGTGTTATTGGTAAAAGCTGCTCAATAAAAGAAAGAAACCTACAGGATATTCTAGACGAGCTAATGCTTTTGTTTGGGTTTGACCTTGAACTTTGATGTGAAACCTGTTCAGGCACATTTAGGGCTTTACTCGGCTGCGGGGTCAGACAGGTCAAACAATCCATTTGACACACGGGCAGGAGGGGGTTTAGTCCTTTAACCACACAGTTTCTTTTTTTCATTCCTCTCTTTGAAATGACAGAGGCGGCTCCTCGTGAACCCACCACTTAGAATTAGCTAAAGTTTTACGACCCTGAAAGCCGACTCTCCCTTTGCCTCACCTCGCTGATTGGGATCAGGCAGCAGGCAGCTGCAGTCTAAACTGTCTGGTTTGGGGACAGAGGTCGGCTTGTGACCAGGTGATTTACAGATCGAATCCTCAGTTCTCACCAGAGACCTCAGAGACTGCTGAACAAAAGGCGCAGCTGTGGGCAGGACACTCTCCTTACCAGAAAAACCACAGTCGTTCAGATACCTACAATGACCTTTGTTTCCAGCTCCAGGGCCACTACATGTCAGTTATTGTTATTGGAATTTGATTAATGGCATATTTTTAGCGAATTTTCACCTTTAAAGTTGTGACCAGGTCTTGTGGAGGGACCCCGTGTCAAAATCTAGTTTTATAATTTAAGTCTTACATGTGCTCACAAACTTTTAGAGGTTTTTATTTTGTGTGTGTGTGTGTGTGTGTGTGTGTGTCCCTTTGTGTTCATTCTGTGCCCCCTCTATGAATTCAGACGTTTTTTTAAGGTCTGTGAACGCTGCACAAGCGAAACTCTTCCTTAGCTTATTTTCTTCCTCAGCAGTAGTTTGTTGAGTTTGAGTTGCCGCCTGCAGAAGTGAGGACGAACTGTTTTATAACCACACTTCAGACTTCCTTTCGATCACGTTGGGGTCGGATCAACCAGAGCTGATCAGATTAGATTGATGGATTAGAGGATCAGCTGCTGCACAGGCGAGTGAGGGCAAACTTTAAAGACCCAGGGCTGGACTGTGGGGCGCACGGCTTTCCATGATAATGCATCAGAAGTAGGTTGGACAGTTTGTTTGGGCAGGTGTGAACACAGCAATCACAGTCAGGTGTGCACCAAAACAACCAGACCGAGACCTTCTTGAAGAGGTGGTCTCAGTCCGGTGACAAAACAAACTCTGGCCGACCGCTGCCCACTGCTGAGGACGAGCGACAAGACAACTTCTCAGCAGCAATGGGGCCGGTCCAAAAGAAGAATTCCAGGGCTGAATTTTGTTCCCAGTCCGTCACTGTCTGTGTCGGCTATTGATGACTCTAGCGACAAGTCTCTGACCAATCAGTGGTCTACAGTGTTTTAACTCCACCTCCTAGTAGCGGCTCAGCTCATGTGGAACCTCAACCGAGATAGTACCAAAGAAACTATCCACAACTTTTGAAGATGGAAAACCAAAAAAAGAGCAGTTCCAAGAGAGCTGAGTGGAGCTGTGCAGAGGAGATGTGGTATCAGAGGTGACACTCTACAGACGGCAGTAGGTGGGGGGTCAGCAGGGTTCATTGCCCTGGGGGTCACCTGACAGGTTAATGCAGCCAAGACGGGGACCTCTTGTCGCCATGTAGATAATAACTCCTGTCTGTCAGTGGCAAAGGAGGAATTTGAACATGTTGTGCCACAAAAGTCTCTGAGTGAGGAGGTGGAGGTGGATGGCAGCTCACATCCTGTCTCGTCCCAACAGTCATTGTTGGATCTTTTATCTGTCGCAACCATTGTTCGCTAACATTAAACTTTTACTTTTTGTTATTGAACACAGCTCTGTTTATATCCAGTGTGTCTGACCCAAACACACTGAGCGCATCCTGGAAGTCGAACAAACATGTTGAATGCATTTCCTTCCTCTTCAAACATGTGCAGCCATGTTTTCAAGCGAGCTGTCTTCTTCTCTCTTGACTGTGCTGTTGCTACATTTCTTGGCACCACCAACTGTCAACAGTGGATAAAGCACACAGCCGTCGGCAGGAATGCATATGGCGTAGCCCACATGTGAACTCATGTGCATTCACTTTCAGTGCACACAAATAAAACAGGGACCCACTCATCATAACACTGCTTCATAGCAGCACTAGTGGACAAAACTCCACAAAGAACCTTTAACCAGGTCGTTTTTGAGGCTCAACGTGTTCAGACGTTATCCACAGAGACGGCAGGTGACAACAAACAAGGTCACAGGGCTGCAGGTTTGAATCCTAGAACAGAGGGGTGATAAAGAATGAGGACGGTTCTGCAGTTCTGTTAGTAACAACCACAACTTTCACAATGGAAACAGAAAGATAATCATTCTAATGTGAACCGAACTGGAATGAACAGAACCGGACTGCTTCATGGAAACAAGGCTCATGAACCATCCAGATCTCTCAGGTCTTCTGGGACAGGTCTGCTTAGTGTCCGCAGAGTAAAGACCAAACTCCATGCTCCACATATCGGAAACCAACTCCAAGAAAACTGCAGGACTGCGGGGGAGCCACAGCGATCGGTCGCATTTTAGCCATTTTTAAGTGTTTTTCTGTTGTTATAGCGCCACCCAGTTACCAATTAGAGTTAAATTTCTCCAGTCACCTTGAGGCATCCTGTTCTACATATCTACCAAGTTTAGTAAAAATCCATATGGCGGTTAGGCCTAGATAAGAAATGAGCTCTCTAGCGCCCCCATTTTGTTTGATGGGGTCAATAATGGAGGGGTCCCCTCAGATGTGTGGTCATATGCCTACAAAGTTGCGTGGTGATGGGTGAAACCCTTGAGATGTTATACACCTTTATGTGATGAGCCACGCCCTCCGCAATATTCATTGCCTTATAGAAGCTCAGTTTTAGGAAGTTTTCCAACTTTTGCCAAGAGGGAACTTTAGATATTGGTCCCTAGATTATGTTCACCCAGTTTCATGCAGATCGCTCAAACTTCCTAGGAAGAGATCCATTTGAAGTGTTTTTCAAAACATTCAAAATGGTGGAAAATCTATATAAGCGGAAGTTATGGGTTCTTGAGGCAAATGTGTTCCTCATGAGGAGAGACATCTCTGTGCAAAGTTTCATGTCTCTACGACATACGGGGCATGAGATATGCCCATTCAAAGTTTGACATTTCAGTGGGTTGCTATAGCGCCCCCCTTTGGCCAATTGATGTAATATTGCTTCATTGGCATCCTTCCATGACCCTCTACCACTGTGCCACATTTCACATGGATTGACCAAGTCAGTGAGGAGAAAAACCCGGAACAGACACACACACACACACACACACACAGAGTTTGCGTCATAAATAGTAAGATATATATGCATCTCCTACACCACCATGAAATGTGTTGCTCTAGTTGTGCTGCTGGAGATAGTGAGACTATTGGTTGTTGACAGTGTTCGCATCATTGAACTTCAACAGCTACATGAGCCAAGCCTTAAAACTTAGTAATAATAAACATGTTTGATTTTGTCAGAACGACGAGATAAGAATGGCTCACTTAAGACAGCACAGACACTAAATGATTGAGCTCACAGGAGCAAGACTCACCCTGTCGATGACTCTCCAGCCGAAATGTGTTGGTTTATCCACGTATCCGTAAGGGATTTTTAACTACAGTCACAATGCCTTGGATGTATTTTTTGGACTGCGTGCCTGCACCATGGACTTTTACATTGAGTGAGCTGCCCAGTCGTTGTTTTTTATCTTGAAGAGTTATAGCTAACTACAAAGTGCCTTTACCCAGTGCAGCACTCCATATTTTTTAACTCTCATGATTTTATTTCAGAAATTTGTCTGCGACAGTCAAATTGCATGAGAAATCATTTGGTATAGGCCGGAGTTATTTAGTTTTCCAAAAACAGTCACATTTAATGTTCGTGAATATAAAGAATATGAAAACAAGCCATACAAAATCCCATCATGCATATTTCATCTGTTATTGTACAATATAATCTCCTCCTCGGTCATTAAAATCCCCAAATTTCCATAAACAGTACAGAGAACATGAACTCAGTGATCTCAGTTGAAGCTACAGTCTGGTAAAGACTCACTTATAGAGCCTTTGCCCCCCCGAAGGTAAATAAATGTGAAAGAAGCAAACAAATGGAGTCAGAATTCCGTGCTAGTTATGTTTTCCAGCAGTTTCATGTCAACAGCTTTTAGATTGATACGCTTCAGACCTGCTTTACATCTTGATAAGGGCTTTGTTGTTTATCTGAGGTTTTTGTTGTCAGGAGGGCAGATAAGAGCGCCGAGGGAGAGACGTCAGATCACACAAAACCTGCAGAAAAAGAGCAGAAAGCAGCTGAACGAGGAGCCGCTTTCGGGGGTCCGTGGCTCTTTTAGCTCATTCGTAACAGCACTAACAAGCCGTGTAGAGAAAACTGTAGGACACGAGCAGAAACGTCCCCCCTAGTGTGAGTAAATGCTTTGTGCGACAAAACAAGCAGCACACAAAGTGAAGCGCAGGAGGTGGAGGGTGGGTGGTGGTCGGGGAGGAGGTGTGTACTGTTTGTTCTGTGATCCAGACCCATCAGTCACTGTGTTTCTGCAGTCTGGAGCACATTCCATGAATCCTGCTGGGTTTTGTTCCCCTTAACCTACAACAGCGACGCAGTTTGAGTCCTGCAGAGCCGAGCGAGGCAGCCTCGTTCCAACATGACTGTGACTTCACAATCATTGTTCTATACTTCATGGATCTTGTGTTGATTAGGGTTAAGGTTTTGTCAGGTCGATTTCGAAATATTTGGTTTCATAATGCCTACAGTCGATGTTTTATAACTCTACTGTTTGATCACTTTTCCCCTCGGGCAGTCGTCCTCTTGTCAGGGCAGAAGAGCCTCTGTAACAATAAATCTAATTTGAGTTTTATGTTCTCACAGAATTACTTTAAATGAGTTGTAAACATGAGGTTACATAATCTTAAAAAACTCATTCATTAGATAGTTTGGACTTGTCATGCTGCATCTTTAGGACTCATTAGGATAATTATATTAATATTAGCTCAATAATTTAGCTCTTGTACAATCTATCAGCAGTCAATTCTGAAAACGTGTCACAGTCTGGGTTTGATTGTGTAATAGTTTGACTTGAAATACAATAATTCTGGACTTTTCCTGGGGACCAGGAACACAAACATTTCAGGACTGCAATAAAATCAAATCAATTGCAGCAATAAAAAAATACATTTGGAATAAAATACCCCAAAGTCATAAAGAAAAATGATAATAAAAGCAATAACTTGAAGCAACAAATGGGATGGGCAGAAATCTAGAAATGTCAAAAACCAACAAACAAAAAACAGATTTTTAAAATACAGCCTCCGTCTTGCAGCTCTCCCCTCTCTCTTCTAAGCCCCGCCCACCAGACGACCAGGGGCATATGCACACACTTCATACAGTAACCCACTGTTTCCTAGACATTCATTTATTTAATCCTATTTCATTGTAGAGTTGCATGCAGTGCATACACTCAGCCCCTCATGGCCACTCTCTCTCTCTGTTTGTCAGACCACAAATGAGACAAGAATTAGCTGTTAGCTACCTCACAGTCTCGCCGCCTTGCTCCCCGCCGCTGTAGACTGCTTTCCTTGGAGGAGAACAAGCAGCAGCTTGGAAGATGGACCTTTGGTTGGCAGCTGTAGTAGCTTGAATTTGGCCAGCACAAACCCTTAATTGGTGGGTGTCACAGTGGGCTGTTGGTGGCCAGCGTTGAGTCTAACCTGTGTAACGGCAGCAACAGAAAGTTTGCTGATCCAGCAGGGAGTTGGGCCATACAGTCCCCCATAGCTGGGGTTTGTACTGGCTGGATTCTGCTGACTGGGGTTCGGTCTCCTGAACTGCTGCCCAGGAGGGGTCTCAGCAAACACAACCCTGGGCACTTGTTAGTTTTACTTGGGGCAAAGACTCGTCTCGGGCCTCCAGGGCTTGTACATATGTTACCACAGAGTGAACACTTAGCCAGGCTAAAGGTCAGGGATGTAGGCGTATTTGTTGCCTTGCTGCCCCGGCACTGATCTGACGGCTGTCAGTCAGTAAGCTTGCTCTCCGTGTTCCAGCACTGCTTAACGTTGGTTCTCTATTTACAGTTTATTTGTGGACATTAAACACGCAAACAATAACTTTAAACAACCCTTAACAGTCCATCTTCCTCACAGGACTCGGAAGCATCTCTCAACAACCACAGTCTCCCACCTGGTCCTAATTGTCTCTCTTAATTACCTCAGCACGCCCCATTTCAAATTATTACAGCCTCCAGGCCTCCAGCTAATAGTGCCATGTAGGATTACCAACAGGACAGGGTGCCCTGACAGTGGTCTGCAGCGGCGGAGAATGAGGCGGAGAACACACTGCTTTCAGGCTCTTGCTAATGTTAGCTACAAAAATATGAACTTAAAGCCACAGTCAGTCGTCCTTTTTTGGATTGCTTTGCAGTGCAGGCAGTTGCTGCCAACGCTGGAAAAGCAAGTTTCTCTGCAGTATTCTCCACCATTGATTTAGGCTTTCGCTGAAGGGACATGCACGCACATCTGCATTTGTGCTGCATCTGGCTGGCCTGTGTAACGGCAGCAACAGAAAGTTTGCTGCCAGTAGGAACATCCTCGCTCTGAAATGACCTGTCTCACATCACGGGCTAGATTCTACTAAGCCTGAAAACAGAGCCAAGAGTTGGTGCATCAGTCTACTTTCCCTCCATCAACTTGAATTACAATATGTTCAAAGTATATTTTGGGATTTGTGTCCCATAATGCCAGGATAAAACTGCCAACCTCGGCTTTAAGACATAAAAACTGTAACCTGCAAAGTAACTGAAGCTGTCAGATAAATTTAGTGTAGTAAAAAGTACAGTGTTCACCTCTGAGATGTAGTGGAGTAGAAGTATTAAGTGTCACAACCTGGAAATACTTAGGTAGAGTTCTGGTACCTTGAATTTGTACCTAAGTACAGTAGTTGAGTACATGTACTTAGTTTTGTTTAACCTGGAAGCTCAGACGTCTTTTTACCTGCAGGTCAGTGAATCTGTTCTGAGTCGCAGAGACTGCAATATTTCGGAGAATCCGTGCAGGATTATGTAAGAGACAAGCTGTGGGAAGATTCACAGGAACCGATGACAGAAAAATCAGCTTTATCTGCACACGATAAATTGATAGCGTCTTTTCCCACAGGTTGCCCTGAGTGGCAGCGGAAAAGGAAATGCATGTAATTGTGTGATATGAGGAGAACACCCAACTGTAAGTGCAGCGCTGCAGATGCGGTTTGGTTTAGAGGGCCGAGGCAGATGAGGAGGCTCTTCTCTGTAATTTGCTTCAGTGGAAATGAGCAGAGCCATTTCCTCTGGATCTGGTGGGGGTGGGTATTACCCATAATGGGACACCCTGGGACCGACTGTCTCTTAAACTGGGGCAAACTACGTGGCTCGCTGACCTGATTATGAGTGTGCTGTCATTAACCTCACAGTTCAAAATGATGTTGATTGATATCCAGCCAGCTCAGAGATATACTCTTGTTTCTTGCTATTCTCACTTTTTCTTTTTCTTTTTCATCCACTTGTTTCTCTTCATCTCCCTTTTCCTTTTATAATTCTCTCCTTCATCATGCCTTTCCTCTGCCTCATGAACTTGCTCCTTAACGGCTCATTAACAACCTACTCATGTACCCTTTTCAAATGTTTAAAGCGGGAGCTATTAGTGCTTGTCAGCATTATAGGTTTGGGTTAGAAGACTACTGCTACACTGACCATTATGTTCAGGACACTCCATAGCAGTGTGGGAAGGTTTCACTTTCACTTTTGTTAGATTTGGGCGCCAAAACAGCAAAACATTATGATTTGGCTTAAAAACAGTGCGTGTGACATATATCGTGCGACATAACTCACATACTGTACGTCCCTCATACACCAAGCACTTAAAAGAATATTTCACCCCTAAAGTGAGGATTTTTATATCAAGTAGTCACTGCTATTACCTCAAATTTGTAAAGAAAAGAGCAAAACTATATCAAAACATCAGTTTGCAAACTGTCACACAACTTGTGCAATATAATCGAAGTCTAATTTATCCAGTCGTATGCTCACTACTTCCCAAACACATGCATTTTCACTAAAACATACCAATATCAAACACTTCTGCCGACAACTAGGGCGTCCTGAGCATATCTTAACACACACCTGGGTTTGAGTTCCATTTGAGCCCAAATGCGCATTCAGATTCGGCCAAGCATGAGTTTGTTTGTCCTGATGTGTTATAAGCAGAACCATTTTAGCAAATTTGCATGTGTTTGGGAAGTACAGAGAGGACTGGATAAATGAGACTTGAATTACTCAGCACAGGTTGTGTCAGAGCTTGTGAAGTGATGTTTTGATATAGTTTTGCTGTTATTAAGTTTGGTCCCCGTTTACTTCAAGTCATTAACAATGTTCACCTTGTTTGGATTCTCTGATCACTGTGGAGACATGCAAGAAAAACAAAAGTAAAAGTTGCATGTTAGCAGTCAGCTCACCAGGAACAAACCATGTGAGTGTACCTACGTCTCAGAGTCCTACAAGTGTGAGCAGCCTTTTGTCCTTTTTGTCCTACCTTTTTTTAAAAACTTGCTCCTTGTTCTCGTCCATGGTTCTCCGTTAACTTTCATTTTATTCTCTTTTTTCGTCTTCTTCAAAAACACAAATTATTTTCTTATACATTTATATATAATATTATATATTATCATACCAAGAAGTTTAGGTGACTGATGATCAATTAATTAAATGCCAATTGATTGTTGAATAAAAACCAACCTACACTGACTAAGAACATGTTGTCATTGCAGGTCTCTGAAAAATTCCCCGACCTGAAGAAGAGGGGGAAGGCTCCTCACGCTCAGGACTTGGTGAAGGAGACGAGTTTGCAGACAAACACCTCCAACACGTGGAACCGTCCTCGCTGTGGCGTGCCGGATTACCCCGCTCAGAAGGAGGTGCATTATCGGGGGCGACAGAGACGCTTTGTCCTGTATGGAGGACGTCTGGAGAAGACGGACCTCACTTACAGGTACAGATAAACACATGCTCAGTTCTGACCCAATGTTTGTTTCATTTGCAGAATTCATTTTATTGTTGGTTATTGAAATGGAATGGAAGAACACCACATGATAGCACATGATTTATTTATGATTTATATATTTACAAGCAAGGACCAACGTTTGTTTTCTTTTTTAGCAACACCTCCAGAAAATGACCCAACCCGTCCATTAGGAATATTTTACTAAGTCCCCCAGTTCCTTATGTAATTTTAGAGTAAAAATGAATTGTTTAACCAGCAACCGTGACTGGAATTCAATATAAAAGGCTTTATGCATTCTTCAGGGGCCAAACTGAGGCTACAGACAAATGCAAAAAACTAAAAATACAAATATTCATGCAGAGATCAGATTTAATGATACAAGGCAGTGACCAATCCACGTCCCACCAACAGTGTCCAACACAGTGAAGAGACGTTATGTGGAGCAGAATATGATTTGCAGAATATGATTTGTTATCAGAATCAACACCAGCAAAATCAAGTGAGGGAGCCCGAGTGGAGATTTGTTTTTGTCTGCTTTCAAGATCAAGAGCAAAAAATAAGCTTTTAAGCCATCAGTGATGAAAAGTCCTAAATGTGTTCAGGATAATTTGACATCTGCAATTTCATGACAACTTCATCAAATTGCTAAAAAAAAAAAAAAAAAAAAAGAAGCAAGTAAATGGACCTTAAAACTCGCACCGCGCCCTCGTTGTCTTCAGACAAAAAGCTGTAAACAGCCACTGAACGCCTCCTGCTCAGCAGATACAGTTATACTGTGTTCACACTAGGCGTGACAACACAACACCGTTATCAGCTGCACTATCATGGACTCGCTGTTGAAGTGTTGTTCAAGTGCTTGTTGACCTAGTTTAACTCGTGTGTGTGTCATACTTGCAACAAAGGGACTGAACGTTATTTAAAGATTGTATTTGGTCATAAAAGTATCTTTGATGCTCATCAGTGTCTGAGCCCCATTTTAACATCACACCTCATCGCCCCGTTGCATCTCCATGTGCAACGCAATGCACATAAAGCTAGCATGGCGTCAGCTAATGTTGAGGCTAGCTAGGCTTTGATTTGTCGCAGCAGATCGGTGCTGCAGCTGTGGTTTTAGTTCGCTGGGAAGCCAACAGAACAGCCGACGCAGCTGTGGATGTATAAAGAGACCTGGATACAGCGTTGGAGGCAGGGCCCCTTTGCTCAGTGGTGCCTGAAGACAAAAAACTCTTTTCTGCAGCATTAAATTACCTGGATGATCGGCAACGCTCCAGCATCGTTGGACCTGTACAGCAGGTGCGCCAGGGATTACTTCTCCTACCGCTGGCTAGTGCTGGTTTAGCGCTCTGCTAACTTGAATGAGCATAAATTGTGCGACTCTTCTGGACTTTCCAAGCTCAGTTTCTGCAGTATGGTATGATCCAGTTCTTCCACACTGTGGCGCCCATAGAGCAGGAACACTTGAGACTTACACGGGCCAACTGCAGCCAAACAATTAACTTCCTGTTTACCACTCTGCTAACTTGGGATGATTTTGAATTTATTTAATGGTGTGAGTCATTTCATGGGGGTTGTGACGCTAAAAAAAAAAAAAAAAAATCAATCACTGATCTACAGACGTCTCTATCTCAGTGTAAGTCTATGGGAACAAAGTCTTTTGGGTCTCACGGCATGACGCGCAGTTTCATTTTAGATTACTATTACTGTAGCTTCAAAGCCTTCTGCTGTTCCGGGGGCTTGGACGGAGCAGCCAACGGAGCAACTGATGAAGCTGCCATCAGAGCGGCTGTTTAAGGGATTGATGGAACGGCTGATGGAGCTCTGTGGCCAGCTTCCCAGTTTTGGGTGCCTCTGCCTCCTGTCTGAAGTTGAACCCTTTGGCGCGCTGTTGATGGCTTCCAGGCTTCGCCGCATTCCTGCCTCTTGGCATTCTCACTCAGATGTGCTCTCAGACACTGAAATATGGAGTTGACGTGAATCTGTTCTCTGTAGTACCCTTGAAAGTACCTTTGTTAATAAGCAGCTGTTTGCTAGCACATTCACCGCATCAACTTGAAATGTAATATGTCAACTTGTCTCCACTGCCCCCAAGTGGCCAAAGGAGAAATCATTTAGTGCAGAGTTAAAGAAAGACTTGGCACGAGATGGCACGCTACTGAAGTTCATGACATTAAAAGTGATGACTCCATTGCGACACGATCTGCTGGACTTCAGACACATTAAAAGGCGGACTCAAGTAAAACAATGCAACGTGGGAGGGCTTATATTGTTCTTAGAAAATGAGGTCTTGAAGTTATGATTCTGACAAACGAGTGCCGCTTTTCTTTCATCTGAGGCCTTGGCACCGTCGAGCGTCTGGCTGCTGCCTCTCTGTCTGTGTCTCCCGGGGTCCCTTTCATTGTAGTCATTCTTTAACACAACAGTATATTAAGACAGACAGAGGGACAGGGAGGAAGAAGGGGGAGCAAGCACCGGCCACAGACTAATAAGATTGTGCTGGATCGGACCAATAAAGCGCTCAAAGTGACACCTGACAAAGTGATGTGGTTAACCAGAACCCAGGCAGCAACCGGCAAAGTCAAACTATACTTCTGTAGGAGCTGACAAAGCCACTGTTGCTTCTGTGTCCTTTTAAACGGCTAAAATATGAGCGTTGAAAGGGTGGAGAGTTGTTTTAACGGTTTAACGGCTGTTAACAAAACTGAAAAGGAGCTCTCTGTGCCGCAGAGCTCCATTGTTGTCCATAAAAACTATTAGAATCACTTCATCGAGCCACACTGGGTGACATGTTTCTTCATTCCTGCGAACACACACACACACACACACACACACACACACACACACACACGCACACAATGTAGCTTATTTCGACTCAATCCCACGTTCACCATCCTGCTGCCACAAATACTCACTAGACCACCAAATGTGAATTAATCCGCCTCTGAAAACAGTCCCCAACAAAAGCACTGTTTCCTCCAGTTTGCTTGATGAAAAACTCAAGTGACCAGCGTGCAAATGTCGCCGTTATCTTTTGATAAAACCCTGGTGTAATTACATATATACAAGTCGGTGATGTAGGTCTGATGAGTCATATTTAGATAACATTTCCACCTCTAACGAGCAGGGTGTTGTGCTGAAAAAGTGATAAGCTCAAGGACTTCCTGTGTGAACTTTGCACCGAGGAAAGCCCCAAATATTTGCGCCTTCGCTGGAGTCTTCAATAAATGAACAAGCAATTTATGAACAATGAATCAGTTATTTTCATTCAGTTTTTTTGAGCACTGATGATGGAAGCTGCCAGAAATCAAAAATTAAAAATTAAGGATGCGATAAATGAATTATTACGCCAGTAAATGTACCAAAAATAATATTGAAGTAGGGCATGAAGTAATAGGTAAGATTTGACAAAGTGATATTCCTGTATTTATTTTCTTCTCTTCTTTTATTTATTTGTATTAATTCCCCTTTTATTAACTTTCCAACTTAGTTTTCCCTTTTATTTATTTGTTTCTCTTAATTTTTTTTTTTAAATGTCATTATTCATTTCAGGATTCTTTTTTTAATTTATTTTCGATTTATTTTGAACCTTTTATTCATTTTTAGATTTATTTATTTACAATTTTCTCATTTTTTCATTTATTTCCCTATGTATTTATTTACTCTTATTTTCGTCATTTTTAAATTGCATTTTTTTTTTTGCATTTCTTTTGAATTAAATTTATTTTAAGTGTATTTATTCATCTTTAGGTTTATTTATTCATTTCTCTCTAAGTGTTCCACCCTAAACGTATTTATTTCTGTATTATATTATATATATATTCTATATTATATTCTGTATTATTTTGGCAGCTTCCATCCACCACATTAAATGACAAAATATTCAGAGGCTTCATGGTTCAGCTCCTCCTGCAGTCTATAATTCAGAGACAGTGGTTGAGATGAATACCAGTGGTATTTTTTTTAATTTTATTTTTATTTTTTATTGTCAGTGTGTCCCTAAATTAAAACCACATTTCCCATAAACCCTGCTGCTTCCTGTCCCTCCTGACCGAGCCATGACAGGCAGTATAAATTCTTGCAGGTAAGCTTACATACTCTGGACCGGTGCCATAAAATGACGCAGCAGATTCTTCTCAGCAGAGAGAACACTGACACTGACAGTGTTGCTCCCAGTCACTCTAATTATAGACCTCAGCTTTATGTGACTGATGCTACAAATATCACCCGTTACACCAATTAAAGCTGCAGATGTTGACCCCAGGGAGATCCAGCATTAGCAGCTGGAGTTTAAAGGAATATTTGGACATTTTGGTGAACGCACTGTTGTCTTTCTGATAGTGAGAGAAACATACCAATCTCATCCTACCACTACTTAACATGTTGTGTCTTGTTTGTTGAATTTGTATACGAGCACATGCAGAAACTGTTTCTCTCCGAGCAGCCAGGTTGCCAGGTTTGGTAACATCGTACCAAAACTAAAACCTGTGCTTACGTGTGGCAATTGGCATCTCAGACTATAGCTAGAAGCAAAGAGTACAGACTGAACGCGTCCTGACAGCTTCACCCACACCAGAGTGGTTTCAATCTCCTCATCTCACTCTCACATAAAACATACCAGCATGTTGCCAGAATGTTTAACAGTTCCTTTAAATCTTTGGCTCAACACGTGACACTTTTTATTGGTTTGAAAGAATAGCTCAACAATTTGTGATACGTAGATATTCGCTGGCTAGCTTAGCTTAGCGCAAAGAGTGGAAACAGCCCACATGGCCTTGTCCGAACTCCCCAGCATCAAACAACCTACTGTAAAATAGCAAATTGTTGTTAATACACTGCAGGGAAGAGACATCGCTGCATTTTCAGCAGACACCAAACGGGTTTCTTAAACCAAAATATCATCTTTTCCTAACCATGACCAAGTGTTTTTGTGCCTAATATTAACTACAGTGCTGTTGAAATGTAAAGTTACATAATAAAAGGTGCAAAAAACGTATCATGGTTTGTTGAAACGTACAATACCAACATTTACTCTTGCAATCTGGTTGTAGCATGAGACCTTCTTGAAGAGGTGGTCTCAGTCTGGTTACAAACGAACTCTGGTGCGGTTGGTTTGTGGTGAGAAGGTGGGTGTTGCGACCTGGATGTGAACCAACTGCAGTCACATGACACATTGTTTGGGTTAAACATGAGCATGTTACAGTCCTGGAGGATTATTAATGTGCACCTCCTCCTGTACTGCCTTAATATGCACATTCAGCACATCCAATGCATCAAAACATTGTTTTCTAGTTGGAGCTGCGCTTGTAAATGCTGCCGTGAGAACACGAACCAACTCCAGGCAATTGTACAACTTTGGAATAAAATTAGTCCCTGATTCAGACCAAAGGAGACACTCAAGGGCTGAAAGAATCCTTAATTGCATCCACCACTGCTGCACAGACATGAGAGTTGTCTAATTCTGCTTCTCCAACCTGTTAACATTCTGTGAGTCATTACTGTCATTATACAAAGTCTAATTCACAACTGAGTTTGTTGGTTGTCCTCTATTTACTCCAAACTGGATTTATTTTTATTCCTCCGCAGCAGTAACTTTCAGATTTAAGGTGCAAACTGCCAAATGTCCTTAATATTTCATATGATTTATGAAGAATTTGAGTGCTGCTGGTAAGACGAGGAGGTTTCTCTGCAGTTATCACACTGGGTGGTTTTTATCTGAAAGGAAAGGGACGTGACGGTGATGCGGTGTATTGTTCACAGGCCTGAGGGCGTCAGTAACAGCACACCACCCGCTGATGACATGACTGCACATATCAGATTAGAGGGAGGCCTGCGAGGCTGGTGGTCCCCCTCTGTGCTCCCATACTGCACATCCTGTGTGTGTGTGTTGTGTGTGTGTGTGTGTGTGTGTGTGTGTGTGTGTGTGTCTGTGTTTGACACCTGCATTGATCTCCCCCAGAATCGTCCGGTTTCCCTGGCAGATAAGTGAGGAAAAGGTGCGACGTGTGTTTCGGGAAGCGCTGAAAATCTGGAGTGACGTCACACCGCTCACCTTCACTGAGATCCACAGCGGGAAGGCCGACATCCGCATCGACTTCACAAGGTGAGAGGACTGGAAATAAAAGGAAAAGGAGGCTGAACACATGATGCATGTTTAGATTAAAAGATACAGATAATATTGTAAAGAAAAAAATCTGTAGTTGGTCCAGACTGAAATATCTCAACAAATATTGGATGGATTGCCATGAAATGTGTTTGAGACGTTCATATTCTCCTCAGCATTAATTGTAATAACTTTGATGATCCTCTGACTTTGTATCTAGCGCCACCATCAGGTCAAAGTTGTCCAGTACTTTGGCACTTTGGCTACATTAGCGTCACTCTTCATACTTGGAGATAAACCCTTGGAAGGTCACCATAGTAATGAGGATATATCATCTGGGAACCATGAATGTCTTAACAGTATTAAGGCCCTGACACACCAAGCCGATGGTTGGCTGTCGGGCTGTCGGTGAGCGTCTGTCGCCATAGTTTTGTGGTGTGTCCCACACCGTCGGCACTTTGGCATCGGCAGCTTTTCGGCCGATTGAGCATGTTCAATCAGCAGCGGAGCTTGTCGGTGAGAGAGATCACTCTGATTGGCTGTTTAGGTTTTATTTATTAATCCATCCAGTATTTGTTGAGATATTTCAGTCTGGACCAAAGGAGGGTTTATTGGGCAGCTGAGTGAAGTGGAGCCTGCGGAGGAAACACCGGGACCGTCTGGATGTAATAGTCCGTGGAGGTGCTGCGGTGCTCGGCTGCACAGATAGGAAACCCCTCGGCTGACAGGATGCACCACTCTCTCACTCCGCTCTCTGCTCCCACAAATGGGCTCTTCTGCAACCAACAATCATTTTCATTTTCAGCTGATTTGTCCATTACTTTGTGGATGAAATGATTCTCTGAAAGTTCAGAATAAAGACCAGAACTATCAATGCTATGTGACAACTACAAGTTGATTCTATTGTCCAAGTCCAAAACCCAACGGAAAAGCTGAAACTAGCAAATGTTTGACATATTTGCTTCAGAAAAAACAAATCAGTCAGTAATTAAAAATAGTTGCAGATAAATTTGATGAATCAGCACTTTTATATTTTAATTTTGGATTTTCTACGGACTTTTTTAAAATTCTTGGTTGAAGTTGGAGCTCACCAGCCTCCATCTACGTTTAGTTACATCACAAAGTCCAATCTACAGTGTGTATATGTGACACCATCTTTAAATTAGTACCACTTCAGTCTTCAGGGACTTGTCTTTTTACTGTATCAGCTTGATTTCAGCTCTTTTTTGGTTTCACATCACATCTTATGGCCAACTTTCTGAACTCTCATCTGTGTTCACTATGAGAAACACGAGCACCTAGAGTCAGACATTTTGAACCTGTTCATGAGTTCAGGACAGACACTTCAGATTCTGACGAATTCAGATTCTGACGAAGATCTTTGTGACACAGAGTTTCAGAGCGCCACAAAGATAAAAACATCAGATTGAGAGAGAGCAAAGCGTAAACAAAGATTCCAAACTCCTGAGATACAAAAAGTTTTGTGGGGGATCTGTGATGTTTTTAAAGTGACTTCATTTCGGGGTTTTATGTGGATGTTTTGTTTCTTCCTGCATCAATACGAATCGTCTTTTGAATCATGATTCAAGCTTTAATGTTCGTCGCAGTCAGTCTTTGTTTGACTTGCTGCAGGATTATATAATACAAATTTAATTATTGACCATTTGGGTTCATACATCTCATTACTGTTGTGCACTCACATACTCCACACACACACACACACACACACACACACACACACACACACAACTGTGTGTCATTATCAGTAGGAAAGAAATCAGAAAAATGTGAAAGGGAAAAAAATTAATGAACAATTAATATAATGTACGCCAAGACCCAAGGAGGGGGAATAAAATGAGCTTGGCAAAGAAACATATTAGAGTGAGGTTATTTAAACTTTAATTTTTCCAATCAGGTGATTATGTTTAAGGAAGAATTATAAAGTTTTCTTTATTTTCACCAGCTGATTGTAGGTCAAAGGAAACGTATAAAGTGAGTGTAAAGATTTCTTTTTACACTCCTCTTTATTTATTTATCCAACTGCATTATGTATTGATATATTGGGCTTTATTGAAGGAGTGACACTTTAAAAATTAGTCAGATTTTTTTAGCATAAATGAAAGAAATTCTCAGATCCCAGCTTCTAAAATATGAATATTTGCTGGTTTTATTCACCTTCTATGATAACAAACTGAACGTCTTTGTGTCTGGACTGTTGGTCGCACAAAATGAGCAATTTCAGTTTGTCAGCTTGGGTAAATTGTGATGGGTAACACTCATTTATTTTATGATCTGTTAAGCTGAAAGAAGATGTTTTTCAGTTCACCGTGCTTTAAACATTGAGGGTTCATCAGTGTTTGATTTATGGACCTGCAGGTACTGGCACGGAGACAACCTCCCCTTCGATGGCCCGGGTGGGATTCTCGCTCACGCCTTCTTCCCCAAAACACACCGACAGGGTGACATTCACTTCGACTACGACGAGTCATGGACCCTCGGAAACCACATGGGTGAGTGTTTGTCTGAGAGAAGAAGAAAACAGTTGTGTATAGTTCAACTCACACGCACTGTCTTTTCTTTTTATTGCCTTTAGCACAATACAGCACAGAGGTTCATACATTATAACAAAGGGTTTACTGAATGTTAAGAGTCACTGTCTCTGTTTGTGTTTGTTTTTGCCACCGACAGGCTCAAATTGTTAAAAACACTCTTAATTCAAAGAAGATGGAAACAAAATTAAACCAACAAAAATCATTGTTGGTTGTCTTTTCACTGTCCCACCAATCAACTCAGGTTTGGTTAAAATTAACCCTTAATTCACCCAGTTAGATGTAAAAACATGCTGCCTCTATACACGCTAAAATTACTTATTTAAATGGAGTCTGGTGAGTTTGGTGATGGTGATTTCAGGGATGTTTCTGGTTAAACAAAAATGAAAAGGTCTATCTCTGTAGGGATCCTTTCATAATGTTGTCAGACACTTAGAATAAATAATCATAATAATAAGTTTAATAAAATAAAAAACTTTAAGTGGATGTACATTAATGGTGCAAACACGAATGGTTATATTGCAGCCTGTATGAAAAAACATAGGGTCCATGTTGAAAAATACTGAACTTATCCTTTAAATTACTCAAATTATTTTATTTATCTTTTTTTTACTTTTACTGTATAGATTTTATTTCTTTGCCTCATGTCCTTTGAAGTTATTATTATTATTATTGCTGTTATTATTACACACACACACACAAAAAAAACAGCTGCAAAAATTGTATTTTCCTCTACAATGGACCAAAGATGAAAATAGATTAAATCCCATGACCAAAGAGAAAAAAATAAAATAAAGTAAACTTAAATAAAAAGACAATTTTAACAGTAAGACAGGGTGAGGTATTAAATTACCACTGTTGGAGCCGTAATATAGTTTTTGTTTATTTGTTTGTTTTATCATAATCTAAACAAGGTAAATATAAATATACACATTCAGGTATTTAACTGAACACAGGGTGGAACATTCACGTGTGAAGTGCATATAGATAAGCTGCAGGTAATGGGAATCAGGTGTGTAGAATGGGAAGCAAACAGTTTTTGACCGTGTTATGGGAGCATGTCGAAAAGCAGGAAGTATTGGCGTGCAGAACTGAATTTGCTGAGTGGAATACTGATTACATATGTCCATTACATTGTATTGAGAATAAACTGATCGCCAAATCCAGATAGGATAGAAACAGATACGTTTAAGTAAGATAAGTCCCCAGAAAGAATTCAAATAAACCAATAAGATAACCAGTCTTCAGCTATTTTCAGTCATTATGCACAAAAGTTTGCTAGCAATCATTTCTACTTTCACCCAATCCATGCAGTAAAGGAGTGGGAAATAAATTAAATAAGACTAATGATAGAAAATAATAGTGCAGGAAAACCAGTAACCAGTTTGTCGAATTCTACAAGAAGAATTTTAGAGCATATTTGTCTCAAGTTTTAGGATCAGTTGGTGTATTACTTATAGTAAATATACTGAACTAAAACAATCATCAATCTTTAAACGCAGTGTTTTTTTTTGTTATATCCTGGATGCAAAAATCATCTCGCTGGTTGAGTTCAAGTTAGAAAAGTCGAACATATCAGGCTCATCTGTAACTCAAGGCTTCATCAGGACATGAACAGATTATGAGTCAGCAGGCAGAGGAAGCACTCAGGTACTTTTTCATGACTCTTTGTTGGCACCGTCTCATCTCAGGTAGCAAAATCCCCGCCGTCTGCCACAAGCACATCAAAACAAACTATCTTCACCATGACATTGTTTGCACCAGGTGTGTTCTTTGCAGCCTCTGAGTCTTCTCTCTACCTGCTCTCTGCAGGCACAGACCTTCTCCAGGTTGCTGCACATGAGTTCGGGCATGTCTTGGGCCTGCAGCACTCACGCGAGCCGGGTGCCATCATGTCCGCATACTACTCCTTCTCCTACCCGCTGAAGCTGAGCGAGGATGACAAGCGAGGCATCCAGTATCTGTACGGAGCTCATCCGCGAGTCCTGCCCTCACCGCCGCCCCCGCCTCCGCCTCCAGCCAACCCAGAGACCAACGAGATCATCGCTAATGTGAGTGGGGCTGATGCAACAGTTATGAACCGAGCGTGGAGTGACACGCTCAAAAAAAATAACTGGTTATGTCAAAGAGAAAAGAAGGCACAGAATTTTTTCTTATTGTCAACAAATCCCAGTACTTTCTGACTTCCTGTCTGCGGCTCCAAGCCCATTGGTTCCTACTGAAGAGGTGAATCTTTCAAAACACCTTAAAAAAATATAGTTTGATTTTTTTTTAAAGTCTCAGTAATTTCCAAAACAGCTGGTAACTGTAGTTTTATCAAACAAACAGGAGGAAACGGTGCATTTGTCTGGGACTGTTTTCAGTCGTGGATTAGTACTCGATCACTTTTCAGGTTGAACATCACCTAAATTAAGACCTCCAGTATATGTTATTTTTAAGGCCTTGGAAAGTTAACACGATGAGCTTCTCCCTCAAAGCCAGAAACCAGAGAAGGAAGTCTCAAGCCGCTTTTACACTGCCAGATTTTCTGCCGTTTTGCCGGCAAGCTGCAAGCGTTTAGACACACAGAGCCGGATTGGCGAGTTGATCCGAGGTGCCCAATTTTCCACCTCGTAGGGTAGACATATTGGAGGAACCCTTTTAGTTTAAACAGACCAAGGCGGCCTTCCACCACAGGAGGGGCTGTTGATGACGCCACACATGCGAGCCAATGGCGGTGGATAAACAGGAAACAGCTGATAGCAGGAATTAGCGAGCAGCTAGTAGCAAGAGGGAAACACAAACCTGACAGACACTGTAAAGATGAGCAACTGGGGAGACAAGGAATTGTGCGCCCTCCTTGTCCTTGCAAACGAAGAGGCCATTAACCGTCAGATGACGGGGACGGTGAAGGACAGGCAGACTTGCTTCCCTCCCACGTCACTGTTTACGTCACACGCTGAGCTACACGTTTTGTTACTTGCTCACGCCCCCCATTGCCCCGAAAAAGGCACATTCTGTATAAACAAAAGTAGGCAGGCGGCATTTTGCTGCACTCCCTGATTTTGTTTTTATACTGCCAATGCTGAAAAAACACTGATTGGGCTTTCCTGCTAATTTGCACAATTCCTGTTTAAAAAGGGCTTCAAACTTGAAACGCCATTGGGCAGGGGGGCAGTCAACCTGCAGAATGATTTTAAATGGCCCGTAGCTTGTCTTTTAAGATTTTATGTGTGGCCACTGCAAAGAAGCGTTAAGTTGACAGTGAGGGCCGCTGCTTTTAGAAACGGTGCAAAGTAGAATACTGTTTCCCGTTTGATGTGAGGAGCAGCTGGCCCAAAGGTATTTTCACAGGATCTAATCTGGCCCCAAATCAGAAAGTTTAGACACCCCTGTCATAGCGTGTAAAGTCTGGAGCTGCTCTTTAGATGGGAGCTTGATTTTGTGAACCCACAGATGGTTTGATTTGTTACCCAAATGAGCTTTATTCTATTGTAGTGCTCTCAGTTGTGAAACAGTTGGAGCACCTCCACAATTTACACCCTATGACATCACAGATTTGAGCTTTAGCACTCTAGCTTTTGGATCTGAGAGAGTTTTCCATGTTTACTGATATTGTTTGACTGTCTTAGACCATAAGTGTAACATGTGTGAATTTAAAAATAGGTGAAGTCCCCCTTTAAGATTGTGTTTTAAAAGTGGTGCATCCTTTATTTTATTTCTGTGTGACTAAATATGTGTCACGTGGCAAAAAAAACTGGAGTCCAGTTAGTTTCTAACAAACAAACAAACAAACAGGAGGAAACAGTGCATTTGTTGGGGACTATTTTCGGCTGCAGATGAATCCACACGAAGGTCAAACCCGAACAGCATTAGCTCAAATCAGAATATTTTGTATGTTTTCTTTCTCTCTATTTAGCAGCTTTTATCAATTAAACTCTTTTCTTTCTTTTATTGACCGCGTTGAGCTCACTTGTTCATACTTTTGCTCTTACAGTACAAACCACAAAAGATTCTTAGAACATTATTGAACACTAAGAAATACCAAAGGACAAATTAAGTGCCTTGCTCCTCTGAATGTGGCACTGACTCCACATCAAACAATCAAAAACAAGCGTTAGGGCCATTATGCACCAAGTCTGTGTTTTTCGTCCAAATTTCCACATGGTTAAAAATAAATCCGACTTCACATTGTGTCCATCACGTTTGCACACTGACTCTGAAACTTTCGTCCATTATTACAGTTTTTGGAACATGAGTTTCTGTGTTTTTTCTTACTAGTCAAAAGCCTTCAGAGAGTTGTTTGACCAAGAAATAGTGACGAAAATGTGGCGGCAGGTTACATTCAAAACAAGAGAGAGGAACAGGGAACTCACTAGCAGGTCAGACAGTAATATTCAGCTGATTGATGATGATGAGAGGGAAGATGTAATAGAGGATGAAGAGTTTACAGAGGCGTAATGAGAGAAAGTGACAGTGTGGAGACAGACGGGGGACAGATCAGCCCCTTCAGGTTACCACGATGCCAAATGAGAAGCAGGCAGAGAGTGGCGACAGCCAGGGAGGTAACTCCAGTGGAGAGAAGCAGGGGAGCAAATGTGTCTTTACATTTTGTCGCGTATTGCGGATGTTTGCAAAGAATAGAAGAATAAAATGAATTGGACTCAGTGTGCAAGGTTTTTGTGCGTAATGATGGATTTAAAAAATGGACACAACAAAAACACGCCCGGTGCAGGCTGGAGATGACCATGTTTGCTTCATCACACCGTGACCTCCAGCATGCACAATGAACGGTGGATTGCTCCCTCCCGGTTGGGAGAGTTACTGCGCCAAGGGAAGGAGGTCAAGTATCTCAGGGTCTTGTTCACTAGTGAGGGAAAAATGGAGCAGGATATATGCACTGCGTCAGACTGTCATGGTGAAGAGGGAGCTGAGCTGGAAGGGGAAGCTTTTGATTTACTGGTCCATCTTTGTTCAGGCCCTCACCTGTGGTCATGAGCTGTGGGTAGTGACCGAAAGAACGAGATCGCAGATACAAGTGGGCAAAATGAGTGTCCTCCAGAGGGTGTGATGGACACAAAAGAACAGACTAGGTGTGCAAAAGCCTTTAGGTTGTTTCTTAATACATCCTGACTCTGTGGTTCTCAGCAACAAATCTACTGGTTCCTACTGAAGACATAAAAAAATGTCTCAAATGTTACACAAACACGAGGACATTTGTTGCATTGTTGGGGACTATTTTCAGTGGCGGATTAATCCACATTTGGTGCTCTAGTGAATATTTGCAGCAGCAGGATGGTGTACGAGGGATTAAGTAAACATAAACTACAGTGTGCGTGCATGGTAATGAGAGATCATGTCATCCAGTGACACAGTGTGTCTCACTGATGTGTTTTTAATTGTTTCTGGAAAACAATGGAGCACAAGAGGAAGAGGACATCCACAGGGAATACTGTTCAAGTTTACGGGATTTGTTGACAAGAAGAAAAATATGAAATACCATCAGCCTTATCCCTTAAACGTTAGTGGTTTCTGTGGTTACCACAAATTCAAATAGAGTGAATATCTCCGCACCACATCACACAAGAGTGTATTTCTGAGCCACAGATGATAAATGGGGGTCAGAGTCGTTTTTTAGTCTCGAGCACTTGGGAAAGGTTCCTTCTCAGATAAATTTCTCTTGTAAAAGTTGTAACTGAGAGTTGTTTCACTGGACTTCTACTTTATTTTGGGATCAGACAATAAAACGGTTTCTTAACACTTCATCCCGCTGCAATAAAAACCCTTCTTGTTAGAAACTTTACGCTCTGTCTCACTTCCAGCCCGACGCCTGCCAGACGGACTTTGATGCCGTGTCTATGATCCGAGGGGAGCTGTTCTTCTTTAAGTCGGGCTACGTATGGCGGATCAGGGACGGGCATCTGGAGAGCGGTTACCCAGCGCTGGCGTCGCGTCACTGGAGGGGGATTCCCGACAACATCGACGCCGCCTTTGAAGACAAGTCAGGGAATATTTGGTTCTTTCAAGGTGGGCAGCGAGGAACGTTTGAGCAGAGCTATTATGTGGTTTATGGTTTCAGGATCATCTGCAGATGTAAAGTATCACCATGCTCTCCTAGGCAAGTTTAAACAGGTGTAATATGTTAATTAACACAGAGCCGTGAAATTATTGCCATTAAGTCTTTCTGTAGGTGTTTCTGTTAGATGTGGTGAAGGTAGTATGTGCAATAGTTCTGTTTCAGAACTGTGCATATTTCTGTCCTTACTCTGGGGGAAAAAACTTTTTGTAATTGTTTCGAGTCAGTTTAACCTGTCTCATGAAGGTCTAACACAGTACACTCTGCTTGTTTCCTGAGGGAAGTTTTCTGGGGCAGAGACCCTGCTTTCTGACTGAGAGCATGGCTGAATGGATCTTGAAACGAAATTTACCAACAAGCGTTGCATGTCGTCCATTCTTCACCATCTCTCTCTGGGTAGGTGAGAACTACTGGGTGTTCGATGCTGAGATGCAGATCAGAGGGCCGGAGTCCATCAGGCGTTTGGGTCTGTCTGTGTCCGGGATCCAGGCGGCGCTGCGCTGGGGCCACGACTCCAACTACAACACCTACTTCTTCAAGTCAGGCAGCTACTGGAGGTTCAGCCCCCGCGAGAACCGGGTCGAGTCCGTCTACCCACGCAGCATGCAGGACTGGAGCGGCATCCCTGACGACGTGGACGCCACTTTCAGGGACATCTACGGTACGATCCAAAGACAGAAACCTGGAAGATGAACAAAGAGTTCCTATTTGTGAACCTCCCCACAGGGACACATAAAGGAGTTATCTAGCTATCTGTTTGGGGTTTAAAAGTTAGTATGTTGGTTATAATCGGATGACAGTGAAACTGGTTTATTCATCCTTTTTTTTAATCCAACCCTGTATTGACTGTTGAATACAACACGAAGTGCCAAAACCCTGCAGTTCCTCTGGTGGCCACTTGAGGCTGGCTCCAAAACAGAGTCAATCTACACAGACCCCAGTGTTAGAAAGCCCAACTTTACCACTGAATAAACATGTTTACAGCCAGGTTTAACGTCATGCATAATTAAGTGCTTGGTCACTTTAAGGGACATGCCATCCTTTGACAAGTCGCACGACAGCAACAGCATTGGTTGGTAATGTAACCATGGCGTAACCTCAGATTCAGAGTAGAGCCGTAGCTGTCGCTATTTCAGTGTGTTCATGAAATAAAACTTAATCTGAACAGTTTTTGTTTTAATGGTTTAAAGCCTGTTTTTTCACTAGCAAACATTAGCGTTAGCATTAACACAGTTACCCACAGCTGTAAATACTCAGGTGCTAACCATGCTAGCAACTAGCATTAGCATTATCTCCACCTCTCGTCCAAAAATGGTCACTTTTGGCTCCAAGAATCCAAGATGGAGACGGCTGAATGTCAGGCTTAAATACAGGAGTCCAAAAACCCATTGGTGATGTCACCATGGCTACGTCCATTAACTTATGAAGTTTGTGAATTAAAAGCACATTGTTTTGACTGCACACGTACATTCCAAATTATTTTGTAAAACCATTGTGTTCTCCGTCTTACAGGCTACGCTCACTTTATCCGAGGACGACAGTACTGGAAGTTCGATCCCGTTGGCATGAATCTTTGGAGGGCTACCCTCGCTACATCGGCATGGATTTTTTCGGCTGTAAAAAACGTGTGAGTCTCTAACTGTGGAGAGTCAAATTAACACTTCTTTTTTTTATGACTATGAAGAGGAGTTTTTGGAGCAGAGACATTCATGTGTTCATCCTGTGGATTGAAGAGGATGAGTCGATCTCCTTTAAATCTGTTTATGCTTTACTCCATTTATTGAGTTACACCTTCTTCTCAGGAAAACCAAGTAATGTTTCCTCAGACTTGGCACCTCCTGTGCAGCTATACTCGTATTTATTTTGCACATTTTGTCACCATAAGGCTGAGATCTGGGCCCTGTATTAATGACGTGCCACGCTGCACTGTCCTCACTTCCTGTCTTTGAGCCTCAAACTGAGAATTTGGACTGATTCTGGTTCGCAGACAGAACCAGTACAGACTGTGGAGGATGTTTTCCATTTCAATTGTTGTTGTTTTGTCATTATGGTTTGACTCTGTGATCTGCAAATGTTTGAAGAGTGACATCAAACCTAACGCTGCAGGAGACAGATTTGTGCATTAGCTGCAGGGGGACTTCACTTTTGTTTTGATGCCGTAACTTTAAACTTATAAATCATTCGCCATGATGTCGGTAAACAAAAGTTTAAGGAGGTGATCACACGTGCAGTTAATTTTCCTGCCAGTCTGACTCACACTGACCATGAGTCAGAGCGTATAAACAAAGGTCGCATCACTTTAAAGTCACCTTTTATTATACAGAGTTCTGCAGCTGAGTAGAGTTTATGTGACACAGTAACTTTGACCGTGTCCTGCTCAGCCTTCAAATCATTTGGAGTTTCATGTCCTAAATTCAGTCTCTCAGGCAGCATGCTAGGTGGCGTCTCAAACAGTCAAGTTTCCATCCAAATGTAGCACAAATTTTAACACAAACGTGTCAAAACGTGATGGAAGTGTTGCGTTTGTGTACTGCGTGTATTAATGCAAGGACGATTACAGTCTCCTCTTGGCTCCACACTGATCTTAGTTTAAGTCACATGATTCATATTCGTCTTTTTCTGTTGCACTTCATCACATTTTGTTTATAAGGATACGCTGATCCACCTCAGCCAATGTGGAAACTGTTTCTGTTTTGCACGTTTGTTTTGGTTTTTATTTAACTATGCCTCCACGACGGCGACAGCCATGGTCAGAGGCATTATGTTTTCAGATTGTCCGTCCGTCCCATTCTCATGAACGCAATATCTCAAGAACTCCTTGAAGGCATGTCTTCAAATTTGGCACAAACGTTCATTGGATTCAATGTTGAACTGATAAGATTTTGGTGGTCAAAGGTCACTGTGACCTCACAAGACATGTTTTTGGCCATGATTCAGGAAGGCTGAAGGTCAAAGGTTAAGGTCAATTTGACTTTGTCTGTCTCATTCTCGTGAGTGTAATATCTCAAAACACCTGGAGGGAGTTTCTTCAAATTTGGCACAAACAATCACTTGGACTCAGTGATGACCTGATTATAATTTGGTGGTTGAAGGTCACTATGACATCATTATGTTCTGCAAACACCTCTCTGGCCATTTATTCAGCGTCATATCTCAGGAACAGAAGGCGAGAGACGATTGGTCAGATACTGAACTGGTGACACTAATCTTGGGTGTCCACCTTGAAACCGTGCAAAGGTGTGAGAGGTTTTTTGTTCTGGTGCTTCCACTCAGGCTTTTAATGCTCAAAAAAAATGCACATAAAAACAGGCGGGTGGAAACGTGCAGCTGACCATTAGCTCAACAGCGCTGGCCTTTAATAGGACGGTACAATACAAAGAAAGTTATCATATTAGCATTCAGTTTCATTTAAATTTGCTGCACCAAATAAAAAGCAACCAACAGTACAGCTTTCCTCTTTGTATCATATTAGCTACCAAGTCCCCACACTTTTTAACAGGCAAATAATTGTGCTGTGAAACATTCAGGCTCTGAGTCTGCCAATCAAAAGCAATGAAGGCGAAATTTTAGCTTTTTCTAGGACAATGTGGAAGAAGAATAAGTCCCAGACGTTGCCTACTCGCAGGCTTTGAACTTACAAAATGTACCTTTTAGGAAAAAAAACATGTTTGATTTAACTTGTTGATTTTCATTAGGAGTTTAAAAGCACAGCGACTCACAGGAGTATCATGACTCAAACACAGAGGATCGAACAAAGAGGTCCTTGATGGACACAACAAACACTACATGCAAACATACAAATCAATGGAAACAAACAAATTCCAGCGTAAACCTATTTTTCTTCCGTACAACTCCACATCCATGGTTCAGATTTCCTCCCTCAAAGGTGAACCATCAACACTTCCCACAAATCCTCCTCAGCTTTTATTTTAAATATTGCCTGTGTTTGGCTTTGCTCTTTTCCATCACGTGCATGTTACATAATCACTCACTGACTCATTGTCCTCTCAGACAGACACAAAGAAGCAGAATGTAAAAGTTTTATCGCAGCCCTTTACATTAATGAAGGCTTAGAGCAATGTTTGGATCAGGATCTGACAGGTATGCTGTCCAGTCGCCAGAACAAATGTTGACATTGTACATTTCTGCAAACCACGGATATGTTGTTTGTATGTTTCATATGTAGCATGTTGAGACTTTCTGTTTCTTTACATTTCAAGTTTCAGTTTTATGTTGTGACAGCGCTGTGATCAGGTTTAGGCTCAAAACGTATGAGAACGTACAAATTAAACATATCTATAGTTTGCAGAAACGTACAGTGCCAACATTTATGTCTGCCGACTGGGCGGTGCAGTCACGGTGAAGGAGGAGCCTCATCTTGTTTCTTCTAAACATAAAGTTGGATAATGTTCTCACTCTAACAGTTATTAGTGATGTCAGTGCATTTAAAGTCTTTAAGAGAAAGTTTTGTATTTGTTTGTCATATGCAGGCAAACTGAGCAAATATACAAGTTAGTTTTTGCATTTAATCTTTCTTTGTGTGGCTTTAAGACGTGATGTTACCTCCTTTTTCTTCCCGACAAATCTGTCATGGAGCCAAAAAAAAATCAGATGCTCATACAGAGGAGACAAAGGTGTGAACATCAGTTAATGTCGTGTTCTGATGTAACTCTTCTAACATGATGGGGTGAAGCTCTGAGTTGCTGGTGATCACTCACCAGTCTGCAGGGCGTCCGTGGCAGTAAAATAGCTGCAGGGCGCCATCTAGAGCGCAGCTCCGTCAGCCTGCAGGAGAAGTGTGTTCCTCAGATTGTGTGTCTCCCTCATGCTTGATGAAGTCATTGCTTATCTGTAACATAACATGGTGCTCTATTCAGGTGGTCAGTGTGACACATTCAGGGACAGCAGCTGCTGCGTGGCGCAGCGGTTCTCAACCTCCAGAGACTTTGACTTTCACACGATTTTTCAAAACAAAGTTTAATAGGAAGCTGGATGGCAGTGGAGGAAAATACATTTACCCAAGTACAAATATGAGGTTCTTGTACTTGACTTTTCCCCCATTTTATTCTACTTTATACTTCCACTCTGCTACATTTCAGAGACACATATTTTTTCTTTTTCTCCGCTACATTTATTCAACAGCTGCAGTCAAATCAGCTACAGGAAATAATTACATCCTGTTAGATTCATCTGTAGGATATAGTTTGGTTTGTAAACCACCTTTAATTACTAACATCCACACAAAATGTTTGTTAACAGATTAAACTTTCATTGCCAAACATGAGACTAATGGCCTACAATCAGCATTAAATATTACAACTCCACAGAAAATATGACTTCCTACAAAATGTGACATTTGCGGTCGACATTAAGAGCCAATCGGCTCCTTGATCAGGCAACATCCAGGCGTTTCCCATCATGCCGTAGGTCTGGCAGTCAGTGAGAGCAGCTGTTGCACCTACCTCTAAAAACTGCTGCCTTCATCAGACAACAACATCAACATCAGAGCAAGTCAGGATCAAATCAGACACAAATCTGATTGCCGAGCTCATCCCGAACAACCCTATTGTCTAAGATCAAATCTGTCTCAAGTACAAATTAATCATCACATCACGCTGTTGTTGCAGTAAGTTCACTGACCAGCAGGTATAAAATCATACATGTTCAATGTGCGACTGCGACTTTGAAACATCAGCGTGTTTTCACTGAGACTGAATACTCACCTCTTGTTTTCTCAAATCTCTCTGGAGCCATTTCACCACCTGTAATTTACTCTAATGTTTTCCAGCTGTGAGCAGCTCCTCCTCCTTTGAGCACTGCGCTGTGGGAGACACAGGAGAGTGTGCAGAAACAGCACACCTAAGAATGTGACCATATTTAGTGTGCATGCTCTCTGATTTGAGTACTTAATGTTGTCTCTTTTACTCATGTGAACTACTACACTAATTCAATATAAGCCAGACCTGATCACCGTCGATTGCCGCACACTGACGCTGGTTAGATTTGTGTCCGACTTCATCTCAACCTGCTCTGACATCATACATACATGGGCAACAATAACCTCACAGTCACAGCCAGTAAAGCCAGATACTGCAGTTGCTCTCCACTGATGGCAAGACCCAGAACATGATGGGAAACGCCTGGCTCTCACCTGATCTACAGCTGATAGGTTTAGATGTGACCTTTCGTATAAACTTTTCATTTTTGTCGAATTGGATATTTTTGATTTTATTTTGTCTGATGTGAAGCTTTATTCTGTCACCAGAACACGTTTGTGCGGCTGATGGTGAAGTTTAGTGTCAGAGAGACTAAATACATTCTTATCACAGATCACTAGTACATTTCATTTTGTCCCTTTTTCAAGTGTGAACACACTGCAGACTCAAAACCTGTTCAGAAGCGGTGTGTATTCTGGATTTTTTGGTCTTGTGACCTCTGTGTCTGGTTTTCTTAGATGTCTATGAGTCGTTAGTGTTTCCACCAAAGATGCATTTCTGCTCTAAATGTCTCCTTTGATTTATCCACATAACTTTGAATCTTAAAGAGGTCAAATCATCTAATATTTTCCATAAAAGATCTGGGGTCTCATTTATAAAACAGTGCATAGGAGAAGCTTTACACTCAGGCTTATACCTCACCATCTGCGACGCCAATTTCCTGTATCCAAAGTGTTTGTCAGCAGGGGTCAAAGTTTCTTCCATCAAGTCTGTTTTATAGATCACAACTCGGTGTACGCCTCTTTGCGTACGTAATGTTCATAAATGAGACCCCAATTTCTTCTGTCTTCTTCTATTAGTCAGATTTATCTGGTCACTCTTTGGAGGGTCCTGACCTCTAACCCAGCTAACTGTATATAAGTAGTTAAAACTCACTCCACCTGGAGCAGCTGCAACAGTAACATGCTGCTCTGACACTTATCAATCAGTATTAACAAACTAATAACAGAATATATAATAAAACATGATACATCAGTCACAGCGGACATTTCACTGCAGAGCAAGTATTTTTACTTTTAAAACTCTGAGCACAGGACTTTAACTTGTGGTGGAGGATTTTAACACTGTTGTTTTGGAAATTTCACTGAAGTAAATGATCCGAGTACTTCTTCCACCACTGCTGCAGAGTTAAAGGCAACTAACTGCCTGGAAAAATGTTGCCGTTGTATGTTTCTGTAAACCACGGATATGTTACGTTTGTATGTTATCATGTAGCAGAGGCGTTCAAACTTTATGTTTCTTGACACCTCAACAACGCTGTGGTTAACGTGTGGTTATGTTTAGGTACAAAAACCACTTGGTTAGGAAAAGATTATGTTCGGGCTTTTAAAAAAAATCCTTCCCACACAAAACAGACAGTTTTGGGGACGCAATCCCTGCTGGAAGCTACAGCAATGGGCCCCTAAAACACACCCATGCTTGGTGCCTAAAGAGGAACTGGTATCACTTGCTTTATCACAAATGATTTTGTTTGTTGGTTTCAAACATTGCAGGGTGGCAGGTTGCAGAAACATACAAGCGTACGTTTTCCTTTGGCGACTTGGCTGTGAAAAGCTCTGACGGACCTGATAAATTCATGTTCCGGCCCCTTTGTGGGTCGGGTCCCGCAGGTTGAGAACCGCTGCGTCCCTGGTCGCAGCACTTGACATGTGAAGGCTCCGTTCCGACTGTGGTGTTCACCCGATGATAGTGTTTCAGTGCCGGACGCTGACGAGTCATTACAGCTTTCATCATTCAGACTTTGTTGTTGTTGTTTGAATCATTTCTACAACTCAAGTGTTAATCAGTGAACTCTGAATATTTATACACAAACAACGTGGCAAAGGTTTGTTGTACATACATGTCTTTGATTATTATGTTTACTCATATGTAGCCTTTACACCTGTACATTAAAATGTATGAACTGCCTAATGTTTTCTTTCTAATAAAACCAATAACCTTTCGACCAAACTCTGGAGATTAAAGCTGATTCACTACAGACAAGTTAAACTAGACACACTCTATAATATTCAATCAAAAACTGCATTTTTTACCCATTGGACATTTTTACCAATTTGCTGCACTTAAGTCTTTGTGTTTAATTTGAGGAAAATAAGTGTATCATATAAATTGAACTGGTTTAAAGCCATTTAAATTCACTTTTCAGCCAAATATGAATATAAATTAGATGTATTTCAAGTACTTCGCTATAAAGCTCATTTACAATGTGGCAGAAAAAACAATGATGTTTTCTTTTACAAAATGATGCCGTGTACATCTTAAAAAAAAGTTTTTGCAAAAATACATTTTTTTTTAAACTGAATCATCGAGTTAACAAAAAGATGTTAATGTAAATTGTTTTTTATTTATGAACTTAATGAGCTTTGAATTTTGACTAATTTCTATATCAAAACTTTCAAAAAAAATTGATAATTTTGTAAACAAAAAGTCTCAATATAATAATTTATTAGATTAAATTAATTTAAATAAATAAATGTACAAATAAATGTATTATTATATTATTCATCTATATTTTTATTGTGCAATTATTATTACATCACATATCATGTAACTATTCATGTAAGTGAAATGTCAGTTAAGTAACCTTTTTATTTATTAATTTTATTTTAATTTTAATTTTTAAATACAACTCATTTAAAACACTAAATTTTACTGAATTTACAGACTTTTCCTCCAAAGGGAAAAGTAAAATGTTTGTATGAAAATAATTGGGAAAAAAAAAGATAATACCATGGACTGTAAAAATTAAAATAAATAAAATAAATAAAAATAGGATATAACACTGGAATTAAATGTAGATATGTCAGGGAAAAAAGAAACTAATTTATTAATCACATGTCTTCCCCTGTATACTGTAATGTGTTAAGCGCTTACAGTGTTTGGAGTGGATGGTGTTAATTGATGGTTGACTCTGATTGGCTGCTGCAGTGAGGGGGCGGGGCCTGTGCTGTTCATTCAGTGAGTAAATGATGGCTGACAGTGAGGCGGCAGCAGCAGCAGGGATGGCTCACAGCTTCACTCAGGAGTATTTTCAGATCCCAGTGGTGACCCGAGCCTACACCACCGCCTGCGTCCTCACCACTGCTGCTGTGGTAAGACACAACAACAACAAACAACAACAAGAGTTTAAACTCTGATCTCCAGAAAACAATCATTTATTTCATTCATTTTTTTACTTTTTTATCTTAATTAACAAACCTTGATGATTTGATAATTTTTATTGATGTGACACTGAGCCGCAGACAGTTTTTACTTTTTAAAATATAAATAAATGTGTCTCCAAAGTAGAAAAGGTAAATTTGACCAAAAACTTGCAGATGAAAACATGTGAAATAGATTCAGTGTCTTGACTGGTTGAGTGTTTGGAGCTTTTTAATCAATACAAACATGTTAAAGTGTTGTAAAATGTTATAAAACTCTCTGAGATGTTTGAGTGTTTGTATTAAAAAAATACTTTGAATTGTTTATAATGTTATAAAACTAATTAAGTTTCAGCTTTATTGCACACATTTTTTGTATGTATTTGTGCACCTTCCTTTGTAAATATAATTTAGTTTTCCTTTCATATTTTTGTGCTGCTTTTATAAACTTTGCTCTGTGTCATTGCCTATTGTTTTTTTAAATTCTTACTTATATTTGTAAATAATCCATTAATGTCTTGGTGCCCAACTTGCGGATTAATCTTAAACTGTGTTATTTTCTTCAGCAACTTGAGGTCATCACCCCCTTCCAGCTCTACTTTAACCCAGATCTCATCATCAGAAGATATCAGGTGACATTTATTAACCATTTAATACATTTAAAACAGGTCAACGTGGTGTGTGATGATATTAACACCCTGTATTCTCCCTGTATCTCAGATATGGCGCCTGATAACCAGCTTCCTCTTCTTTGGTTCTCTTGGATTCAGTTTCCTGTTCAACATCATCTTTCTGTATCTTTTAACACAGACGTAATGTCTCAGATTATTTATGAAACCAGTCCTGTAGAGTCTAATAATACATTCATGCAGCAGAGTCCTTGACTATGTGAAGGTATCGATACTGTCGGATGCTGGAGGAAGGATGTTTCCGAGGAAGGACGGCGGATTTTGTTTTCATGTTCCTGTTTGGAGGAATCGTGATGACTGTATCCTTTCACACATTTAGCGAGTCAGTGGTGACCGACTAAAAATTCTCAAGTGTGCCAGGTGCAGCTGACGCAAAAATGTGAATATGTGAAGATCTGGGTAATTTTATACGCGGCAGTTGAACTTTTTTGGCTTCGTGCACCACTGAGCAAATTTCATAGGAATGAAAAGAGTCCCCCCTCCGATGCTGTATCCAGTTCTCTTTATACATCCATGATCTGAATATAATTCTTATTCCGAGATTTGTAACGTGAACTGTTTTAATCAGTGTTAAAGTCAGTGTTTTTTAATCACCTGGGGTCTGATTTATAAAACAGTACGCAGGAGCCATACTAAAAATGGATCCAACAGACCGTCAGTTTGTTATCAGGAGGCAAAACCGGCCTCTCCCCCACAGGGCTGTAGGCTCCACAGGAGTGTTAAAATGTGTTTGTCTTGTTGTGTTATTGGGAGCCAGAATAGAAGGAGTCATGGCTCAAAACCAGCTGCCACTGCCCGTCAACAAAAACAAAGATGGTTAAATGTGATAAGACCAAAGGACTGGACGGAGGCCATCATCAAAAATGCTCACATGTGCAGCGCACACTTCATATCAGGTTAGGGAAAAAGTATTTCCTGTTGTAGGGATGAATAACGTTATGTGTATTAAGGGTTATCATGTCCACCTCATCAGAAACTGGGGAGGGATTAAGAGGAATATTGGATTTCTCTGCAACGCTAACTTTTTAGCACATTAGCTAATGTGAGCTTCCATAGCAAAACAAACAAGTGTGGTCCTCCTTTGTAAGATTGGCTTCCTGTGACATCATCCATCCACTGAGTGAGAGTGGTCCCGTTGCTCACTGTTTACTTATTCAAGTAACTCTGGTCAAGTCACACATTTACTCCGCTCTGCGCTCTGCTGCTCTGTCTCCACAGACAGAGAGTCCAGAGTGCGCTCTAAAAAAATGCTTTTTAAATTTGTGTGAACTGACCCTTTAAGGGGGAAACATGATTAGTCTGAGCCGTCAGTCGGTGCGGTGAAAGGCCGGCTGATAAACATCTCATTAGCAGGGCGCTTTTCTCCTGACGAGCACTATTTTAATTAGATGCTTAAATTAGGACGCCTACAGGCTGACAACATGTAAAACCAGCTACTGTACATGCAGCCTGTCTCTTTGTGGTGATGCTCAGCAGCTTGTTGCCAGAAGCTCTTGTTCACATTCCAGGTTAATGACACAGTCCTGGGTCTGCTCTCCACAGACGTCCCTCTGGGCTGCTGTGAAACGGTCAATGTGCAGGTTTATGAGGTTTGTCTGGAGCCGTGTGATGTTTCATGGACAGTTTTACACGCAGGTGAAATCCTGCTGTAACATCAGGAGAGTACAGTGTGTTAACAGGACAGAAACATGCTCAGGTTGGCTTTTATTGTGAGGGGCTGAGCATCCTGTAAACAATAAGGTCTGACAAAATGTCTGCTGATACTGGAGGAAAAAAAACTTGTAAAAATGTTTATGTTTTGGGTCTTTAGTCTAAGATATACTCACATTTGAGAACTGCATGTCATCAGGTACTGAGTGATTAATGTCCAGTACTTTACATATTGGTGGTTCGTTATGTCACATATACGGAGGCAGAAATCAACAAAATGCAGCACATGAAAGCTCATTTCTGCCTGTAAAAGAATTATTAAAATTTGTAAATGATAAAATCGGCCAGTCAAAATTACGAAATCTTAAATTAAAAGTTTCAACATTATGAGTCATAATTACGAGATGTGTAAACTTCAAGATAAGACAAAACTTAGTTTAACCCGAGGGGGGAAAAAAGTTGTGCAGTAGTTGCAGTACAACGTGAAAAAGAGTGCAAATAAAAAAAAATTTAAACAATAAAGATTGTCTAAATGGTGCAAAACAAACCAAAAACAAATTAACAGTAAGGTGCGAAATCAAAATATACACATGCCAAAAGAGTTTTCTTCTAAGAATTATAATAGTAAGTCAAAAATTAGGGCTGTCAAGCAAACTTAAACTGCCTCAATTTGCGTCTGAACGCATGCTCGAGTGTGTCTTGATGTAACTGGCAACTAGCATTAGCATCAGAGACTGTGCCGGCTATTTTTGTCTAATAAAATTTAACGCATTATTTTGACAGCCCTACAAAAAATATATTGAATGTTTGACTTAAAATGCCTTAATAACTCAAATTTTGATTTAACATTTTAAATGTTCTGACTAAATAAACCATAATAAGTCAATATTGAAGTCCAGCTTTAAGTCAACATTTTTAATCTACTGATAAAAAGTATTAGTTTTTTTTTTTCTGTAGTTTTTTATCATTTTGTACTTTATTTTAATTTAGTTGCTATTATTATTATTATTATTATTATTTTTATTATTATTTTATTTTAACCTTTTTTTCTCTGTATTTTATCTTCTTATCACTTTTTAATGAGGAAAACAAGATAAAAACAATGACAACATTTTTATTAATTTAATTTTTATTTATTAATTTAATTAATTTTATTTTTTATTATTTATTCCTAAATATTTTCTACTTTTTTCACTTAAGTTATTATTATTTTATTTTACTCATAATTTCTTCTGTACTTCATCCTCTTATCACGTTTAATGTGTAAAACAATGAAATAATGTCTTAATTTTAATAAGTTAACCTTTGTACTGATCATCTCATGATATAAATTTAGTAGGTCGAAATATTGAGAAAATAAGTCTTTTTTTAACTTGCCATTTCATTTTTTATGCTTTTCCTGGCAGAAATGGGCGTCCATATACACACAGATATTTTATTTGCCAGTTTATTCTGACCAGCGTTTCCTCTATAATGTTCTAGCTAGCTGCTGCTGCACCAGCTCAGGTCTGACTCAGCGATGAGGTTATTTTCTTTGAGAAACGTCTGCTCTCACATGCTGATTTCATAGTAACCAACCAAGTGATGAGTTGTATTTAACCTGAAACCTGCAGCTGTTCGGTCTGTTCGCCAACATCTTCTTCCTGGGTCAGGCCTTCATCATCATGCTGGTGTACGTGTGGAGTAGAAGACATCCGCTCGTACGCATGAACTTCTTCGGCCTCCTGAACTTCCAGGCTCCGTTCCTGCCCTGGGTGCTCATGGGATTCTCGCTGCTGCTTGGAAACTCCATCATGGTCGACCTCCTGGGTATGAGAACAATTCACCAAACACTGCCAATATCTGATGTAGCCTGGAAGTAGAGTTCTATGTCAAAACATCTGTTTACAAACTGTCACACAACTATATATAATAAATAATCCAAGTCTCATTATCCAGTCGTACGCTCAGAGCTTCCCAAACAGACAGGCCTCTCTGACTGGGAACTAAACTGAAAGTAAAATATCTATCCAGTCCTCAAAGCCAGACTCCGTTGACAAAAACAGTAATTTTACCTCGCTGAACACCTGAGCCACTGCCTCCATTGGTAGTTTGTTTGAAGAGAGCGTAGGTGAATTCACTGAGTTCAGTCACAGCTGCAGTTTCACTTCATGAATACTTACATCCTTTAAGAAACAAAAGACATGAAACCTGCAAAATAAACTCCTTAAATCATCAAATTGCAGGAGGCCAAAGTTGTGTCAGTACACTCTAGCACTTCAAAATGGATCCTGAGAACAAGTCAAAGTTTATAAAGTGTGTCAGAAAAGCACCAGTGCGGCTCACTGATGTGTTTTCCTGCAGGTATCAGTGTGGGTCACATGTACTACTTCCTGGAGGACGTGTTTCCAAACCAGCCGGGAGGAAGGAAGCTGCTGATGACGCCAGAACTTCTGTAAGAGCCAGAATTCATCGTACTGTGTTTTTAACTTTTATACATTTGGAACTAGACGACTGGCAGAAATACTGAACCTCAGTCTGAACCAAGCAGCAGCCTCAGGGGCTGAAAAATGAAGCTAATGTGGAAGTGACAAAAACTGCAGCTCCTCTAATGTCCACATGAGGCTGGCTCCAAAACAGAGTCAATCCCCAAAGACCTCCATGTTGCAGCGCCTGATTTTGCAGCAGAGAAAAAACACTTAGGTTACTTGCGTAACCCCGGTTCTCAGAGTAGCATGAATGAGATTTTGTTTCAGTGGTTTTAAGTAGGGATGTTCGATATTGGCTTTTTTACCGATATTGTCCAACTCTTAATTTCCGATACCAATATCAACCGATAACGATATATGCGGGGCCCTCCCTTCAGAAAAAAAGAAAAAAAAGAAAACCTAAATCATTTTTGGTAACTAACATTACACATATTACAAACAAACAAACATCTCAAAAACTATACACCACATCTCTCATATTTTGATATTTTGAGTGAGAGGAGAAGTAGCTGAAGAGTTTGATGTATAATTTGTGCATGCTGCGTAAAAGTTGTGTCATTAAAAAAGTAAAAACCGATACCGATAATTTCCGATATTACATTTAATGCCAATATCGGCCGATAATAATGCTAGGCCGATAATATCAGACATCTCTAGTTTTAAGCTTATTTGTCATTTGGGACGATTAGCATTAGCGTTTTACAGGTAACCATTAGCTGTAAATGCACCTTGCTAAACCAAGCTAGCAGCTAATGTTAGGGTTAGCTCAACCCTCTCAACCAAATATGGGGTGCGGCCTGAATCACAAACTTTTTCTTTTTACTTTTAGTCGGTGCTGCAGCTGCCTTTAGAAAGTACATACTGTTGCAAGCAGCATGCACGCAGTCAGGACACAAGACTGTCTCAGAACTTTACACCCTGAACTTTGACCATCTTGCCTTCACATTTGTTACCTTGGAGATAAAACAAACACCGCTCACCCAGTTTGTCAGAGACAGAGATCAACCCGCAGAGATCTGCTGTTTGCAATGTGTGTAGCTTAACTTCAAAGTTATAACTGCATAGATTGTAGATTCTAACATATTTGCGACAGTGAAATTACATCTGCAGTTCTGTCATTATTATATTTATAGTTATGTCCTTTTGTTGTTTGTAGTATTTATGATGATTTTGTTTTCTTAATCACTACTCCTGAAATCATAAAACACTTCTGGTTTAGATCTGGTATGTTTTTGTGGAATTAAAAATTGTCTTTATATTCTCAAAGTAAGTGTGGCATTTGTTCTGATCAGAGAAATGTGTCAAAGTGAACACAAAAGGGGAAAATGTGCTGCAGATTTGGTGAAAGGTTTCTGGAGGTGTTGCAGGGTTCAATCAAGTTGGTGTTCAGTTGTACTTACAGCACCAAGATACAGTTAATAAGTAAAAAGAAAATCAGTGTCTTTGTCTTATTAAAGAAAAGCAAAGAGATTTTATTTGTCAACATCATGTGGCCCTGTCTTCTCCTCACAGGCGAGCAATGTTCGACCGGCCGGAGGACCCAGACTACCGTCCCCTCCAAGAGGAGCAGCAGGGTGAAGATCTACAGCAGGACGAGGAGCAGAACAACTAACAGCACTGAGACCAAGATGAGGATCTGTGGAGCTCTGAGTCCCTGCAGAGGACACTTTTTTTTAAAAACCAAAAATACCAAAGCATTTTGGAGTATTTTGGCACGTTCGCACTATGTATTTTAACTATCAAGCGTTCTTTTGTCTAAATAAGAAGACAGCAGCACAGAGATGGCACAAAAAGTCTCAGAAGAAGACTGTGCTGCAGGATCTTTGGGACAGAGAGGCATAATTTTAACAAGCAACCAGAACTGACCCCAAAATGCATTCAGGCGATAAAAAGGACAAAGGACTCAGTTTCTATGTCTTGGAAATCGAAGCAGAACAAACCTCAAGACAACCTGTGGAGTATCTGACCACGACTCAACAGAGCGATGTTTTCACAAGTGGATCCCTGTTTTGTTTGTAACGTACACGAGCATGCGGGCGACGAAAGAAGAGGACCGCTCACAAGTAAACATGGATGTCACCACAGCAGGATTTCAAATGTTTTCCAAATGAGCTTTGCAAGTGTTTTGTGATGAAGGAAATGCACTCAGCATGTTTGTTAGACCTCCAGGATACACAAAATGAGCTCTGATTGTAAACAGACACCTTGTTTGTTTACAACAAAACACTACAGAGCACCTCCAAAGGTCCACTTACTGCCCTGTTTGAGCATTCAGTATCTCAGGGTCTGTATCAGGAGCTTTCACGTGACCTAAGAGTGTCAGTCAGGTAACAGACGGGGTCATCCGCATGTTCCCAGGGTCCTATGATCACAGGGTCCTACATCGAGTTTCAAATTACAATTAGAGAGAGAACTTACAAAAGAAACTGTAAAGCTTGTGAAATAATGTACCACGCCAGAGCTACGTTCTTTAAAAGTTATTCTGTTCCTTCTCTTCTGTGTCGAGTGTGTCTCTTGAAGTAAACCAACACTGTCATAGTTTGTTAAGGGCCGTCTTAGCTGTAGTTTGACTTAGTGATGCACCAATTCATCAGCCAATCAGTATCGTAATGTGTCGTTTGTGAACGAATCGCTCAAAAGAACGAATCTGTTGAGTGAACGTAGTGAACTGAATCTCTTCCAGAACTGATTTATTCATTTCTCAGTTCAGTTGAGCTCAGCAGTGAGCGTGCAGGCCGGGAGTGGAACTGCCGATTCGGTCCGTGCGAACGATGAATCACTCGCAAGTCGCGAGGCAGTCAGGGTGCAGGGAGGGACTGCCTACCGCGTGACGAATCACTCGGTGAACGACGTAACCCCGATCCCTGAGTGATTCAAATCATTTCTTCTCAGCGATACACTTTCATAGGGACCGTTTTGTCCAAGCTAACGGCTAATGCAGCCAGGAGTCAAGCCACTGGAACACAATCACACACCTCCCCATTGTTTTAATAGACTTAGTTTCCAGATAATAAACTTAAACGTTAGGTTGACCAGTAATGAGACTCACCAGTGCAGGACAGACGCAGCAGCAGCAACAGAGAGAAACTGAGTCGGACTACACAGTACACAGTCAGGGCTCCTCCCGCCAAGCACTGAACGATTCGGTGAACGAATATTTTGAACGAATCTTTTTAATGAACTGATTCTAGTGATTCAGTAACATCTAAAGAACTGCTTTGCCCATCACTACAGCATCCGCTGATATTTGCCTTGTTACTGCTATCAGCCTGTTGGCAAATAACACGACACTCCCTGGTGTTTTTCTGTTGCGTCACATTTAGTTTGCGCAGGCTAAATAGCAGGGCTCCACACTAACAGCATCCTGTTGCCCTGAAGTCAACAGAAAATGTGTTGGGATGAACAAGCATCTTCCCTGGGAAGTCCTCAGGATGAAAGGACAGGGGACGCACCCTATTGAGAGTTAGTTAACATTAGCTCTAATCAGCCGATGACCAGACCGACCTGGTGACAGAGGTTGTGTTGAGTTATACTGTGATGTGTTCAAGCTCTATACAGTAAAAATGAGTATTATGCGAAGATGAATTAAAACGTTCTCATGATGTGTTCAAATGTTATGTGTGTTGTTTTTGGCAGTAAACTTGAATAAATTTAGCTGTTTGAAGGAGAAAAACAAATGAGGAATTGATTCTGTAACATAATTTTAATTTTCCCAGCTTTTTTCTAAAATAATTTTCTAAATATATTGGTTGGGGTTTTTTTTTTGTTGCTTTTTTGGCAAGTTGTATGAGATAAGAAATGACAAGAAATCACACCAATCTGCGTCTGACAGCAGCACAAGAAAAGAGATGTCGCTCCAGGTTTCAGAGGGTTAATATATTGTTCATTTTAAGGCCACTTTGTATGTCAGAACTTCCCTACACTTAATTTTCCTTCCCATAGTGTTTTACTGTAAAGAAGGTTTCCCCCCCCGACAAGAAAAAACCCCTGGTTAAATCTGTGCAAACACAGACTTGGTTTCTTGACCCTCGTCAGTCCGACCTCAGCTAAGGCTCATAACACAACAGTTCTGTTATGAGGGAGGATGAAGTATGTGTTCTGTTGTTGGAGGTCCCACAGTGACTTGTTTGCGTGTTGTTGTGCTAAGCAATTTCCATTTTGTCCCTCTCAGTGTTTGACCCACAAAGGCAGCGGGTGAAAGTGCAGAGTGTGCAGACGGGGCTGATGGGATTTCAGGCCGTCGGCAGTTCTGTGAACCAGCAGCGGTGACACAACAGCAGAGGACGGGAGTTAAAATGTTTAGTCGTGCTCCTGCTCAGTTCTTCCTCAGCAACGTTCAAATACCGCATTTATACATCTGGTCAAGTCGACACTAGAGGAGCCAAACTGTGGTCAGAAATTAGAGTTTGAAGATGTGTCCAGCTGTTTTTACTTCTTACACACAGTGTTGAATGTGCTTTTGTAGGATGTTTGTTTATGCTCACAGATTCTGAGTGAAAAATGTTGTAAACACAGGTCAAGTGAATCAGTCTGGTTTGGGATTTTGTCAAGAATATTGAGGCATAAACACAAATTTGGCTCTTAAAAATGAACTTACGGTCTTTGATATAATTCATATTGACAATGGAAGTGCACTCATGATCTTAAACATCATGTGACAGATTGATCTCAACCAAAGATCCACTTACTACCTTTTAATGCATCTCATGATCTTTTGAAGCATGTTACAGTTTCCCCACAGTGTGTGTCATCTGTTAGGGTCTCTGGCTCATTATATGACTCATTCACAAAAAAATAAAAGTAGGGCTCAAAGATTTAAGGCAAATATCTAATTGCAGTTTTGCTGATCAATGTTGTGATCTAAACTGCAAAGATTCTCTACAAATTAAACTACACATTTTATTGGTGATGTATGGAAGCAGAGAGCAGCCATGGTAGCAACTTTTTTTTTTAATGCCGCTATCTGTCAAGAAAAGGAGGTTGTTATATTGACAAGACAGGATAATCAACCCGTTATCACAAGAAAATAAAAGGTTGTTTCATTTTGTTATCATAAGAAAACAAGCAATGTTATCTCAAGATAACAAAATAACGAGATAACTTCCTGTTATGAGGCTACTTATGTTGAGAGAGTCCAGGGGCCAGATGTATAAACTAGCCTGTGTGCACTGTACACTAAATCATGTTCCTGAAAACATCTGAGGCAAGACATAGACAACGCAATTCCAAAATCTTGATTCATAATTTGATCAACACTGCCTAGTTTGACATTTTGACCGCAGTTCACGGAGCGGTTGATCCGATTGACAGCTGCATTACTGACTCCTCTGCTCTGACTGGTTGATGCTGACCGCGCTGGTCTAATCAGTGTGTCTACACGAATCAGACACTTTAATGTTTTTTAAGACCAGTGCAAGACACCTTTTAACCAAATTTAGGACAGATTTTTTGATAAATCATGTTTAACTTATTTAAAGTAAATGGCCACTTTAGAATAAAAATACAGACAGTACTTAGTTACCCTCATGCCGACAAGTGTAGTTTTTTTAATCCACAAAACTCGTTCGGGGTATCAGGATAACAGCTACACTTGAAGTGCATGGAACCCACATTTTGAAAATGTAATGAAACTCTGCTCATGCATTTCAAAAGCGTCAGAATGGCTCAACCATCATGGATGAATGAAATAAGATAAAATGTTAAAATCACCACTGAAAATTTCAAAACTGCACTCTTACAGATCAACAAGGTAAAATAAAAACAGTGATTAGGAAACCAGAGCACCTCCTGCACCACTGCACCATCCATACAAGTACTTAGTATCAGTAAACTTAATATTTTATGGCAGACATACCGTTTAAATGATGCACAACATTACGTGACAAGTCAAGCTCTTTCACTTTTTTTTTATTTTGTAAGAATTATTAAAATGTACAAAAAGACAACAAATACAACATAACAATATATTATCTGAGACTGGCTGTGTGGTTTTTTCTCCCTCTGTGGTCGGGTAAAGAGTCAGTGGTCAAAGTGAGAGAGCAGCTTCTCCACGCCGAGGGGTCGGGAGGCAGACACGAAGGATTTTCTACCGGGGGGAACTTCGCCAAACAGAACGAAATATTAACATTAATGATAAAAATAAAAAATTAAATGGTGAACGGGGAACTGACTGAGAACCCGGTCGAGCAGAAAAAGACATCCAGCGCGCGATGGAGGGACATTGTTGTTGCTGATGTTGCGAACCGTGGCGGTGGCATACCTCAATCAAGACGGGCACCGTTCCTGTAGGGGGCGCTGGTGCTGCTGCTTCTACCATGCAGGCGCTGTGTTCGCCAGTCGCCTCATTCGCCTGCAGAGAGAACGGGAGCAGAGCGTCAACAACCACACTCAGAAAACAACTTTTTTGATAAATCATTTTGAGTCATTTATTGTGAGAAGGAATTCATCTCTTCTTTTTGGTAATATCTTTGGATTGAAGACCTGATAATTAATTGCTTCATGAAGAAAAGAATCAATTAATCTAAAATGTCTAAAGCTCAATGTGTAATTAAAATAATCCTCCACTAGACTCATTTATTAGCCGAACATTTTTGTCATAATAAAACCAATAAAGGCTTTGCAGCTGTACACTGTATTTAATTTTATTTTATTAACCTTTATCTAACCAGGTAAGAAGTCACAATGAGATAAAAATCTTATTTGAAGACAGACCCAGACTGGAAGGCAACATAAAAACGGAAACAGCCGACTGCTAGCAGCAGCTGGCTCCATCATGGCGGACCATCAAACACCCGGCCGACACTCACCTTGTGTTTCTGTCCTGATCTCTGATCTTCTTCTCCATCTCTGCGTCTGTCAGCGTCTCCAGCAGGGGGCACCACTGGTCAGCATCACCTGTGTTTCTAATGGCTATCTCCACTGTGGGCAGCGGGTTCTCACTGCACAACACCAACAACAAGAACAAAAACACTTTGTTACACCGAGTGCTGCAGTAACGTAAACCTAATCTGACTGGTTTCCATCTGCAGCTGCAGGTTCAGTCGTGATTTTTCTTTCCATGTGACTCAGATCAGATGTTTGAAAAGTGGAGTCACTTCTCCCCCTGAAGCTGCAGATTCTGACACATGCAAAACTGAATCTGAAGCTTCAAAGACATTGTTTCTGTTACCATAACTAAACATTATGACATGGAGCTAAAACTATTTTTGACGGCCTGGATGAGCAGCGTGAGCATAGAGGACAAAAAGACAGGATGAAAGAAAACCAAATTAATCTTTGCTGATATTTGAGTAAACTTCAGGACTCAATGGAAACATAAAGAAAATATGAAAACAAGCGTGAGAAGAAAAGGTAAAAATAACAGCTCTGAGCGTCTTACTGTTAGTAATGAAAACACATTACAAACTATTATTCACTGTCATGAAATATGCAGGAAATCAAAACATTTCTTCCACACCAGGCATCCAACCGTGACAGAGGTCACTGCTGCTGTCTGGGTTTTGAAATATTTCATCACTTCACATCCTGGAGAACCCAAAAACTCAGACAGCAGACTGTCGGCTACATTTCACCCAGACAGGAAGCATCAGAGCAGCAAACACCGAACAAGACCTTCATTTGACTCAGTTCAACTTCAGTCTAGACGTTTTATCAAAACACATCAGGGAAGAGACATCTGCTGGTTCACGAACAGACATGCAACAACAGGCTTCAGCTGCTGGACCAGCATTCTGAACCAAAGGTCTATAGAGGAGAGGTCAAAGGTCACAGCCACATCGCCATGGCAACAGCTATACAACAGCAGAGATGTAACAGATTATTTCCACACTGTTTGTTCCTGCAACTCCCTAAAAGTTTTAAGTTTTCACTGGTGTTTTCCTAATTTTTTGGTTTAAAATGTTGAAATATGTCCTTCTATGTTTGATTCTTTCTGTAAGCCTCCACACTACGGCTATATCCACCAATATATTTAAGAAATTTGATGTAATGATCAACACAAAATAACACAATCAAACACTCATTCTGCCAACAACCGTCACATCAAATTACTATTATGTCGGGCAGGAAATCCAAAGTGTGGGATCATTTTGAGAAGGTGAAGGACGAACCCAAGGTGATATGTAAACTCATCTTCATTGGTCGACTACAAACATGACGTATCATCTGAAACATGGAAGTAGCTACATGCCCATTAGCCCACAGCGTCATTAACAATCTAATCTGAAGCACAGACTTCTACTTGTATATTGTTTTGATCTGTAAATATTCAAATTCTCCTTAGATGTTGGATGAAATGGGCTTGGTGAATCTAGTACTGGATACCTTCCATACAAATAAACAAACATTTTGCAGTGTGTTGGTGAGACAGTACCTGAAGGCGTACGTCCTCTGGTGCCAGCTCAGCTGACCGCGGATGCTGTAGGCGATGGTGGTGACAAACTCTCCGCCCAGGCCGAGCTCAGAGCAAAGCTTCAGTGCGAACTTCTCTGGAGAGTTCTCCCTCTCAGACATGTCCCACTCAAACTGGTCCACCAGGGAGATGTTCCCAACATGGATGTTCAACTGGACACGAAACATTTAATCAACAAGGGACAAAAACTTGTCTGCACCACAAGTATAACTCTGGAGGATGTTGAAAGATATTCAGTATGATCTAGAGCGTCACCTTGATGATGACCCTCTGGTCCGTCTGCTCCTCCAGGATGCTGTCTGTCGGATAAGACTCGATCTGCTGTCGGATGGCGGAGGCGATGGCGGGGACGAAGGCCAGCGGGTTGAGGTCCAGGTCGTCGCAAAGGATCTCAGCAAACATCTCAGGCGTCATCAGCTTCTCTGGAAATTTCAAAAAAGAGGAGAAAGTTTGTTTTTGGTTGTCAATGGAAAAGTCTTTGCTTTAATACAACACTTCTCTGAGCTGACAGAAAGTGATGATGGGACGTTACCGTTCATATTCCAGGTGAAAGCGTCTCTGAGCTTCTGTCCCTCGATCTCCATGTCCAGACGGATCGGAACCAGAACTTCAGACTGAGTGGCGTTCTCGTGGATCACTGCTGGATCGTGGTCGTCAAAGCTGGACAGGACAAAACGCACACAGGGAAAAAAAACTTAGTGACTGCAGCTAAAATTATACACTGCTCTCACTGTACACTAGATAGCACTCGTCTGTCAAAAGGGAGGCTTGTCAGTTCTACAGGTAACCAATCATAATATGAAGTTCTACTATGCTCTGAAAATGTTAAATGGCAGCCTGTTTCGCTGCTGCCAGTTGAAACAGTCTCACTCAGTAGAGGACCAGTTTCAAAACTGGTGTCTCCTTTAGTCACTTAGACACAAAAACATGGGAAAAGGGCTCCAGGTTCGAAAGAAAAGCAAAGTTACCCTTTCCAAATGAACAAAGGGAGTGATTTGTGCAGGTTCCTGATGCTCACCACAGCGGGAAAGTCCTCTTCTTGTCACGGCCCAGTCGGCTGCGGTTGATGGTGGTGGAGCAGGGCACGGCGTCCAGGTGGTGAGAACTGTTGGGCAGCGTGGGAACCCACTGACTGTTCCTCTTCGCCTTCTGTTCCCTGGTGAGAGAACAACACAGGGGAGTATGTGTGAAAACTGCACAAAATGAGAGCGTTGTTTTTGTTATTCCATCTTAAATAACTCCAGTGAGACCCGTAGTACATTTTACATCTCACCAACATAGATTTCAATGTTACAGGTTGCATGGAGAGGTGATGTCATTATTACTACAGGATATCTGATTTCCAAATTAGTCCCACGCAACTCTTAAGAATCTTTCAAGCGTTTCAAGCGTCAAGCATTATTTGACTGAACTAGTACTCACGATAAACTTTGGTACATTAAAAAAACAAAAACAAAAAAGAACAATAGAGGCTACACACGACCCGAGAAACCTTTCTGATGTGATGCCAACATCTAAACAGAGCAACACTCCCGTTATTGTTATTTTAGAAACTCACAATTTTCCACTACCATTACAAAAATTACATTACAGCATGCCTTGTCTGCACAGTGTTTTCAGAGGTGACTGGCTGTAGTGGAGGTACCTGAGGTAGGCTGGGGGCTCAGTGCTGATGGACACAGCTTTGTACTTCTCATCGTTTCCTTCGAGGATCTCCTCGACCTCCGAAGCCTTCAGCAGAGTCACACTGGTGGCCAGCTGAGTGTAACCGTGATCTGAGTGACAAGAACAAGAGTCAAATCAACACAAGTGATATTACAATGTGGTTTTACATGCTATGCTTAGATATTCTTTAAGATCATTACGTTATCATCTATTGAAACAGAACGATCATTTAACTTGAGGTTTACTGTAATATTTTATTTAGTTTCTGTCTTTGAGATTAGCTCTTTCAATTGTTCTGGGGTAAAATCTTTTAAAATTACAACTCAATCTCCTTATAAATTAATTGACAGACCTTTCTTAGTTTGTACTATTCAATAACAGTAATTAAAAGAGTCTATATTCTATAATTTCTAAGTACAACAGCCTTTAATATTAGAGGAAACAATAGAGTTTAGAGATAATGATGGGGACTCGAAGCTTGCTACAGCCCCACCCAGCTGTAGATGTGTCAGCACTGCTCTCTACTGACCGTGTGATGACTCCACTATTTTCTTCCGTTCTTCTACTGATGCCAGTTTTCTCCATAATGACGGGTATCTTTTATACAGGGAGCCTCTGAACATACGGAGGTAGTTTCCCACCTGAAACACACACAAACACACACAAAGAAGAAGAGAATCAAGATATAAGAAGGCAGATTCTTGATGCACAGCTTGAATCTATTCAATCTAATCAGTAAGACTGCAGAGGGCTCTAAGAACACAGCCAAATTAAATATTTAGAGCCCAACTGCACCATTACAGTTCGATAATGATCAAGGCTCACTTGTCATTTTCTGGACTGGAAAACAAATTTAAAATCCAAGTTCACACAGATTTTCCCCCAGTCATTCAACACTGATGGGAAATCGACTAAATCAAAGTTTAGACTGTTTAATTCTTCTTTCATTTAAAACTATTTCAATAATAAATAAGAGATTTGGTGTCTAAATTATGCCTTAAATCTCACCTAAAATAAACATTATTGCAGGAAAAAAATACATCAGTACAACAGCAGATTTCAATATTTTCACTGGCAGTGTACCTTATTTGAAAGCTGTTTCTAATCACTGGTCTTCAGATAAGATGTTTATAAAGCTGTTCAGTGACCCTATATGAAACAGTTTCTGCTTTTGCAGCTATTAAAATTCGGTAACTCTGGCAACATATATTTCAAAAATTATGGTCAGAGATAATTTTGTCACACTTACACTAAGATCTGGATTGAAATCACATTGTACAATAGAGCAACAACCTCTGTTTCAGTCCTCTACTCTGCATTGTCTCTGTAGCCGCCTACATTTTGTTGTTTTGCCTCTGTTGATCGTTTCTGTTTTTGTTTTGTATTGTAATGTTTTAGTTGCACAACAGGAACCTGCTGAAACCTTTTAACTGTAACACACACTGTTACTTTTAATTCCTTTCCTGTGTAACTCAATGAAAAACATGAGATTGATAATCTGGTAAAATACGCACCGGCTTATTGTGCAAGTAGCAGTACTGCTGACATGCATAAATAGTATGAGAGTAGCCACAGAATCAGCCTTTTGGCCAAGCATGTGTGCACATTAAAGAAATCTGACTCCAGTTTTGTTTGCATTGTCCTCAATGAATTTTGAAAGAAACAGACATAACAGTTAAGAGAAATAACAACAAAGCAGAACAATTACGGGTAAAGGAAGACGGGAGTATGGTGCACACAAAAAGGTAAAAATAAGTGTATTTAACGATACAAATATTATATAAATGCACACATGGAACAACGATAAGAATAAAATAAAAATAAAACGCCTAACGGTATACACATTAGAATATTCACGTAGTCATTACAAATAAGAAAATACATACAAAAACAAAAATATATTTCAACAGGTATGTGTCTTACAAATTATACACGTATACTATGCATAAATGTAGTATAATTAACCTTCATAACGCCAAATAAAGCAGCTTTGCTTGGGATTAGCACCGTTAGCTTGCTAGCTTAGCTTATTTGTTTCACGTTAGCTGGCTCGGCCGCAGATAACCCGGCGAACCTCAGGAGGAGGACGAACATTTTCAGGTCAAACTTTATCCCGATAAATTAGCACATAGATAAATGTGTTTTATTTTTAAGACTACTTTTGATTAAATGAACAATAACCCTCAAAGAAATGAATGAGTTTTCGTGCGCTGTCGTGCAGCGTTAGCTGGTTAGCTGGCTGCTAGCGGACCGGCTGACAAGTTAAACGACACTTTTCTGCCAGATAAGTGGATTTCTGAACACGGGGTTTGTTGAGTAAGTGAAATACTAACCTCTGATCCGATCATGTAAAAGTCTCCTCCTCCAGCTGAAATTTCACCGGTTTTTGTCCAAACGTTTTGCTCAGCGCCATACTGACGAGAAATAACAAAGCTCTGTGCTACTGCGCAGGCGCCAACCACGAGAGCGTCCTGACGCTGAGAGATGACGTTACACTAGTTCATGACGTCATCAGCAGTCGCTACTCTGTCAATTTAAATTATTATGTTTATTATTAGCAGATAGTTTTACTATAATAACCACTTATTATACGATATTGAACTCATATCAAACTTTCATATTCTGTACTTTATTGCTGTGCTATATTCTATATACACTATTCTGCTGAACACTGTATAGTTGATGTTATGTTACTTTACAAACTCAACAGTATGTCTCTGGTTGTGGGTAATGTTTGTGCTTCTGTTTTTATTCCTTTATTGTTTTTGTTTCATATGCTGCTAATTATTTCAATTATTGTTTTTATTGTCTGTGCCAAGGGTGTGCACAGTTTTTAAATACTGTTGCAGGGTTTTTGTACACAATCTTCTAGTTTTTATGGTTCACTTCTAGTATATATTAACATACTTTTCGGCTTTTCTTTGTAGTAATCTTATTTTGTGTTTTATATTGCTTGTTTTAGAGCTGTACATTTTTTACTGTGTATTTTTCCTCTATGTTGTTTTGGCCAGGACACTCTTGAAAAGAGTTTTTTAATTCCAAGAGGTTTTTCTGGATAAAGGTAAAATCATTTATTTTTTTCTCCTATTTTATGTATCTGTAGTTTATGTCCCTGTGCTGCAAAAAAATCTCTCTTTCAATCAATAAAGGCTTATCTTATTTTTGCTATTCCTTAATGAAATCAGTGCCCTAAAATTACTTTCAAGACAAAAGATCGTAAAACAAATTGTCAGCGGTTTCTTTTCAGCTTAATCTGGGTTTCTTCTCTACCAAATAAATACATTTCACTGAGTGTGTTCCTGTATCATTCCACTTTATTGCACCTAACATTTTTATGGTCTGGATGATTTCTTCATCTGTGTAGTTTCGCTGAGTTAATACCAATGAGTGGTCTAAATTTTATGTGAATAGTTGCACTAGAAATGTGCTTACTGGAGAAACTGTTGTGTGAAATACTTCCCCCACTGTATTATTAAATTGTAATGCTTGAAAAGTCTGATTATGATCTTTAACCTTAAAAGTTCAGTGTAACATCCACAGTAATTATAAAAGACTCTTTATTATTTTAGCTCTCTGTGCTTCTGATTTAAGCACAGTATGATGCAGCTGTACAATCTCACAGTTGTTATGAATCTTGGTTTTTTAATCTCAACATGAAGGACGCAGTAATAAAGAGAAAAGAGTCGTTTTACTTTTATAAACTTAATGTTTATTCGTATATACATGAATATATTAATCTATAACCAAGAAAGGAGAGAATGTACAATGCAAAACAAAATCTCTATATACAAATCAATAAATAAACAAAGACATAATCAAGGACAGTTTTGTATTCTACACAGGTTTTTGTGTTCTTGGGAAAAGTAGGAAAAGTAAAACAAAGAAGAGACTGCAGTTAGAAAAAGTTCGGAAATTCTTTTTTGTTAAAATGGAAAATGGCACCCGAGCACAGTTCAGGGGAACAAAACAAAGAAATGAAAATAAAAACACACACACCACACCAGCTGGTTTCCAGTTTTTAAGTTTTTTTTTTTCTTCTTCTTGTAAACGCAGCCTTTTTGTTCAAACTCGCACAGAATCAGGTCAAATCACAAAAAGGTACGTCATTGTCAACACGGGCTACGACGACACACACAAACCGGTCCAACATCAACCTCATCAGCACGGAAACGCTCGCAGGGTCAGTTCATTTCAAAGTTCCACTCATGTGCACGATGTTTATGTTTGACGTTATGAGACGGAGCTGCTGCAAAAAGCAAGTCATCACTGATACAGGCAACAGTGTTCTTTGCTTCAAGGCCTGATGATGACAAAGTTTTTATTCCAACCAAAGACAAAGAAGGAAGTTACACTGCATTCATGGTGTGTTTGGAAAAGTGAGCACCTGATTAAGGATTGATGAGCCTTGAAAACATAAGGAAAAGAAGCCAAATATTTTAATTATTTACGTCTTCAGTAGAATCTAAGGAAGCCAGACAGCACTGAGAGATGGACTAATCAGTCCCTCCAGGATGTCGCGATGTTGTTGTCGCTATAATTAATGCAAAGTGTGAATTCTGCACAACTTTGCAATTTTGTGTAACTTTTCTCCAAGTTTTACTATTTAAAAAGGATAAAATCTCATTTTATTGGAGAGCTGCATACAGTGTATTGATTTGGGGTTCTGTGCCTGGAGTCACAGACACACAGTGACGGGGCTAACTGTTAGCATCACACGGCTAACGTTACCCAAGGGTTTTAAAACAGGTTTAATGGCAGAATCGAGCCGAGCCGTTTCTGTGTCGGTGTGAGATAAACGGCTGTGTCGGCAAAAGATGACAAGAAGGGGTGAGATCACATTGTGCCATGTTAGCATCATCACAACTATTTTTGCCATTTTTAATTGCCCAACAATTTCAGGAAAAAAAACAAAACGCCACAACATGCATCTCAGTTGTTGCAATCACAGATAGATTCTCAAAGCTCTTAATAATAAGTTCCGAATCCAAGACAGCATCACTGCGATCTTAAAATTTTTCCTATAAACGTTAGAACATGCATCACAAATTTTTAGAGAAGTTGCCGTGAAATCAGTCACAGCAAACCACCTGCGAAATCCTGGAGAGATTGTTTTGATCTTTTCGTAGGAGTTGAAAACAAGGCAAATACAGAATAATGTGGCCAGAAATGTGTCTTCTTCAGGAATCTGTAAACAATTAAAACAATTGAAAGTTGATGGTTTTAGTGTGAACTGCTGCTCCGTAGTCTACATTAATTTATGACATCAAGTAGGAGATACTAAAACAGTTTTTTACAGACAGCGTGGTGCATTAAAGGTCACGTTGCAAAGATGTCGCCCTGACAGAACGAGGGAGGAACTCTGATACATCACTGGAAAAGGCTTTACACTGCTCTGATGGGTTTTCAGCACAGTTCTAATCGTTCTCAAGTGGTTTTCATGGCTGAAACTTGGCCAAAAATAAAGTAAAAATACATTAAAGTCTTGTCTAAAATGATGAGCACCAGTGGGATGAAATATGTAGAATAACGTAACGTTCCTGCACGCCATGAAGTGTTTTTGGTAAGTGTGCAGCATTAAAAACGTAAGACACTGTCGACTACTTGTACTCACTTTATTACCTAAAACATTGTTAATAAAGTGAGTGAGATTCTTTGTTTCTTTCATGTCAGATATAAAGTTTGGTTGGAATAAAAACCTGCTGTATGGTTACGAGCTGCTGGTTGTGACAGTCCAGTTTTGAATATTTGCAAATCCAGCAGCAGCTTCATCTGCAGCTCCGGACAAACATCTTTGCTTCAAGTTTCTCGGACGACTCGACGTCTAATTCTCCACAGGGAAACGGGTCCAGACATCATAGTGTTTTCACCCTTTTTTTTGTTTTCCAGAAAAATGCGACAACAGTAAACATACAAACTTGTTTTTTTTTTCACTGTGAAAGGCAGAGGACTCGTCTGTTTAAAACCTTTTTCTCTCTTTCCTTGTTTTTTTTTTTTTTTGGCACATGGAGGGTCAAGCCTGACGCCTTCGCTGCTCGCCGACAAGACGAGCGAGGGCGGATGTTCATTACGACACCGTTAAGGGGGAACGAGACGCAATTTTTTTTTTTCAGTTCACAGTGCTCGACGTGACGCGCCGATCAACAGGCAGAGAGGGCAGAGTGAAAGGGGGTCAAAGGTCACAGTGTTCAACAGCTAAGGATTTCACGCCACGGGGGCACGGACAACATCCACGACAGCTGGACGACGTGCCTCCTGCCGCTCGTCACCATATTGCTTTCGCAGGGTGTTTTTCAGGGGTGCGGGGGATATGTTTCATTCACTTGATCGTTAAGAGAATTATGAACTTCATGCAGGTGGAAATAAGAAAAAAAAAGGCAATACATGGTCGCAGTGCAATCCAGGCAAATGTAGTGTTTTGATGCGATATGAAGAACTCAGGAAGAATCCAACCTTTGATATTCAGTCATAAAGCATTTTTGGTGAAGCCATTTTCCCTTAACTGGTGATTTCCTACATTTCCCAGGATGCTCTGCAACAGCACTCAGAGAAGGGGTCTGAAAATTGGCTGTTGATGTCACAGGCTTTTTGCTCCACCCCCCAACAGCAACTGTCCAATCATAGCTACAGCTCGCCACGTTCAAAGTTTCGGATGCTATCAGAGTTTAGGCTACTGTCAGCAGCTCTGTCCTGCTCTACATTGGATTTGGGGAAGTTTACAATCCTGCCAGTGTTACCAAAGATTTACGTTTGTTGACACATTCGTCAGTCCTCATCTTTAAAGCTAAAAGATGCGAAAAGTATGTGAAGTATGTAAGCTCACGAGCCAAAACCAGGACATGCGTTACATTCAGTTTTTCCTTATCATACTTATAATACTAGGACCAATAAGTCAATACAGGCTGTTTATTAATCTCCATGTTTTTTGAATGGATCATCCTCTGGTGAGGACTTTGAGCCAGTTAGCATTAGCCTCAGGCCTTAAGCACGATATCATGTATGTAAGTGCATGTTAAGGATCCATTTTACAGGGTTCTCGCAACGTCTGCTGGCTTGAAACATGAAGCTGCTTTTGTCTATTTTTGGGACCCACTCCTTCAGAAATAACTTAGACTTTTGATGGTTAACGTGCCTCTATAGTCACTGTAGCTGCATATGAGCTAATGGCGTTGTGGCTAAGCTATCGGTCAAAATGTAGAATCCAGAAAAGAAGCCCTTTAAAAAGTTTTGTAGCTGTTAGAAATGTGACTTTGTATCCATGGGAATAGAAGAAATCTAGACCCCAAAAATGGAAAGTGCGTCACCAAGAACTTATTTTTTAAAACAGTGATAAGATGTTATGTCGGTTGGATTCTTCCTTGAAAGAAACAGATCATGAACAGCACAGAAAGAAGAGAGAGAAGAGTTTGTTCCCTCGTGTGCAGCTTGGCAGCATCACCGTCGTTCGTCTGGGCTCCTGCGGCCTGATTCAAGGAGCTTTTCTGTATTTTGACAAGTTTTCCACGTCTGGATGTCGTCAAAATCTTTTCCACACTTTCCGTAAGAGAGAAAGAGCCCAGAGAGGAAAGACTCTGCTGTCAACACCAGCACGTCAACCACAGCCGACACCGCAAGAAAGAACGTCCTGCAGGATAAATAAGCAGGACGCGTCGGGTGCGTCGGCAACACACAAGCCTGTCATGGCACATTTGGAAAGAGGTTAGTGATGGATATGAAGGATGATCCGCCATGTTGGAAGAACCAAACCACTAAAACACAGTCCATCTCTTCTTCTGGTGCAGCAGTGGAGACCAGGGTTAAACCAAAATATCAGTTTGCTGTTACAGAAAATGTTCTGACCACAGCGAGAGAAACATGATAACCTGACAGAACATATATATAATAATTATTTTATTTTATATTTATTTTTTACTCTTTTGATAAGCGATTAATCGTTTAAGTCATTTTTAATGTGAAAATACCAAAAATCTACAGTTATCACTTTACATTTTCTCTGTTTTATGTGACAGTAATTTAATAAATGTTCAGCTTTGGACTGTCAGATAAGACAAGTTCATTTAAGACAATAACTTGATAAATGATCAATCGAGAGGCCGAAAGAATAATCAATGGGAAAACATTTGTTATTGTCACACCTGTTCATAGTAATTCAGACTTATGAGTAATTAGTCAAAGTTTAGTATTTTTGTTTGTTTTTTAAATCTTGTTTTTCTTTTTCTGGCAGAAATGGGCTTCCATACGTTGAATTTTCTGACAACAGCAAACCCAACGTTTAAAGGTCTCACTCCGCAGGTGAGAAGAGATGCTCGTGTCGTCTTCCAACATGGCAGCAGCGTTCAGGAAGTAGAGAAAGCAGTGACGTGATAAAGATAGTTAGCAGCAGCACCATATCAGAGCAGAGAGATGCGAAAAAATGTACAAAGCAAAAATGGAAAAAAAGTGTTGATATTGTGACGAGTCTATTAACAAAATCTCATGGTCCGTTTCAAAAGAATATACTGCACAGTCGGTGTTAATCGATATATACACTCAGTTCTTTTTTTTGTTTTGTTTTCAGCTCATTTGTTCTTCCCTCGGGAACGTTTTGCGTCCCAGTCAAGTGCGATCAAAGGACTGCCACATCCTTCACGGTGTAGTGGTTACGATTCATTAATAAAAATAACAAAAAGAAAACACTGGCATGTGATTCATGGCTGTGCCCACTGGATTTTGACACCATGTTTCCACTTCACTTGACCTTTTTTCTTTTTGTAACATGGCAGCGTTCAGAAGTTTAAAGAGTTCAGATGCCTCCACGTCAGCGTCGCTGGTGTTAAAATGCTGAAACCAGTCCCAGCGCCCGCAGAGCGGAGAGTTCAGTGCTGCAGTCCCAGAAACACTGTCGACATCAGGAACCCCGGGGGCCAGACGGTAAAGGCGGCGGTACACTCACAAGAAAAGTTCCCTGAAAAAATAGAAACACATTCGAACACCCGGCTGTTCGTATTGTTCGTGTATGTACACTCCATGCCAGGAGGGGGCGTGCATGAAGACCGAAGTTGAAGGCTGCCGAGGGACTCTGGGGTTTTAAAAAATAGTTCCATCGAAGGTGCAAAAAAAAAATCAAGCAAGAGGCTTGAACAAAAATGTTTAAGAGCTGGCCGAGTGACGCTGAGATGTAAACAGTTGTAAACAAAAAGTAATGGATCAGGAAATGAGATGGATCGTCTTCTCCACGAGCCAACACGACCGGTTGCGTGACGTTTCAGACCGAGCGGAAACTGGTAAAGAGTTTGACTAGCCTCCGAGCAACAGCAACACGGCTGTTTGTTTTTCCCACAAACGTGTCCTTTTGTTGTCCTGAACTCGCAGCATCAACAGCTCAGCTTCTATCAGGGCGTTTCCTGCGTCGCACTCGGCCTTTTAGAGTCCTGGGAGGGTCCTGATGACACAACAGCTGTCCCTAAGTGCTAAGGTGCTCCTCTGCTTTCTGCTTATCCACAGAAAGGTTGGTCATTTCTCTCCTCTGGCATCTCTGTCCAAACCAAAACTCAGATACTTCAGGTTAGTGTGCCAACTCCGACAGACCCGAACACAAATGTTTCTTCTGAGGAGTTGGAGACCAGAGAGGGTTAAGGGGGCGGAGGGGAGGCAGGAAGTGGTGCGTCGTTTCTCCTCAGAAAATCCCTTTGGCGATTTTCAGTCCCTTCTGTTTCATGCGAGGCAGCGTCGAACTGGCCACGTTCTTGGCTCGCATCGGCCGGGCCAGGCCGCGCTTCTTCAGCACAAAGTCGTAGTTGGCAGTGGAGTTCATGGCGTAGAAAACGTTGGCGTTGTCCGGGATCCGGAGCTCTGCAGGGGCGAGACGAGAGGGAGAAAAGACACAACATGTAGTGAGTCTAAATTCATCTGGTGAAAATCTTTAGTGTTGGCGAGAAAAATATGAACATTATGATTTATTGTTCACTGAGCATATGGTGGATATATGTTCTGCAACAACATGGTCATAAGTTTGTACCTTTGTCCTCAGAGATTTTCTGCATCAGCTCGTACTCTTCGGTCTTCTCTCGCTCCAGGTTGTGTTTGATCATCGCCTTCCTGATGACGGCTGGAGTCTTGTCTTGACTCGTCACCTGAATCAAAGGGACGAGGGAAACATCAACAACTGGCGTCTCTGTCAGAGCCGACTTAAATGTTTCTTACTGCTTTGAAGCTTTTCAAGGTTTAGATGTGAATCTTGGCAAATAAAAACAACCATTTGGTTTATTACATGGTTATATTTTGGGTGTTTTTCTTTCTAATTATTTACCAACAGGTGTACAATTTTTTAAGTAATGCAATCAGAAAACTTGCTATAAAACTAACAAGATATTCAGCAGATTGTGGCGGCTGATCACAGAGAGACTGATATTTTATCCTCATTTAATGATTCTTTAAAAAGAGATTAACTGACCAGGATGCTCTTGTACATGTTTCCGTTCTCCACGTCCAGGCTGACCCTGATGATGCAGCAGTCGTCCACCTGCTGGTTGATACAGCGGCAGCGACAGAGTCGAGTAGTTCGACACCGCCGACACGGAGCGTTTGTGTGAGCGGGAGGCGGACAGCGGGGTGGAGGAGGAGACGGAGGAGGAGGAGGCGCTGCTGGAGCCCGAGGCCGAGCCGGAGCTGGAGCCCGTCCCCGAGGTATCCAGAGACGAGAGAGATGTGCACTCCCAGAACTAAACGGGGGGACAGAGGAGGTGGTGAGGACAAAGTTATCAAATAATCTGTCAGTTACCTTCTGGATTAAAGGACTACTCCGTCAATTTTACATATCAAGATCAGGTGACTAGTGTGACACTCAGCCTGTGTCACTAACAGGGATCGGTGCATTCTGAGCTTGACCCATACCAAGGACAAAAATTCAGAATATCTTGGCCTCTCTTGCTTCATTTATTTTACCTTTTGCCATTTAATCTCTCTCTTGCATGTCTCAAAGCTGTATGGAAGTAAAACACTAAACTGCCAGGGTAACCTTTTGATATATTCATCATTTACAATCTTGAACGAGGACACAAGCACACTGCTAAGGTTTTTTGAAATACTACATCTCGGATATCATAAGTACATACCTCCACTACTTCCCTGTATCCCTCTAATATTAATGCCACAAATAATATCTGCACTATATTTAATATTCATTAAATAGATGTTATCTTCATTGCATATAATTTCTTTGTCGTAAATATTACATTTTATATATTTTGTTTTAGTGGAGGGGCAACAAAGCATCTCACTGTACACTGTGGAGACATGTTGAGTATGTGACAACTAAAACTTAAAACTTGATTTACTGCATTTTTAGAATGTGAGAAAACAGTGAAGAATTATCCACTAAACTTCACAGGGCCCAAAGGTGATGTCACAAAAGGACTGGTTTTGTCGGATTAACAGGCCAAAACCAAAATTCACAAACAAAATCACATCCAAAATCATCATATTTGAGAGGCTGGAATCAAACAATAACCACCAAATAACAGAATAACACTGGACATATCAAACACTCAGTAGTGTGTGTTATTATAGTTAAAAAAAGTTTGTACGCTGTGATACTGCCATCTCTTAACACGTCTGAAAAAGTAAAACTTGTTACCGTTGACGTTGTATCTGCTGGTGGAGCGTCTCTCCCCAAAGCAGAGACGGTGAGTTTCACTGAAGGAGTCGACGTCTACAGAGAGAGAGAGGAGCCATCAACAAACAGACACACAGGTGAGCAAGCAACACGAGCGTCTAATTGGCTGCTGAGAGGTGATGTCAGATAATCATGAATTTTGACTGGTTAATTTATGACCTTATAATTGTATACGACAGCTTTGTTTGATTTTATGATGTAAGGATAGATTGGTGCTTGTTTTTTTAACTGTGTCTTGAAAGATGTCCTTGAGGGCTTTGAAAAGCATCTATGAATAAATAAAACAAAATTAAATAACATAAAATAAAATAAAATAAAAAAAATGTATTTTGTTTTATTTTAAAAAATAAAATAAAAAAAATAATAAAATAAACATAAATAAATAAATATAATTATTATTAATATTATTATTATTGTTATTAAAAGTCAGTCAGTCAGTTCGCTACGGTAAAAGTACCTTAACTATAATCAGGAAAATGTACTTAAATTATTAAAGTATATTCCATGTGACTTTCACACTATAATATCTGATCTCATTAGATGATTCTGAGTCATGCATTCATGTACATGCCAGTCTTTATTGCTGTAGTTGTTTGAGGTGGAGCTCATTTTGAAATAATACCTAATGATTATTTTCATTTTGGATTCATCTGCTAATTATTTTCTTCGTTAATTAGTGATTTGTATAATTTGTAAAAAGTTTTGAAAATAGTGACAGATCAGAGCCTAAAGCGACACCTTCACTATGTTTGTTCAACCTCAACATTATTACTGTACATTACAATTATTAACATTATTCAAAGGAAAAGTTTGTGAAGCTGCAACCATGGAATGATTTTACAGGGAAAATGACTTAAATAGAAATTAATTTCAGTCAGTTGACAAGTTGATTAATTGACTAACTATTTGAGCTGTAATTTATAACACATACTTATAAGCTCTCTGTGATTTGTTTGCAAAATCTTAATTTGCACAGTAACTTAAGTTGTCAGATAAATGTTGTAGAAGGAGAAAGTGTCATAAAAAGACTCAAGTAAAGTACCTAAAATGTTTCACCACTATAAAATACTGTTAAACTGTCTCTCTCGTTCTCACCTTTCTCTCATGTCCCTCTGGAGAATCTGACAGGAAGCTGGCGTTCACGTCTTCCAGGTCTGACCCACTGGAGCTGACGGAGGTGACGCTGAGAGCGTCGCCGCTGTCCCCCCTCCTCCTTGGTACGGTCTGTAGTGCGAGTGGTCGAAGGACTTGGAGTGAGAGCCCGGGGCGCTGCTGCAGCCGGCCTCCGTCAACTGCCGGCTGGACATGAAACAATAACACAAGGAGGAGTTTTACTCATGATTCCAGAGTTCTGATTAGAATTTGAGTTGTAAAACATGTATAATAATATTATAAAACACAAAACACAGCAGTGCTCAGTTTTGACGAACACTGTCACTCACTCGCTCCAGCGCTTCATGATTCCTCCGTTCTTCTTGGCTCTGAGCGTGTTGCTGGCCGACGGACAGAGGCTCGATCTCACAGGACAGATTGTAGCTGCAGGAACAGGAAGTCAGGACGATGATGACAATGTTAATCTGAATTTATCTCAATGATAAGACAGGACGACCTTGTTGTTCAAAGCCGTCCTGCCAATTCAGTGCACCGATGTGTCAGTAAACACATCACAACCCTGAGAGCTGGATCATCACTTCACTGGTCTGAATTATTTAATACAATATCTGCTGAGTCAGAATCAGCGGGCTGTGTTTTGTCATTTATCCTGATACCAGCTTTATATATTTCGCCTGCTGCAGCTTTAATACTTTGTCTTGTTTATGTTTAGATGATGAATATAATTTGTCTCTTGCTTCAGATGCTCCCGGTGGATTTCACCACTTTCCCTGAGTGTTATCGTCATTTTCAAATTGCTTTCAATTATTTTAAAGTGCTCGCCGCCGTCCTCTGACCAACAGCGTCTTTATTTCCTAAACGCTCTGTTGTTTCTGTGCAGCACCGCGCTTCAGAGCACAGCCTCCATAAACACGCTCATGTCTTTCAGTCTTAACGGTCAAATGGGGGGAGCACATACTGGATGTCGACACACTGGATGTTAGCGGTTGCATAACTGCACAGACTTCCCGAAATTCTTTGAGTACATAATGTTTTCCTGTAGCAAAACAGAAGTAGATCTATAAAATTAGACAAAGAGAGATGACTGGTTGCTCTGTTTATTCAAACACAGATCAGAACCTTGTGTCAGGTGCTCGTGGAGAACGTTAAAGAACAGGCGAAGGCGATTTAGGTGCTCATTAAAACAGCCAACATGTTTCGACTGCTGCAGGTCTTCGTCAGGGATTAAGCCTAATTTTTCTTTATTTCTGAAGTGCTGGACTGCCTTTCAACACCACAGAAAACGAGTACTGAAACCATTTTGAAATATTCAGAATCAGTAAAATCTTTTAATAACACCAGCTGATGTTCCCAGTTCCAGTTGTGAGAGTTCATCCTGTTTAAACTAATCTTACAGGACAACAACCAGCAGAAACTAGATTCCTTCAGCACCATGTTGAGTTAGATTATCTGGCGGTCTTCATTAGATATTCTTGTCAGAGACACACACTGTTGTTGAGACAGAGACGGAAACAGGCTGACTAACCTCTCTGCTTCGCTGAGTTTCTCCACGCCTGCGAACCACTCCCTGAAGTGGCTGTCCTGAGTGAAACTGTAGTTGTTGGAGGCCAACTGGAGCAGTTTGATCTGAGCGATCACCTCAAACTCCTGCAGGTAGAAAGGAGAGCAGGAGACAGTCAATGGAGGGACAATAGCTTCCATTTGCACTGTATTTGTATGTTTCTGTACACCTCATGTTATTTCCAATAAAATATTACTGAGAAGAAGAGTTTCAACTTTCAGATTTTGATTTGACAGATTTGTTTTAAAAAGCCACTTTGCCTTAAAAAAAACACACCAGCTCTAATGTGTTTTTCAGACCCTTGCAGCTGAATATGAAATTAAACTCACCTTTCTTCTCTTCTCAAAGTTGATCAGACCACCCTGAAATAAACAGATTTAAAATCATGAGGCAATGATGGTTAAAAAAATAAATAAAATAAGGGTAAATACAAAAAGTATCACATGACGGGTCAGGTGTCTGACCTCAGTGTAGTCCTTCATGGCAGTGTCCATCATCACTAGGTCCGTCAGGAAGGTCCCCAGGTAGGGAATCGTCCCCTGCATCACTCCCTGTTCACAGAGGACAGACGGACAAGACTGAATTAAAAAAACATTTTTTAACGTAGAGGTGCTAAAAAACAAAAACACTTTCACATGATACTGGCTGCATATTTTACTGTAATGACTTTGACTTTGACTTTATTTTTAAAACAGGGACAGTACATATTGATGAACACACAAGAGTAAATATGCAAGATTGTAGCCAGTGGCTAATTTTCATCTTTCGTCCCTGCGGCAATTAATGCCAAACACATAAAAAACAAGACAGCAACAAACAACAGGACAACAAGGCCATATACATCAATAATGGTACCGGAAGTAAAATCATTGTGGCTGTTTTGGTGATTTTCCTTTCTCTACCACGACAGCTATTTTAAAGGGCCAGTTCACCCCCTTAAAAAGGTGCAAAAGGAGGTGTGCATCTACTGCTGGCTCACCTCGCATCACTGAGCTATCTAACATTACAGCTCAGCCGAGGAGGACGCCATTACTGTTTACATCTCTCGCTGCCACGAGACTCTCGTCCATGAGTAGATGCACGCTTCCTTCTGCGCAGTGATGCGGGTTTAGTTCGGTAGAAAGAAAATAGTTCCTTCACGAAACTAATCACAACAAGGTCTGTGGATTATCTCTAGTAACCAGGTCATGATTTCTGGAAAGAGACATTAATGTTGAGTTTGTCAAATGTATTTTTTGGCGCTCTGAGCTGAGCGTCATCTATTCCCATTATACTGGAGAGAAAGCAGACGTCTCTACGGCTGGTATCTCCAACACTCGGCAACTCACTCCAAAAAAATCTAGACTGATAAACAGCACTGCAGGTAAGAGGGAAAATTGCTAAAGGTCAAAACACTTTGAGAGGTTCATGTCAGAAATAACAGTCTAAATAGAGTATTTGGTCTCTTCATCTCAGACAAACTGCAGTGACTCTATCTGCCACTAGATGAGGCTGTTGGCACAAAATTAATACAGTGTATATTGTTCAGCGTCGGAGGCAGCAGAGTGTGAGAGTGTAAAAACATGAGTCAGAAGCTCTGTGATGAGGACACTATCTTCTTTCCCTCTGGTGTTTCAGTGTGTGGACTCACCAGGTCTCTCTGCTGCTGGTGTCGCCTCTGAGCCGTTTGGGGTTGATTTCCAAAGTGGCGAACTTCGAGGTGCCCTCCTGCAGAAAAACAACAGCACAGTGTGTTTACATCAAATAAATTCACAAAGGGAAATGTGAGTGCTAAAATGCTAACTCACTTCCAGGTTTTTGGACTCATTCCTGCACCACTCTGTTACAATCCCCTATAACAATCCTATATTTCCCATAATGCAACTGACTAGCATTTTTTTTAGACTTCCCCCACATCTTTAAGTTGTAACAGAGGCTTTTTATTATAAATGGCGTAGTCTCCCAGTAGTAGTCTCCAAGTCTGATCATTGGGGTTATTTTCAAAGATTGGACAATATATAATACAGCAGTTTTCAGTGGCTGAGTACTAGTGCCCTTTCACTTTTGAAAATACAGCGATAAATCTATGACTTAAATGAGAATTTTTGTGTTAATGTGAACTAAAATAGAGGTGGTAGATATCCTGACTTGAGTTCCTAGAACAGATAAAACAACAGGTACGTGGAATCCTACATTTCCGATAATGCAACTCAGTAACAATTTGTTTGTTCCCTCTTGTTGTAACACAGGCTTTCTGTTTTACATTTGTTGCTCTCCAAGCTCGACAAAGCTCGTTATCCCCACAATAAATGATGCAAGTGTTTTCACAGACTGTGTCTTTAATTCTGAGAATACAGCGATGGACTTTTGTGTGAATCGACTAAAACTACCGTTGTTTTTCATGACAAATAAAGTTTGCTGTTGATTTTGTTTGTGCTATTTTAACATGAGATATTTTAGCCTGGATGTTCAGGTCTCTGTGGAAGCAGGAACCTCCCTTCATGGATGTTTAATTGAACTCAGTCTGAAACATTTTAAAAGTGAATTCTGGCACACTTTTATCCTGCAGACGTATAAAATATTTACAGTATTTATGGCCCTATATGAATAAAAGTGTATGAGAAACACTGTGACATTTGTTAGTTTAATTTTCAGATGTGTAAACGTGATTTCTGTGATTACAAAGCACGAACATCAACGTGAATGTAACCACACTTTCATGCTGTCTGTTCTTCAAAACCCATCTGAGTAACCTCAGAGAGAAGTGGGGGGGATCCACCTCCTGCTCACATTCCTCAGAGTGATGTAATACTCAGAGGCCCTCTGCAGCGCTCGGTAACTCGAGCTGACCCGAGTCGACTGAACGCAGCCTGGTCTGAGCAGATAGAGGGAGAGAGGCGACGCCCCGAGGTGTTCTCTTACGCGGACGCCAGATTAGAGCTGTTATCTGCACCTGCCACGGGTTTCCTCCGCCCTCTGACGTCAGCGGGGATTCCCTCACACGAAGGCCAGGGTGTTCGCTCACCGTTACATCAGCAATAACTCAGGTTTATAAACAGGTGATAACACATTCAACATCTCTTTATTTTGACACAGTGCAAAGATGTTCATGTGTATGGGAAGACTGATCCAAATCCAACGGGTGTTTAAGGACAATACGCCGTCCTGATGACACAAATTCTCAGTCGGAAACTACTAAGACATGTTTTTTAAATCCACCAGGTGTAAGCATGGAGATGATCATGTGTTTGGTCATGTGTGCAAGCGTATGTGTATCTTTCAACCCATCTGTCTGCAGCTTATCTTGCTCTTATGCGCTTATATTACTCTATCAGTCGAGTGTACACATTTACGACTGCAGCTCAAGGATCTCTGGTTTTTGTAGTGATACATGATTGTTGAAAAACTTGTTTTACTGACTGTTTTATACCGTCACTGACTCCTGACTCCTCACTGCACTTAGCTAGCCAGTAGGGTCTGCAGGTCCTCGACAAAATCATGCAGCAAAAGCAGAGAGCAAAAGGCATTCCTTGAAACAGCTCGGCTAAAAACAACAAAGCTTCATCGTCTCACGCACGCCACATTTTGGCCTTCGTCATGGCTAAAAACACAGAAACATTCACAGGAGAGTTTGGTCTCACTTTGAACCTGAGCATCTGCAGATTGATTCCACAACCACACTGTTACGATACACTGAAGTTAGACACGATACAAGATGGATAAACGACCATCTTTGTTATCTTCGCCGTCATCTTGACTGTAAGGGTGCCAGGAGGGACATTTTCACCAGGAGCAGCTGTGCACTCTAGAGTCCAGACTGGCTGTGATCAGCTCTTGCAAAGATCTGACTCGTCTGAGTGCACTTTTCTAGCGTATAAGTGAATCTACATATTTGTGACCTGTTAAAAGATGTTTTCAGTCTGAACCAATGAGCCTATTTTTATATCATAATCATGCTTATTGTGATCAACAATCTTAAGATATAACAGCCGAAAGAGGAATGAGGTTTTGTTGAATGTATATCAATCAAACTACTACATTACAGTGATGTAAAATGGACAATTGGCTATTAGCAGCTCCTGTTTGCAGCGTACCAATGGACATACGGACACACGGTCACTGAATACTTTGATACTAAAGACTAACTGAAATAATTATAATAATTCTCAGGCAAATTCTGCAGGTTTCCAAGCGTCTTTTGTTATATGATTTCTAAGTGGACGTTCATTTGGAACAACAACGGCATCCTTGGAAAGTGTAAGTCACGCTGAACCTAAAAATATGTCTGTGTGATCAGATTTGACTGAGTTATGCCTCCAAGAAAAAGTACGATTTTCAACACCAATTATGGCAGTAAAGCCTGAATATTTCTAACTGAAAACTAACCATTTATTTCACTGATCGTGACACCAGCAGGCCAGCATACGGAACATAAAGACATGATGTCTCTTTCTGTTCAGCCACGTTTCTCCTGCTGTCTTGTATCGAGGGCGTCAGTACGAGAAGGTGTCATCGCCTCTCTACATTAACCTCCACAAATCACAGTAATGATGACGGCAATCTGTCAGCTGCACGGAGCCCACCCAGGACATCACCAGTAATATATGGATGCTGTGATCCAACAGAACATGGTACGAGGCGTCCTCCCCTGCAGGATGTTTCTCTGCAGCTGTTATGAAACAGACGTGAGGAAGTTCAGCGACGGCACGGGTCATGAAGCCATACATCCTGCTGCTATCTGTTCAGCTGCCACGCTCAGGTGTTATATAACTCGCACAGAGTGATTGATCGGCTTGTCTCATTAAAAAGGGCTGAGTGAGAGAAAACACTTTTTACTTCTCTCCATCTTTGTGCTGTTATTTAATTTCCTGCAGCTCCTCTGTCGCATCATGCAACCATCAGCATCATCAGTATAATATCTGCTGTTTATGGTGCTCTGTTGTGTGCTGGTGTTACGTGCAACACGAGTGGCTGATGTGCAATACTGTTATGTGTAATATGTGTTTTTCTTTTTCTTTTTATGGCGTATGCTTTTCATTCTGGACTATTACTGTAAGGCAGCAATACTGAGTCCAGGAAAAATTTCCGTATGGAAACAATAAAGTAAATCGTATCGTATCGCATCAGCCAGATAACTAACCATTCCCGCTGAGAAAATTAGACAAATTAGGAGTGGGCAACAAGGATAACATCACAACGTCTATAATTTGTAAGATGACATTGATCCTCTATACTACATTTTTTGAAAATTCACAAGAAAAACTGTTGGGAATTACCACTGGGTGATACTGACAAACTCAAATACTGTCATTAGGGCTTCAACTGATGATTGTTTTCGTTGTTGATAAATCCGCAGATTATTTTTTTGGTTAATTGAGACATTGTTTGATTTATAAATGTAAGAAAACTCTGAAAATGCCCTCTGCAGCTCCCCAGAACAGAAGGTAATATCTTCAAATTGCTTTATTATTCGAACCACCTTAAACATGATCACTTAAATATTGTATACGACTAAAAAGAGACCAAATTGTCACATCTAAGAGGCTGGAATCAGCATTTTTCTTGCTTAAAAGTACTTAAACAATTAACTGATTATCAAAAGTGTTGCCAATAATTTTTTTGTTGAGAGACAAAATTGCTCTAAATGTGAACTTTTAAAGAAATACGTCAATATCAATACATCAAGAAGAAAAAATTGTAGTGTGAGCGACAGTAATTATAACTAATATTGAATAAGTATCACAATATTGATTATAATGTTATTTTAATGCTCTGATCTAATCAAATACCCATATTTTATTCGTATACAGTTATAAGCAGAGATATTTTTAAAATCCTAAAAGTGAATGAAATTGTATTTGTAATATTAATCATTTATAAAATTAAAAAGTCGACACTTGGCACTGTGTGACGATACAATACTGTCTCACAAAAATATTGCGATACTATGCTGTATCTATTTTCCCCTCAGCCCTGCTATTATGAGAACATATGTGCTTCTTGTGTACGTGTTTGTCGTTGACCCACCTTCACCAGCAGCTCTCTGCTGAGGGAGTAGTTGTTGTCGTCTGAGAAGATCTCGGACAGCTCGCGGAAGGTGCGGAAACTCTCCCTGCGGACAGACGCAGAGGTCAGTGCACAAAAAACAAACACAGAGCCCAACAGCTCCTCTGCCTTCAACGTTATTCAGTCTGTGTGAACTTGAATCTGCTGTTGAACCATGACTGAGAAACGTACCGTGACACTTCCTCCCAGGTCCTCTTCAGGCGGTGGATGGCGTTGCACTGCAGGGCGGAGAGGATGGCTCGCAACGAGGAGAAGTTCTTTAGAATCCGACACTCCTGAACACAACAGGAACATAAAGTCAGACACAGATGCAACAAACGCCTGTTTCCTTCAGTCTGAAGAGCAACCAGCTGTTCATCATCCCATTAAATAATCTCACCCGAGCCACGTCTATCCACCTCTCCAGCAGCCTGGCTCTCTGGTTGGGCTTCAGCGCCGGGTTGCTCAGGCAGGTGGTGATGACACAGTTGGTGACGGAGTTGAACTGGGCCACAGTGGCTCTGATGGTGGGAGCCAGGTGCTCCTTCCCCTTCTTGTCCCGCTGAGACCAGATCCCCCCCAGGCAGTGGTAGGGCACCACCTTCTTGAACAGGTCCTGAGACACATTAACAGAACAGTATGAATACAGCGGTGAAATAAAGACTTGAGTTCAAGGACCAAACCAGTCATTTCAAACATGTGGTTTCAGGCAGAGGCTGTTTTAAAGGGTAATTAAACACAGATTGATTTTGACTTTGATTAGGAGCAATGATCAGCATGTGACAGCAGTTAGTTGTGATGACATGATGAAATCAAGATCTCTAATGTCTTCCATGGCTCCAGAGAGGTTCTGGCGAGTATGGAGGCAGTTTTAAAACACGTGGGATTTTAGCAGGAAGAGGGCCTCATAAAAGGACGCCATCGGTTGCATAACACATAATTGGTTGCACCAGTTTTTGGAGATTGGAAAATTTGAATCGATCACTAGTTGCAGGATCTAAAAACCTGACCTACCATTTATTGATTTGAATGCCAAACTGTGTGTGAAACTCTCGAGGTTAAAGGAGGCTAAACGCGTTGATAAGGGAAAGAAAAAACATCCTCACCGCGTCCATGAGCGTGAACTGCTCCGCCACCATGATGGGGTCAAACGACAGGAAACTGAAGGCAGGAAGCTCGTCCTCAAAGCCGCTCTCTTCCTGCGTAGCGAAAGGGCAGCCGATGTGTTCCCCTGAAGAGATTAAATAAAAAACAGCTTTTTTTTTACAACGCTGCCTCAACCTGAGCTCAAGCTGAACACAATCCCTGCTCTGCTGCTGTTTCCCATCCTCGCTGTGACCTTGGTGTTTGTTTTCAGGGTTTCTCTCAGCGCTCAATCTCATGTGCGCTGACAGTGACTGCCAGCGAGTTCTTATCACCTGGACAAGCAAAGTGTTCTTTGGTGTCACTATTACAACATGTGAACGGACATGAGATGTGGAGCTGAACATGAGGACAACTTGTTTGCTCTCACACAAGACTTATTTACAATCAAAGTCCAGCGGTGGAACATAACTTAGGACCTCACATAATCTATTCAGGCACAGATTTGAGGTTTATACTCCTTGCAACCTCTACTTCACTACATCTCAGAGGTAAATATTATATTGGAATGTTCCTTTATGTGCTGAGAAAATTCTCTTCATTCTTAAGCTAAATAAACTCTTTAAAAACTGTCTTGGATCAGCTGGAAAATGCATCGTTACAAAGCTGGAAACAGGCTGTTGTTCTGACTTTTAACGTCCAGTTCAGACCGAAGATTTGCGACTAAAATGGTTTCTTCTCGCTGCAAATCTTTGGTCTGAACCAATCCTCAAAGATTTTGAATTAAACTACCCAGCAGTATCTAAAGTAAAGTTTTAAATGCAGGACTTTAACTTGTAGTGGAGTATTTTCTGAGTCTCTGTCAAACCCTTTCACTCCGAGCTACATCTCTACATCGACCCTGACTACAGTTTTCATTCTGGACTCCCTGCCCTGTTGTCCCTCTCCTGTCCTGCCTTCATACCATCAGGATCAGGCTCACACTGCTGTCGGCGGTGGAAGTGGGCCAGCAAGTTGCGGGCGCGGCGCTCCAGGTCCGAGCCGGGGAAGTGGAGGTGAAGGTAGGACATGAGCTGGTGCAGACAGTCGTAGTTCGGCGGGCTCCAGAAGTCCTCGGAGTACTGGTCCAGCCACGCGCCCAGGATGGACGACACAGTGCTGCAACACACACAAAAGAAAATGACGAATACAAATTATGAGAATAAACATATGAGGCAAAATTTTAAGCTGATTTTAGCTGAAAAATTCTTTTGAGCGATGAGAGCTAATCTTTTGAAAGAAATAATTTGAATTCTTTCTTGAGGAAATCTATTATGTCTGCGCATTACAGGAGCAGTGTGTTAGATTTAAGGAGATTTGGATGCACCTAGTGGTGAGGACTGTGGATTTCAACCAGCTGAAACTTCTCCCAGTTAGAATTCCTTCATTCTTCATTGTTCAGGAGGTTTTTACTGGGAGCGTTTGCCTGGCACCCTCTAATGTGTGCTCAACTTTTTTCTCTGGTAACTTACAATCCAGATGTCAAAGAGGGGTTTTTTTACCGGGAGCTGAGTTATCTGCAGAGGCCTACAAACAAACCCACAGATTTAAACCGCTAAAGTCACTGAATAAAGTACTTTCACATTAAAAAAAATCAGCGTTTTTTGCTAGTTGTTAGTTGCTAGTTGCAGAAGTACAGAAACGTATTGCATTCACTTGACAAATTAAAAAAGCCCTGTTTTTCTGAGTAATGTTTTTCTGTTTTTCAGAGTAATATATTTTATTTTTCTGTTTTTTGGTGTAAATTTTTTCCTGTTTTTCGTGGTAATTCTTTTTTCCTGAACGAGGAGACGAGATACTTCAAACTCTCGTGAGAAGCTCCCACCTGGCACCTGCAAGTGGCCCCTGCATCCATGGTGACTCCTGCTCATGGATGTATTTTGCATCCGTGCTCCTGCTCCTAGACAATTTCAACTATGGGATCAATAAGGGTAAGGCATGTAATCAGTGACACACAGGGTATGATAATCTAGCTATGTTTTCCACTGCATCCTACTAGTGTAGGCCAATCGCTCAATGTAACAGGTTATGTTAGTAACAGGTTGTAACGTTACCTGACAACTGAAATCATGCCCATACACGTTTGTCAGCTATGACAAAATGTTGAATTAGTCCTTTAGAGAAAACATTCACATACATACTGCTCCTTTAATTCTTATGAATAATGGTAACCCTAGTGATGCTAACGAGCTAAAATAAGCTCTTTACCAGCTGCAACATGAAAGTGATGAACACATGAATGCATCAATAATTATGATCCAATATCATTCTGACATGCGCCATTCTGCATAACAAGCACCTGCTGCTATTTTATATGCTAATACTGCTGTACTATGACTCACGTTTGAACTTATAATAGAGTATTTCTACACTGTAGTATTGCTACTTTTACTTGAGTAAAGGATCAGAGTATTTCTTTAACCACTGTCACTTTTGTAGACCTGCACCTGTATATCTTTATCAGTTCACTAACTGTGTTTTATCATCTCCGGCAGCAGCGGTCTGACATGTGTCTCGCAGAGAAAATTAATCTGCTGAAGCTTTAAACTCTGCTGATATCCCTTTAAGTCAGGGAGGAGTGGGACGAGGCTCGCCGCCGCTGTGAATGTACTCAGTGATTAATGTTGGCAGCTCCACACTGAAGGTCGCAGCACACTCACTTTCTCAGCTCTGTGCAGTCGTCCTGGGAGACTCTGTGTGCTGTGGCTGCAGGGACGTTTGGGAGCTTGGCATACCTAAAACAGAAACACAACATCAGCGTTGCTCCGCAGGGTTTTAATTATAAAAGCAACGTTCAAATTCTGATGGAAATAAATGGTTTCATTTTAACACAGTGTGCACTAAACTTAATATAAAGAGCAGCCTGTGTGACTGTGTTCTTGATTTCTGCTTTCATTCAACTTGTAAGAAAAGACAGCAAATGTTACATGTCTAACATCTGGCACATGTTTGTACTTAGACGTCACTTACAAACTTCAGCCTACTATAACATTCATCAGCCAACAATAAATCATAGCTGTAGATCCTCCTCAGTATCAGCTGTGCAAACAACAGCTAAATTCCACCAGCTGGTGTCAATATGTGTGTTTTAGCTTTAATGACCAGATCAAATATCCATTCAACATGTTCAACATTGTAAAACCTTATTATTTGCTGACAGGGTGGCAGCGATATACTGCTTTCAAGGTATACCGTGGTATAAAAGATGAAAGTTATCATACTGTATACATTTGCTTATGGACACTGAATTTTGGCTTTATTGTAATTATTTTTTAAACTTTAAAAAAAGACTTTTTACACAAACTTCCATTAAGATGGTTTCAAGTTTCAATTATAGTAATAAAACGTTTGTTTAACCCACAATAACACTTTGTTTTCGTTCCTTTAAAGCTCACTCTGACTCATAATAATATAAATTCTGTAATACCGTGAAACCACAGTATTTTCTGAGACGTTATCGTACTGTGAAAATCTCATACCACTGCAACCCTAGCTGCTAAATTTTCTTGGGACAAAACGTCTCATCTTTTCTTTTATTATTACTTTTCAAAAGTTGCAGCTCATGTTTTGTAAAAAGAGGAAATACAGAGGCAGCAGACGGACCAAAATATGCCTAATTTAGCAAAAACATTTAAAAAACTTATAGAATATACACAACTGTGGAATAATAAATGACAGTTTTGTGCCCAAAGCACAGCAAAGGGCAAGCCAACATCTCAGGGCACACCTGTATTTATATCTCTGCACAGTAGCTTCTATAACGTGTGTTATAGCTCTTATCACGACACAAGACAATAAAAATACATCCTGATGATGTCGGTAGTAGTATCGTTATCATCCCTCACACCAGCTGCCATTTAGGGCCATCAATGTGTCACACACTCCAAATTCTCACATGTGATCGGCAACAAATAGGTTCCCCGTGAAGGTTTTTTTTTAATTTAATTAAATCGAATTACATTTTTTTTAGCTAGACTTGCCTCTTTATTGTGAAACAGGTGTGCACAACATACTGATACAGACAATTAAAAATGAATTCATAACTTTTTGTATAGGCCAGGTTGCATATTGCAATAATAACGTGGTTATCATAAAATCCCATGACACACCTGGACTTGCATCATGTGGCACACACCATTTGAGAACCACTGGAGTTAACGTTTAAGGGAACAATGCTAAATATATTTATTGCTGAGGATGATGCTAACTTATTAAGCATCTTCTACTCATTTTCAGCAGTGGTTCCTGACATTGTTTAGCCTGTGGTCTCTTCTAATTAAACAGCATGTCTACAAGTTTTCAGTATAATTTTTAACCCAATTTAAGACTGATTTTTATCTTAAAATCATGTTTTTTTCTTATTCAAGCACTGCAGGTAACTATAAAGATAAGGTAGATTTTCTGCAGTAATATAGTTATTAGAGTGAGTTAGGTTAATCTACATTTTGCCAACACATCAGTGCAGATATAAAGTAAAGACAATATAAGGTTCAGTGGTAAATTTAAAGATTTGCAGAAATGTGGACTTTCACACAGAAGAGCTCCACTCATTTTGACAAGAGGAAATTAAAAGACGGATAAATGACAAAAGATAAAATGTTTGTGGTGATTTAGACGTCACAAATTAAAATCTAAGACTCATTTTAAAGCACATGCCTCGTGCACAGCGCTGTCAGTCTTTATGACTCGGTGCAGGTGATGGCAGGAAACATCAGACGGATATTAAATAAGCAGATACCACGCACACAAGAGGGCTGAATTGCTTCTTCTTTAATTTAATCTTCATTTGAAATGCTACAAACAATGTGTTTCACCCATGTTCTGATTAACATGCTGTTTGTAGCATTTCAAATGAGGACTAAATTATAAGAGGAAGCACATCAGCCCTCTTTTGAATCAAATTTAAGACGGCTTTTAGTAAGAATATTTATAAAAATTGAATGTAAGACTTTTTAAGGACGTGCCAACACCCTGTTAAAAGGCCTTAGTACAACATGAACTAGAGTGATTTTTCTTTCTCACACTGTTTCTACAAAATTAATTTTAGAGGCCAAAGAGGTTAAATTTAAGAAAAATCTGTCTTGTGACCCCAACATTTACCACCCACGGCGTGTACAGACATGTTACCTGTTGAGCAGGATCCAGCACCTGCTTGGTGGTGGCGAAGGAGCGGTAGGTGCAGAGGAAGATGGTGACGTAGGTGGAGTCTTTGCCCCTGAACGCCGACACCATGTACTCCACCAGCCTCTCCAGCGTGCCGGCCTTGATGGTGCGCACCTTGCAGGTCTCGTAGAGGCTCAGGGCCGAGTCCGTCTCCACGCCCAGCCATCGCTGCCCCTTACTGGCCGACTGGTGAAGCTGCACCTTCCTCAGCGTGATGGTGAAGATGGCGTCCTCCTCGGCCTCCTCGCCGATCTCCTGCGTCGAGCTCTACGAGACAGAGGACACAAGGAATAAGCTGCTGGTATCCTGAGCTACAAGCAGTGATGGATTTTTCATGTTGGAACAAGCTCTTCAAATATCTGCTCTGAGCAGATTAGAGGGAGTTAAAGACAGAGCAAAGATGCCATCGTTACCATGCGGAACGTCGAGTTAAAAATGCCCGACATCTCATTTTGGGATGAAACCCTTTAATTATGACCATCTGTGTGACCCGGCGCTCTTCTTTTAGGTCTCTCCCTGTGACTCATACTCTGTGAATCATGTGCGTGGCCGTGCACAAACAAACAATAGCTTGTTACTAAACAGAGCTTACTGGATAACTGGCACTACAATACAAGCTGCAGCCTTTAGATACCCAAACAGGGAATTAACACAAGCCGCTTGTTGCATGAATGCGAGCTCTGTAGGCTGTTTGCATGTCAACATCGCTGCATTTTGTTGTTGTTGTTTGCTCCTGGACGTGAAAAACAAAAATGCAACGAGCCACAAAGGAACACTGAGAAGATGTTGACAGCTTCAGTCATCATCACGGCTGTCAACAACATGTCATGCGTGTAACCTGCATTAGCTCCGCTGGACGTTACACAACAGAAACTAATGGGCGAGTTACAAAACCAAACTTCACTTTGAAGAAAAATAATCTGAGTGACTTCTGACATTAGGAGTGAAACCAGATCGTTCCTGAGCCTCTACTTTACAAGACAAAGCTCTGAAGTGGAGCTGCAACAAGTAGGCGATTAATTGATTAACAGAAAATAAATCAGCCACTTCGATGGGTCCAAAGGACAGAGGTTATGCTATATGCTGTAAAACCTTCTGATGTCAAGGGCGTTATCAATGAAACTGAACTGAATTCACCACTGAATTGATCTGCTTTTTTTTGGATAAACAATTTATCTTCTCTTATTTTTTAAGCAAAGCCAAATATTTTCACAGTTCTGGTCTCTCAGCTGAGAATGGTCTCACATGAAAGTGAACTAAATGTGTTTTGGTGTCTGACAGCTGCTCAGACAAAACAAGCTGTTTAAAGATGAAACTTTGGGCTTTAGGGAACTGATGGACCCAATTCACGAACTGAAAGTGCTCCTCCACTAATCAGAAGATCAGCGGTCGATCCCTGGCTTCTCCAGCCCACATGTGGAGGGAGCCTTGGGCAAGATACTGAACTCCAATCTGCTTCCAGTGGCACCTTGTATAATCGCCTCGGCCACCCGTGTGTGGATAAGACATGTAGTGTTAAAGCACTTGGACTACACGCGAAGGTCCATTTACCATTTAATTTCACAACTGTCTGCAGATTTTCCACAGCTTTATGACATTTTATAAACCAAGCAAATCCGTTGTATTAATTTATATGTGAATATGCACCAACATTTGTCATGTCTTTGGTCTCAGTTTTAACATGAGGACATGAAAAGGTACAGAAAGTATTGAACAATGTCTGTGCTTTGAAACAGAAACTTAAAAAATATATTAAAAAAAAAATGCACAAAAGACTGAGAGAACACTGAAAACAAACATCAGCCGTCTGTGAACACGAGACCGAAACCAGTCACAGCATCGACTGGAACGAGGTCAAAGTCATGGACACTGTGGTATTGATCCTAAAGACCTTTGCCTGTACCATGCAGTGCTGTTTTTCTGTGCTGGTATTAATACAAAGGCACAAAAAAAAGCTGGGAATTGTTAATCTCTTATTTTTTTTAGACAAATTTGTGTATTATGTATTATGTGAAATATAAAATAAAACCAACTTGATGTCAATTCCTGTAAAGGCCTGTTTTGTATTTATCAAAGTTTTTATTTTTATTATTAGTAGTATTTTATCTTGATGCTCCCCAAAGCTACCAGTTTTATTTCTATTTATTTATTCTATCTATTTTTTTTTTTTTTTTTTGTGTCATGCATGTGGGAGTGCAGAATTTAATGTTTCACAGAATCAGGTTCGTGCAAATGGTTTATTTCATGCTTCTGTTTTTACCATTTTTCTCTAAGTTAAAAGCTGTAATTTGAGTGATATTTTTAAGAAAATGCATCTTTCAAACCCGCCGGCAGATTTTGGGGTTCAACGGGAATCAAAAATAAATACAAAATACAACCGTTTAAAGTTGTACGTCCTTCCACTAAGACAAAATAAAAGACACAAGTCTGTCTCCAGTGCTTAAAAAATATTTGACATGCCTCCTGCGTTTTCCACCGCCCCTCCCCTCTCATAAATAACCAACAGTCCCTAACTTAACTTGTCATCTTTTCATTAGAGTTTGGGCCGGTTGCAGCTACAGATTTTTTGTTTTAAATCAAATTCTAGCAACCACGAAGGTCTTTGTTTAACTTCTGCCACGACATCCCCTAAAAATTAGTCAAAAAACTTTGTGTAGCATTTAAGATAAAATTGTGATCATTAGAAAATATTCCCACTCGTAACTCCTTCTCTTGTTTCAAACAGAGGGAGCTCCTCTGCTATATAAACACCACGAAACCTGACACTAACCGCTAAAAGCCACAAAGTTAACACTCTAAAAATACTAAAGACGCCTGCGATCACTCAGCATTGCAAAAATCCTTCACACACCTCAGCAGCACAACTTTGAAGTAGTTTATAAATCATGTGTGTGACAAAGAGAACAGAGCTTATCACACGACAGCATCTGCTTCCAATCTACAGTTTGTATCACCGCTGGAAGATAAACCTCGACTGTCTGAGCTCTCAGGCTGTCGACACATCTAACCCTGAACAGCAGAGCTGGAGCGGCGTGAATCATTAGAGCCGAGGCCCTGGTGGAGGACTGGCGTGTAATCTGGCGTGCCACAGTCATCTGTCACGGCCCCTTGTAGTGCATCCTGGGAGCATGAGTCATCAGAGTCCATTTCAGAGGCTCAGTGTGACTCCCTGTGGGCTCCACTGCCTACTTTTCTTTTGGCCAGGGATCTATTCGGTAACATCTCAGTCAACGCCAAGTGCCTGTGTTGTGTCTGTGTTGCCATGGAGACAAGCTCAAGTGAGGATGGCTGTGAATCTGGAAAAAGTGATAGAGTATCTTCCAGCACTGCTACTGGTCTTGTTTTTAGCTTTCACTGTTTTGGACACCATGAAGACGTTGAAGATATTTTAATCTGCGAGTACTGACGCACAGAACGCTGCAATGTTTTTATGACATATTAAACTGGAAAACTACTGAGAAATAAACTAATAATAAGGGCAGGAACACGCGTTACAGGACAGAGTCAACGAATTGAAATCAAATGTTACGAACAACAAAATACCAATTAGCGGTTTATCGCTCCTGTCATGCTTGTTTTCCACTAACTTGCTTTTACTCGGTGCTCTCTGAGGTTGTTTTTGGCTTTTGGTTTGTGTGATTCCTCAACTGCAGAGTTCAGTAAATTAAATTTGTTCTTAGAAATGTTAATTTTTGGAGAATAATGTGATTTATTTGAGTACAGCTTGGGTTTCCATACTCAGTACTTAGAGAACTTAGATATTTTGTGGGAGTATCTGTGCTATATTTGAGTTTTAATAAACAGTATTGGTCCATATTTTCTAAATAAACTGTATACTTTTACTGTGACATATCTCCCCTAAGCATCTTAGTAACTTGCTACAAAATAGGGAAGGAAGGGATGGATGGATGAGTGAAGGAATGGGAGGGAAGGACAAACTGGATTTTGTTCTTCTTTTCAAGATAATGTACATTTTTAGGGGAAATAAATATATAAATAATAAATAATCCTCAAACTTCTGACTGCTTGCTTTTTTATCACCAGCATTTACTTGTGCATTTAATATCATAAAATTACTTTTAAAACTCAAATACAGTAAATATCGGATACTTTTAAGACTTTTACTCAAGTAATATTCTAATAGGTGACATTAACTTCCTCCACCACTGTCCATACTGCTGCAAGATTAAAGAGATGAGTATTATACCGTGTTTTAAAAATGAGTTTACAAGAAAAGAATTTGGAATTTTGTACTGAGAAATTAAGATTCAACCAGTTTATCCACCAAAAGGCAAAAATAAAATACTGCATTTTGTAAAAAACACTGGTTGTAAAGCTGCATTTATTGTACTTATGGACATTTATGTTTTTCTAAAAAAAAAAAAAAAAAAAGAATAACACTATGTTCAGAAAAATCTCTTGAAAAGATGACTGGAATGTTGTTTTTAAATTACTGGGAATTTATTTGTCACGTGGCCGATTGACAAAACCTTAAAAACCTCCGTTATGAAGGTAAGATGAATGACAGTGTTTGCTGTATACTGGAGAAAAGTTGTGTTGCATGTTTGATCTTAATAGATTTTAAAGTGACAGTTCACTCAAAAATCAAATGTATCTTAAAAATTATCTTGAGTAACTGGGTCATTGTTTCTGGAAAGAGACACTGCTGTTGAGTTTTTTAAAACTTATTTTTTGGTACTTTGAGCATCACAAGCTGAGTGTCATCTAGTTCCATTATAGTGGAGAGAAGGCAGACACCTCTACGGCTGATATCTCCAAAACTATCGAGACTGATAAACAGCACTACAGAGTAGAAAAATCTGGATTTTTGATTTTGGGGTGAACTGTCTGTAAAATAAACTCACACTGATCTGCACGTTGCTTTAAGTGTGTTCGAAGCTTAATTCAATTAAAAGCTGTAAAGACTGATCAATTATTTATTGGCAAAAAATAATGAGGAAGCCAAAAAGCCCAAAAATGACCATCTTAGATGTGAGAATTTGCTAGTTTTCTTGGTCTTCTATGATGGTTACCAGAGTGTCTTTGAGTTTTGGACCATTTTACGTGAAGTATAATGGATATTTTTTCACAAATTTTCTGACATTTACAAACCTAACAAGCTGTTAGCTGTTAGTTGCAGCCCATTTAAAACAGTTTTCATTTTCTGTTTTTCTGTCAATACACTGGCACCAGCTCTGCTTTCTCGCTGTTTATGTTTATTACCATCATTCTGATGTTTTCTGCCACTAACCATGAAAAGAAAAGTCGTCCACGTCATGTTTGAGCCTTGTTAGATTAACCTTTATTAACACTTTTATCTTGTATGCCTCGACTGAAATTTTCCCCAGTGTTATCGACAGTGGTATCAATATTTTTCAGGGTATTATATCAAAGCTAAAAATTCCAGTATTGTACAGTACACTACTTTATTCAGGTAACAACGAGAACATTTAAACTGAGGTAGCAGCACATGACATAACTGAGACAATAATGAGAAGAGAGTGTGATCAGCAAACTACTAAACTACTACGAAACTAAAAACAAATGGGATTATGAGCAGAGGGATGCCGGCGCTGTTCTACGTGACTGAAAAGCAACAATTTGTTTTCCTAAACACAAGAACAGGGCACAGAAACTGGGATATCAAACCTCTGTCTGCTCAACAAGATACTGGTGAGTCATTTGACTCCTGGTTCAACAAATACCAAAATATAAAGCAAACTTTTCCACTCTGATAAGAACAATGAAGCCTCGAGTTTACACACAGAACCTGAACCTCAGTACCCAGCACAGATCCTGTGTTTCAGAGGGAGGGAATGTGTGACAGATAAATGGAGAGAGAAGAGACAAACCCCTGGACTGTAAATCCTGCCGAGTATAATGGCCACGGCGCAGCTGCAGCCCAGGGTCTTGACAGCGGGAGAGGTGCTTATCAGCTCCAACCACAGAGGCCGCGCCGCTATCACTTCAAACCCTGAGAAATGCAGCGCTCAAGGGCAGTGCCTCGCTCCATCCGCCGAATCCATTCCCACCATAATGCTCCTATTCATCCTTGTTGCCATGATAACCAAACTCTCCTTACAACTTCAACACAACACTGAGCGATCAATACTTTAAACAGAGGGTTCAGTGTCACGTCTAAATAGGGAGAATGCAACAAATAAAAGCTAAGATTAGCCGAGGCTTCTGAGCACTTAAAATATCTCAAGTTGTAAAGTGGAAACAAGAAGAAACATCGAGTAAAGACCAAACATTCGTCTCTTAAGGTCAGCAGGCAGGAATCTCACATCTAACACGAAACCACTTAAATTACAAGAGAGCTTTAAACAACGTTGGCAGGTCGGTCTTAAATTCAAAGAATGCAATTTACACTTGCAGCTGGTGATGAAGGACTCTTCTCTCACAGAGTCTTTCCGAACGTTTGTCTGAACCAACCTCTTGATTTGCATTAAATCTCTAAAGTGAATAAGATGAAACCTCTTTAAGGCAAGTAAAAGATGTAGGAAGGGTTTTGCAAAGCAGTCGGGGTTACAATCTTTCAGCAGACAACAAGTGTTAGACACCGAAAGCTGAGCAACCCCCACTATCTTGATCTGGATCCCACTGCAACTAAATTTACCGTCAAACAAAGTTGATAAGACGCTCTGTAAATCAGAGGGAATTCCCTCTGAAATGTCTTTTTTTTAATTCAAGCTCGTCTCACATTCCTTCAGCCTGACTCAGTGCTTAGTCGACCACATCGGCACCATCCTGGTTACAAACACACAGGAAGTGGGATCCTAAAATAAGCAGCCTTCTCAGAACTGCTGGTTCAACAAGTAGGATATTTTGGCAAAAAATAAATACGAGTGATGGTGAAAAATACAGGATGATAGAAGTACTGATTCACTCCTTAACGATCCATTGTCACTGATGCAAAGTGAAAACATTGATTCATATCGTCGTCTTAAGATGTGCCTTTATTTTGAGATTCCCCTGGCACGTCTGTGGCACCTTTTCCATCCAATTACACCTCCTACCACTTTCTAAACATTCAACCAGCGCTAGCAGCTTAGCACCACGTAGACGATGGTAAGCAGCTAAGAAAAAGTGATGAGGACTTTTACAGATCGATTGCAGCTCTTTGACTTGAATCAAACTTAAAGCATGGCAGACTTTGTGATATCTGCAAATACTGTGCCATCGTCCAATGAATCGATATATCCTATTATTGGATTGAAACAATAAGAGTTTGGTAATCGTCTAAGAAACTAGCATGGTTTTACTGTACACTGTAAACTGAATATAATTATTATGATTATGATTATTATTATCAGTTACAATGACCCTTAAAGGAACAGAAACAGAAGGGTTATTCTAGTTTGAACAAACACCTTATTGTAATCAAACCATTTTATTTTGTGGAAGTATTTGTAAAAAGTCTTCATTCTGAAAATCAATAAAATGAAGGATTTTTTTTTGCTTGCAGGGAGAAGCTGCTTTATTGGAAACCACCAAACCCACATTCATGTAAATCCAGCATGTGGGATCTCTTATCACTCCTTAACTTTAAAGACAATTTATTTGGATTCATCTTCAGCTAAACTGTGCTCCCTGTGGCAACCCATGATCTCCTTTATAGACGCCTCTGTGACACTTTCCTCTCTCTCATCCCCCTTTCTTTACCTTGACCTTCTTCTTTATGTTAGCCCCATATTTGTCACTGCGCTGAAGAAGTTCTTGAAAAATTCTTAATTTGGGGGAAGATGGAGATATAGGTGAATGGGTCGAAAGGAACGTAAATATACTTGTCTTGTCACGATACTGGAATTTGATATTCTGTACTATTCTTAATACCACAGGGAAACTTTGACACTAAGGGGATAAACATCTTATGAAAAGATAAAAATAATCAGGCTATAACAAGTAGCAGAGAACAGCAAAATGACTGTAGTAAAAAAACATCAACAATAAGAGAGCCAGAAAACACAGCTGGTACGGGTGTGACGACAACGCAAAAATGTGAAACCATTTCCCATAGTCAGAATCAATACTTTTGACTTTGTACTCAATTGCTCTCATCCAAGAAGCCTCTTGGATAAGTGGTGAAACGTCTTCAACACGCTCAAGCAAGTCCAGTTGCCTGCGATACAGCATTTAAGAAGCGGCTGCTAGATTTGCTTCACTCACTTGATAGATTTTGGCATAAACCAGCTACAGTGGCAGGTGGAAAACAGGTTAAATTCCCTTCCTGTTTGTAGATAATAAAAAATGCTTAAAAAGAACTTTAAAGCCCCCAAATATGATTGACACAGCATGAAATAACTTCATCTAGCAGCTCATTTGAAATACAAATTAGCACCTAATATCTGCTTTAAAAACATGAAGGGTCATTTAGCACTGGGTGACTTTTGGCTTTGAGTTTGTAGATCCAGTAAACTGCTCGTTCCTGGAGGCCCTTCACTCTTTCACCGAATCAATAGCCTCGACTGTGACATTCAATGTGGACTTTATACGTGCTATTGATTGCTAAGGTCAAAGCTCCCATAGCTGATCCATAAAGCTGCTGTTGGTCGTAGTATTTATACCCTAAAATCACAAATGTTGAGCGGCTGGGAACACTGAGTGACCCAGAACATTGTGAACACGAGACACTGACAACAAAAAGCCACTGATGACTCGGCTATTCATAGAAGTCTATTTACCCGTTATTGTAATGAACTATGTAACCAAACAAACTGCATGACGGCCATTATACCAGAGGGAAGGGTTTTTTTCTTTACTGGCAGCTCTCCACATGTTCCTGAGTGGAACTGGGACACAAAGTTTTCACAATAAACATATAAATGTTTGTTTTATCCAGATGTATCAGATGGGCGGTGGCTGTAACATCAGGGACAATTAACCACTGACGACTGGGTCATTAACAACTGAAAAGTGCGTGTTAATGTCAAAACATAGAGTATTTTGTTACATGCACACAGCACTAAAACAAATGCTCATGCTAGTTAGATTAAATCAACAGCCACAGTGTTTTGTTTGACAGCAGAGAAGTCACTTTATAATCTGCAAAAGTCCTCCTTCATGAATCCCCAGCACTCTGCGCATCTGCTCAATGTCAGAAGTATAAATCCATGGCCTGAAAAGTAATGCAAAGTAATCTTTTTTAACTCCTAAATTAATATTCTCTTCTGTGTTTCTTGGGCATCTTGTGTGAGTTTTGGAGTAAAATCAGAAATGGAAATCCCACAGAAATGTCTGGCATGCCGAGTCGGCCTCCTCCACACTCGCTCCAACACTTATCAGATCTACGTTCACCTACACCATCCTGACCATGAATGACCATGAATGTACATGTGGGCCGGAGGAATGTGAGGCGAATAAAAGTGTCAGCAAAGAGTGATGATGGGAGAGCGGCAGAGGAAAGGAAATAAGTTTTCAGAAAGAGGGAAACGGGGAAAATGAAGTCACATGAGCCACAGTGGAGAACGAATGAATGGATTTACTGTTTTGTTTCTATCTAACATGATGTTTTCTCCTCTAACACACAAACATGTCAACTGTCCTCTTTGTAAGAGAAATTGTTTAAAGACATTACACAACTTGACTGTACTTTAATAAGAATGAAAGTAGATTTTCACATTTTTGAAACCTGTTTGCCTTGGTGTATTGATGCAAAACTACAAATAGAAAACAAGTTCTACAAAGTCAAGTAAACCTTTAAAACAGACTTTAAACAATATACTTTCATATACTGTTTGTAAACAATATCCAGTAAAAGCTGACCACTTCACTCTTGTTTTGGAGCGAGCTTTGTCTTTCAGAGCCTGTTTATATCAGGTATTAACATGCGTTTTAACCTTACTATATTTCCTTTCTTTATGCTGCCATCTCTGCAACTTTTGTAGCTTTTGAAACCTGTTTATACCTGGCATTAACATGCATTTTAGCCTCACTATATTTGCTTTTTTCCCGCTACTGTGTTCACAATTTCATAGCTCTTAGAGCCTGTCTATACCTAGTAGTAACATGCGTTTCCGTGATCCGAACACAAGTCGACAGCCATAAACGATACCACCAGTAAAAGCCGACCAAAGGTTCACTCTTGTTTTGGAGCGAGCTTGTCTGCTTGGCGTTTTAGCTTCACTATATATATTTTTTCTCGCTGCTGTGTCTGCAATTTTCGTAGTTTCCAGAGCCTGTTCATAACTGGTATTAACATGCGTTTCCGTGATCCAAACACAGGTGGACAGCCATAAACGATCTCACTAGTGAAAGCCTGCCACAAGTTGAGCTTTGTCTGCTTGGTGTTTTAGCCTCACTGTATTTGCTTTCTTGGATGGACGCAACTCTTTGTCCAGCTCATCGTAATATGGTTATTATAGTTAGCGTTAGCTCACTGTTACCAAAACGACCACCACCTCCTGTTTAATCGGCAAGTGGTCTAAGTGGTCAAGTCTCAATGTTGCCACACCTTGAGGGTCGGTTATGAGTAATGATTAAGGTAAACTACTTTTGTATGAGTCTATACATGTTTTGAGGAAAATCTTGCACAATAAACCATTAACCTTTAAAGGGATGTAATTTATCCCTTCACTGGCATTAAACAACAACTGGCTGACTCACCTGGCCTTATATATTCAAGAGATTTTAATTATTATAAATTCTGTACTGATGTATTTCTTAGTGCTGTTTTAGGGAGTTTTCTCTGAGATTTAAGAAACAAATAGGGCACAAAATATTTAAAACCCGCAGTGGTTAAGACAATCTGAACTCTGACCACAGCAATTTCTGAACCACAGATAATGTTCATCTCTGAAGGGGAAGATTTTTCAGTCTCTGTCCTACAACTTAACCTGCACTATGCGTCTGTCACTGCTGTGCAACTATAACTGAATTACTCGGCCATTAGAGATTAATAATCAGATTTCTTGCAGACACTGACTGCATCGATTTGTCTGACAGACCTGACGTGATTTGAGCTTTCCTCAGACACACAGGGACACATCAATGATCCACTGCAAGCAGCACTGGTACTGAGAACATGCTGCCATGTCCAATTTAAGACACTGTAGCTCACATCAGGGTTTCCTGAAACTGTTCTGTGGTTTGTGGCGTCTGGTCATGTATTTACTTTACTACATGTAAGTAAAATGTATCTACATGTTTTTTGAGACTAGCAAAACAGTATAACCTGTATGGCCAGTGGGATTAGAACTGCAACTCACAGTTTTTTCATTATCGATTAAATGTTTAGTCTACAAATTTGCAAAGAAAACACTGTTCATAACGTCTTAGTTTTGTCTTCTAAAAATGTATGTATGGACAAAAGCCAAAATTCCTCTTGTGGGACAATAAAAAAACCTGAACTTTACTCAAGAGTCCAAACCTAAAAGATATTTCATTTACTGTCATATAGGGTGAAGAAAAGCAGCGAATCCTCACATGTGAGAAGCTGAAACTAGAAAAGGTTTGGAATTTTGTCTTGAATTATTAATCATCAATTATAAAAAGACTTGCAAATTATTCTTCTGTCAGTCAACTAATTATCGACTAACTGTTGCAGCACAAATTGGTGTCAAAGTCAAGTTTCTTCTGTAATAGATGTCAGAGGACGAACAATTTTAAGGACAAGTTTTAAGGACATTTCCGATCACAAGCTCTCCAGATACACTTTATTTGGAGGTGACACTGAAAGGGAACAGAGCCAAAACCGCTCTAACAATTCCTCACTATGCAGGTAAACTTGTTTGTGCACAACTACGGAAAGTCTGGTGGGTCAAAGTTAAAGCAGCTTAACAGTAAATAACATGTGGAACAGAACCGTGGACCCTGTGATGGATGTTTAAACAGACACAGTCACCTTTGTTCCTCCTATGAATCAGTTTTGTTTTCATGTTTTCTAGAGCTTGCCTCCTGCCCACATCTCTAAGTTATTACCAGTGATAGGAATGATGGGTAAATCTACAAAAATAACACCTGGATTGTAATAAACGGGAATGATCCTTTGCGGAAATTAAATGTTTAAGGGAGTGACATACATCTCACAGACTCCCAGCCTCACCCTCAGTCTTAATAACAAACTCAACTGTTGGCTGACCTGCTCATCATCTCAGAAACACAATCATCTGGAAATAAAAAAAAAAAAAATTGTTTATCCTGCCTAACAAACCTCTAATCTTCATATCTGATGCTGTGCGGTCTTTATAAACAGACACCTGGCACAGGAACAGACTAAAACAAACACAAACTCTCACTCTGAGCCAAACTCCCCTCAAGGGCAAACATCGCTCTGAGAGCGTGCTCGGAGGCGTCTGCCAAATTTACGGCTCTCATCAGCAGAAAACACACCTGCCTCGATAGCAGTGGTCCCATATGACCCTTAGAAAGCCCCTCGGAGCCCGGCTCTAAATGTAGATCAACAGGGAAACTCCCAGTGGAAAGAGAAAACCTGCCCCCCCAAAAACAGTCAACACCTAAACAAAGCTAACAATAGCGCGCGTCTATTACAACCCTGGAGCACAAGCCAGTGACTTCCCCTCGCTAACAATGACTGCTGACAGCAAGTGAGATCATTTGGATGTGGGGCAAGTGGCCGAGGAGGAGAGGGGTGGTGCAACCAAACGACCAGAGAGCTCTGTAGCGGTCTAAATACAGAGGCCTCGACAAACAGAAACCCCTGTTTGTTTACTGAAATTTTCTCCTTCCCAAAGCCTTTGAAACTGCTAAATGTCATCCGCCTTTTTTTAAAACTGATTGATTGATAGAAACCTTTACAAATACAAAGGAAAACTCACTGATAGCAAACCCCACCCCCAGCAGGACAAAGCACCATGCTACATCACAAACTGTTCAGGAGTGGGAACGTGACAAAGAACTCAAGGCCTTGCACTATCCTCCAAATTCCCCAGATCCTAATCTGACTGAACATCCGTGGTACGTGCCAGTATCTCAGAGGTCCTGTGTCCACTCCTCGACAGGTTGGAGCAAAGTCGATCCACGGTGGGGCCTCTGACCTGTTGAGACATGGACACAGGACCTCTCGGGGTGACCTGTGGTGTCTGGCACCAGGGCATTGCCATCGGATCCTTCGAGTCCTGCGGGTTGCACGAATACTCAAATGGGTAAGGATCTGGTTTGGCACTACCATCAGGGTGTGCCAGAACAGCAACGGTGTTTGGGTGAGTTGTGTGTGTCAAGTTGCATCCACATGAATGCCAGGATCCAAGGTTTCCCAACGAGATAATTAATGTCAACCTCATGGTGGCACTAGAGGAAAAGTCAGAGGATCATGAAAGTGAATCGGATTCATCCTCTGGGAATTATGAATGTCTGTACGGAATTCTATGGCAATCCATCAAATAGGTATTAAGTTATCTCAGTCTGGGCTGACTGTTGTTGCCATCCTTAGAGACACACTGCTAGCATGAATAAAATATGTAATAAATCAAATGTCACTGTGATTTGGCCACAAATATCTCGCTTCCTCTTCTTCTTTTTGAACAAAACACATAAAACATAGTCTCCCTCAGTGTTGCCTCTTTTCCTGCATATGGGCTGATCTAAAAAGGTTCTGGATTATTTCTATTTGCAAATAACCACAAACACAGCAGGTCTATTTTTGACTTTTTTGTGTTTGGGCCTCTTCCAGCTCAAACTTGATGTGAACATGAACAGACTTTTTCTGTGAAATTAAGTTGACAGATCAGCCCCGAGCCAAAGAACAACTGATTAGATTTCGGAGACATTTCCTGCCATCAGATAATTAATTCTATTTAGCTGTAACTTCAGACGTATTCAAAACCTTCCGGGCTTGTTTACAGCATCAAGAGATCTATTTAAATTCAAAGCGAAGGGAAAGAGGAAGTTTGTTGTCTTTGAAGTGCCTTCTAGTTATTTGTACTTTTTGCTGATTTGTCTCGCCCACAGTTTGTTCTATTTTTCTACTTTCTATCATTGGCACATACATAAAAACTAAACCTTGATTTAACCCGTGGCTAAGTGCGCTCTGTGTGTGTGCTGGTGACGGAGCTGTTGTGACAGGTATTAGTAATACACGCCGCCAGCTCAACTGGCTTTGTCAGCCATTATCAATCACCAACATGCAGAGTTTCATCAAGAGAATAAACCTCTTATCTTTCAATGGAGTCTGGGGGGAATTCAGGCAGTGAACGTGTCCTAGTTTCTTTCATTTTCACCTTTTCGTGGCTGAACATTGTTGAGTTGTGAGTTGAGTTGTTGAGACGACCCTGTTCACACGCAACTGGTTTTTCTTGAATGACAATAATTTGCAAGTAAAAGTACAAAATATCATTTCTGTGTGATCGCCCCTAGAGGGTCTTTAGGTTACAACCAAACACTGAACAAGACTCTTTTAGGCAATTAAAACGTTAACATTAACTTTCATGAACAGGAAACACACTGAAATAGCAACAGCTACGGCTAATCCTGTACTCTGTGAATCATGGTTATGTTACCTGGCTAATAAAGCCTAAATAAAATGTAAATGGATGAGTTGTATAAAAATTTACCCACGTAAAGTTGTCATAAATGTTGACCTTAGCTAAAGAGACCAAACTGTTTTGTACCAGGCTGTAAAAATGTTTATTTGCTGTTAAGTTGGGCATTTTAACATGAATGTCTGTGGGGACTGACTCACTCTTGGAGCCAGCCTCAAGTGACCATTAGAAGAACTACAGTTTATTGCACTTCCACATTAGCTTCGGTTTGCAGCCCTGGAGGCTGCTGCTTGAACAAAATAAGATGCTGACAAAACAATATGAATGTTGATGTTCAGAATAACATAAAGTCAATCTGCTGATGAGGACCGCTTGGCATGTTCGAAAGCTCCAGAACAAGAACAATCACGTCTCAAAGAAACGCTATGAGCTGTTCCCGGAGACGGTGGAATAAAGACCTCTCTGCGTACAGGAGCAAGATAATCCTGTTGAATCAAATCAAATCCCTCCAGACCTTCTCTGTCCCTCCATCCACAGAGTTTTGTTTTCATTAAATATAAAGGCAAACACAGGCTTGATCTCTTCGTTGTGAGATCAGAAATTTTTATTTTATCATACATCCAATACGCAACAGAGATACATGTCTGTGCAGTAGATGTCACACCTGTTTTCAAACTGTTGAAGTTATGATATCTGAGACATACTGTTTCAAACTGCATCTACAGCAGAAAACAAGTCTTTTCATACTTCACATAACGTCCCTTAAAATACAATAATCGTGTTTCTGTAAAGGTTAAACTAACAAGATACAAAAGGAGAAGCTGTAATTCTCCCTGCTTTCCAAAAAACATGTTGAAAACATTCCTTTAATAATGTCTGATTTATGGACTCTGAAATATTCAGGTTGCATATCTCAGAGTCCGCTTCTGTCCCATATTTTAATTCAGTCCAGATGGGAAGTCTAAAAAAGGCAGCTCAGTGCAGATTGTTGCTGCTCAGGCTGATCAGAAACCCTCCGTCACACGATGGAGGAAAACTTGATTTGCACCTTCTCGATAAATACACTTCAGTTGATGTTTTTATTTAAAGTTGCCTCGTGTAAGAGCAGTCCAGGTAATTAAACCAGACCAGACAGACAGCGAGTGCAGAATCAGACAGCATTAAGTATTTCTCCAGGCGTCGCAGGCCTTCACATTCCAGCCGCTGTCTGTTTCTGTCGTTGTGTCTGCTGCTGAGATCCAGCACGCAGCTCAGCTCTCTTCAAAATGAACCGAGGAAACAAAAGCTTCTCTGTCTGTATCGACGCGGACGGTCCGGCTACTGTTTCAAACCTCTGCCTGGGCTTCAATCGATGCTTAAATCTCAAAATAGGAGCAGATCACAGTTCAGTGTCCCGGTGTGACATCTTCTGTCTCACATCTGATGTTTTACGATCAGAAAACTCACTGAGGTCACTTTTTCTCACTGTGGATGTGAGTCACAGGGATAAAAATACCTGCAACCTACATAGCAAACAAGCTATCTATCTATTATGACACTTCATTATTTTGATGAATGCATGCTCTTACTTTTGGTGCTTGAGGTTTATTCTGATGCTAATACTTTTATACTTTCTTAAGTCAAATTTTGAATACGAGACTTTTACTTGTATTATGAGTATTTCTACACTGTTGTATTAATACTTTTACTTAACGCCAGGGGTCTCTCAATCAAAGGATTAACAAAAGATCAAGCACCGTCATCACTGCAGTCAGTTTCTCTAAGACGGGATTCCTTCAGTGTTCATCGTTCGGAGTTTTTTGAAGGGAGGCAAATTATCCACAGAGGTCTCCTCCTCTGCAAAACAAACAGACTCCCTGATTTAAAAACTGGTAAAGAAACTGAATAAAGCAGTTTCACTTTACAAATCAGCGTTTTTTCGATGCTGGTCAGCTCATCATGGGAGCGACGGCAGCCAAATCCTGCTAATGTGTGCCCACCTTTTTCTCAGATAACTTAAGATCCAGACACACAGGGGGTTTTAACCGGGAGACGAATTATCCGCAGAGGCCTCTCCCTCTCCAAAACAAACAGATTGAGCGATTTAAACCAGTAAAAACACTGAATAAAGCAGTTCAAGTTTTAAATCAGTGTTTTTTCAATGCTTTTCAGCTGGTTGCAGAGGCACCGCTAACCAAGCACCTGCTAACATGCACCTTTCTGATAACTTCAGATTCACACAGAAGGTTTTGACCAGTACCCGAATTATCTGCAGAGGTCTCCTCCTCTACAAAAACACTGCATAAAGCAGTTTCACGAAAGAAATCTGTGTTCTGCTGACGCTGTTTCTTTCATCATGGACATGATGCTGGCAAAGTTGTTGCTAAAGTGTGCTCACTTTTTCACTGATAACTTAGGATCCAGATGTTCAGGAGGTTTTTCACACAAGCCTAATTATCCACAGAGGTCTCTTCCTCTCCCATACAAACCAGCCAGGTGATTTGAACCGCTAAAAACACAGAATAAAGTGGTTTTATGTTACAAATCAGTGTTTTTACAATGCTGTTCGGCTGGTTGCAGAAGGGTTGCTAACCAAGCACCTGCTAATGTGTGCACGCCTTTTTTCTCCGATAACTTAAGATACCGACTTTCAGGAGGCTTTTTACAGGAGCCGAATTATCCGCAGAGGCCTCCTCCTCTCCAAAATAAATGGCCCCCGTGATTAAAACGGGTAAAAATAGAAAATCAAGTCGTTTCAGATAAAAAATCAGTATTTTATTTATGCTGTTCAGCACAGCAGACGTTTGCTCAGCTTGTTTCTCTGATAACTTTAGATCCAAATGTCCAATGACTTAAACTCTCCATCCCGTCAAAACAAACAGAAATGACCAAGATCTACAAAATGTATCACAAAAATGTGACTTAAAACTTAATAAAAAGTCAATTTATGACAGCTTCTGGCAAACTACCACAACCCTGATGCAAGCATGAAGGGGATATGAGGCTACTGATAGGCGACAGCATCCAAATGACACAGACTGTGTCTTTGATTAAAGACTTCTCTGGGTTTGTACATTGTTGGAAACATTTGGGATAATCTAACTACACGACTCAACAATCTATATAACACTGGTCTAGTCGTTTTTCGACATTTTAACGTGGAAGTTACATAATGATATCTTGAAGTAAATGAGCACTTCTTCCATCACTGACAACAAGTAAACTTTAAACCAGTGTTGTGTACTTTCCTGTTGTTGTAAAGAGATATTCTGTTTGGTTTTTTTAAGTCATGCATGTGATATTATTTCTTCCATGTGGGATAACTACAGTTGTACTGTGTTATTATGTCATCTGTCGGCTTGTAAACTTGGCTGAGTCACTGTTCGCTCCGAGGACCATATACAGTAGGAAGAAAGCTGTTTTTAGATCAGTTACAGTAGCTCCGTGTCTCTGATTTCACTGTCAGTTCATCATTGCAGTGAGCATTGATTCCTTCCTAAAATAGATGTGAAGACTTCCATATAAGTGACTGTTGTTCAGACCCAACAGTCCTACACTGTGCTGGGAGTCCAGGAGCTGCAGGGCCTCGTTCTGTACGTCCTCTGTCACCAAACAGACCTCTAACTAAATGAGCTGACAGTCTGAAGGACTCGCTGTTTAAGGCTTCTTCAGGCAGCCTTGTTAAGCAGCAGTCTAGTCTTTGTTTAGCAGTGTCTCATGTTGGTTTGGCCCCTAATCCTGCTGGTTTGCTACCGGACGCCCGCCTTTGGGAAAGCTTTCAGAACTCCACTCTTAATAACTACTATTTTTAGCTTCAATGCACTGTTGTATACTGTTCAGCTTTTTACATGTGTGTCAGTGCTGTTTACTCAGCTCCAGTGAAAATGCGATTACACTGCAACTATACGGTTACATAAATTTAAAAAAAACATAGGAGAGAAGGCTTAAACACGCAATATTCAAACAGCTGAGTTACACACTGTTTGTTCCTTTCCATTACATCAAACTGCAGACAAATAAATAAATAAAACCTTAGAATACAGAAGAAGCACACAATGGACGACCATGGGTAGGGCTGTGGATTTAATGTCATTACTTCTGTACAACTAAAATCTTTTGCTGAGAAAACATTATCTGGTAAATCAAAATGTTGTTAATTTAAGACTATTTCATTTAGTTTGTACAGTTGCTTGTGTTTAGGCAAAATGTAGCAGCTGATAACATGAAAGACTGGGTTTTAAAATCCTCACACTAAAGAAATTAAGACTTAAGGCTGTTTCATAGTCGACGCACGCAACATGAGCAAGCGACGCACTTCCTTTCATAGTCAACACATTGAACACAAGCGACGCGAGCGACACTTCAAATGCAATACATTGCTCGCGCAATAGGGGGTAGCAGAGTCCTTGCTAGTACTGCTGTAGCTAGCTAGTACTGCTATTTTAGTGCAGGGCACCAGAACTGTCATATATGTAAATGGGGGTGTGCCCGTACGAATTTGCAAAGTTTTTCCTCCTTGCCCGCCATATTTCATACCTGCTTCTTCTGTGAATAACAAAAAGTGGTTAATTTCAAGTACGTCGCTTGCATTATAACCCCCGCTGGCAACGCATGGTATGACATGCAGCACTGCGGTGCGTATTAAAAAATAAATAAATAAATAAATGGACAACACATTTTGAGACGGATGCACACATCACGGTGGCCAGTGATTCTTGATGCGTCCAAGTGCGTTCGTGTCTGCGTGCCTTTGCATCGACTATGAAATGGCCCGCACTGTTCTGGTATTGTGCTCGAGATGAAACAATTAGTCATTCATTAAATTAGTTAATCAAATGCAGCTAAGTTTTAAGCAATTTTCTAAAGAAAAAGAGCCAAGTTTTTCATAGCTCCAACATCCCAATTTGAATTTGAATTGCTGCTTTTCTTTGTCCTGTGTGACCGTTAACTTTTGGGGTCATTTTGGGGTTATGGACTGTTTTTTATGACAAAACAAGCAATCTGAAGACATCAACCTGGACTTAACATACTGCAAAAGTTATTTTGATACAGCAAAGTGATAAATAAGCAAATAAGTTAAGTCAAAGTATAAACAAAATTGTGACAAAAGCCTATACGCAACCGCAGCAAATGAGACCAGTGATAAGAGGACAGCTAAAAATGAAATAATTTCAAACACTCCGAATCAGTATGTATCGATGAATCGATATCTCTGACAACAGTAATACTAAAACCAGTGGCCTTAAAGTGATACTGATACCAAAGAGTACCTTTTGTAACATTTGCAATAAATCAAGGAAGGCCTGCTGTGACTGACTGCGAGCAAAACCATTCAAACAGTCATTTCTTTTTCTATATCTGGATACAACAAGGACTGAATGCTGATATAGTTTGACTGGAGAGGTTTATGTGGCACTGGGTTATTTCGGTTGGTACCTTAAAGGTGAGTACCGATACCGAGCAGCCAAATGCAGAATCAAAACATGTGAATTACACCTGGAGACCTTGCTGAGTTTAGTCTGCCCGCAACTTAACACATATTGAATTAATCAATAAGCACAAGCAGCAGCCCATCAACAGAAACTTAATCTTCAGATTGTTTGTAACAAAGAAAATTCAAAAACTATCACCCAGCTTGAAGTCAACCATTATTTGTCATCAGCTGTAACTGGATCTGTTCGCACCTCCATGTCAAAGCCATTTGATCCCGTCAGCTATATGATACAGTACGTACAGACTCTACTGCTCTGATGCTGGTTACATGGAGCCAGAGGGATCAACAAATAACCCAATCCAACCCACCACCTTCCTCCACATCCGCCCCAGTGACCCTTCACACTGTAAAAGAACCATGACACTGAATAACGTCCACCTCTGCCTCCGGACTGACGGGAAGAAAGGCAGCGATTGTGGAGGAAACCCCTCAGCCTCTGCAGGAGGAGGATTAGGCATTAGGTAATTGTGTTCGTGGAGAGGATTAGATTAGAGCAGAGGGACGAGGCAGAGCAGGTTAGCTGCAGCTACCTCTCGGAGCTCAGGACATGCCCGGGGAAACGTAGGACAGGCTTCTGATATCAGCCCAGGTCAAACAGACCAGATGATATAAAAAAGCAAACGTGGTGTCAGATCGTCTTTGTGAGCTATCACTTATCATGCTGCCCTCGTCTGCTCCTAGACCTTACATAAGGCCGATAAATATGATTACTCATCCTCCGTCCTGATCTGATCGAATGGACGGGGAGCAAGGAGCACGGTGCTGGTAAATGTTCCGCTTAATCCAGAATAAAAGACACTTTCACAGATAACAACATGACTGCGTCTTTGGGTCATGAGTTAAAGACGAGTGTGACGCGGAAGGAAATAAAGAAGCAGAGTTATGGATGTGAAATGAGCTCAGAGTGTACAGAAGAATTGCGTCAGGGTAATAATTTTACACATGACAGTGGCTTTAGGGTTGGTCCAACACTTTTATTAGATGGATTGCCGTGAAATTTGGTTCAGGCATTTGTGTTCCTCTGAGGATAAATCCTAATGATTCTGGTCAACATATAACTTTTACTCTAACAACAATTACTGGTTGGACTGTGGGGATGTCATGAGGACTGATACTTCCGTACCTTCAGTACTTGATTTTCTCCAATACCGTAGGTATCGTAGGTAGTCGGGATGCAGGTCTTGCGAACCTGACAGAGCAGCATATACGGCTACCATCGAATGCCAAAGGACAGAGGAGAACGCCTACCAGGACGAACTTACAACAACAACGACATGTGGAAGACAGCAGCAGGTGCGGCTTCAGCGTCAGCTCCACCTTGACACGTCAAAAACAGAAGCGTTTTTTTTTCTGAGCCCAGAAATGAAACCCAGAAATGAGTTAGCATGTTAGCACTCCTGGTTCCCTCGTCTCAAAGTCAACAGGTTTTTGTTTAGATGCCTGAAATAAAGTCTGTAGTTCCCAAAGAGACTTTCACGATCTGTTTTACAACATAAAATACGCCAGTAAACACCCCACTTGTAAATTCTGAAGCTTTGTGGGTCTTCAGTAAAGCCGATGCTAACAAGTGGCTAAATGAGACAACAGAACGTCATCAAGCCAAACACGCTTTGCAGCTTCGTTGTGGTGGCCATGTGTAAGTCATGTGACCTGGGGTGTAGTTTGTTTACAGCCTAATGTTAGCCTTTTACTTCTGGTGATTGCATATATGCTTAAAAAATCATAAATGTGGTGTTACTTTCCTGAACAAAACACGTAAGTGTCATAAAAGTTTGTTTGTGGGAGTTTATTTTCTGCAATAATCCAAAATCCTATGGGAAAAACCCTCAGGCCTTTTGATGAGGGAACCAGGGTGATGCTAACTTCTGCGTCAGCCTGAAGAGAAACGTCATCCCTGGAGCTCTCTAGTCTGCACTGAGTGCTGCATGTTTGCCGTTTTTTTCTGGTTGCAGAGAGATAAAAATGTCCAACATTGGGTAAAACACTGAGATCGTCAATGTCACTTTTTACCCAGCTGTCCAATCACAGTGGAGGAGGGGCGGGACAAATCCCATCAGCCTCAGCTGCACTTTATGTTTACTGCTAATAAGCAAACATTAACAGGCTAACAGGCTAAAACTAAACAAGCACCGTAAACATATTACCTGCTTAACTTCAGCATGTCATCTGTGTGAGCAGGTTAGCACACTCATGTCAGACATGAATCGAAAAATTGCTCGGCAGGAAAATGAATCAGCACCAATGTCTGATATTCAAACATTCCCAGCTTCTGCAATTTGATGATTTCTGTTTCATTTGATTGTAAATTGAATCTCTTTGAGTTTTGGGCTGCTGGTCGGACACAACAAGCACAGTGATGATGTCATCTAGCACACTGTAATTGCCTTTTTTCCCCAACAATCGAAACATACTAAGCAGATTACACAATAATGAAAATGATCATTAGCTGCAGCACTAGCACTTGGCTCAGCACACAAGCACTCTCAGTATTAATTATCTCAAATAGACCCTTATCTCACTGCAGTATCACTCACACAGACACACTGTGTAAAGTACGAGCAGTATCTACATATTCAGCTTCTATATCGACTTGGAGTGCAACTCTAGATTTCAGAGCAAAGCAGGAAACAGCAGCTTGATATGACAAAAACATTCTCAATATCACCATTATTAATACTTCCATTACATGTAGTAAGACCTGACTCACTGACACCTGCAGTGGAAGGTTTCACTGAGCCTCTGTTCACTGCTGAGCTGAATAATTGTGCATGCAGGGGGAGCACTGATGTGATAACCACTGAAAAAAGCAAGTCATCCTGTAACAGTGCTCTCGTGCCAACGTCTGAGGAGTGTCACAACGGCCAGACAAGGTCTCAAACTGAAATGTCTGGTATTACTCTGTGTTTATGTCCATTACATTACCTCACACATATCCCTTCATTTCCTACAGCTCAGCATTTGACATTGATAAGCTGGTTACATAGCAGCTACATCATTGTAATGAGGCTTTACAGGGGTTAAAAATACAGGATTAGTCATGCAGATTACATCATCTGATGTGTAAGACGAGATAAATTCATCTTGTGTTTATGTACTGTGTATGTGGACACCTACAGGTGTTTAAACGTGAAATAAAGTGGATTCAAAGTGAGGTAAACAGCTGCAGCAAGTCTGGATCTCTTTAGTTTTTCAATACTTCTGAGAATAAATGGTAACTGGACTTAAATGAAACTTAACTTGAATTCTAAGTATGGTTATTTAATTATTAGCTCAGGATCAGTCTTGCATCCATCTCCACCCTGGACCCGCTTCAACATCCTCCAAATCACACCACAACAATCACACCGCATCAGCTAACGGAGCTCAGCCGCCTCTCATCCCCGCCTGCCCTCCTGCCACTCTCCCTCCTCACCTCCAGCAGCGGCAGGTCCGGGTCCAGGTGTGTGAGGCTGTGCAGGACCACCGGGCTGCGGTCCTCCGTCACCTCCAGCCTCACCCCGTCCCAAATGTTCCGCACCCTCCACGACGAGTCAAACATCTCGACCAGCTGTCCCGGATTGACGCCGCGCGCCTCGGTTTGCATCCCCGGGACAAAGACCATGGAGCCCGCGGAGCAGTGAGTCCAGTCACAGCGGCGGCGGAAACATCTTTACTTTTTATTTCTGTTTCTGAACCAGAGACTCGCTGCTGCTGCTGCTGCTGCCTGAGGATCAGCCTCAGTGTGTGTGTGTGTGTGTGTGTGTGTGTGTGACCCTCGCTGCTCACAGGCGTGACTCACACTGGGGCTTTTCTAAACCACGCCCACGGCATGTGCTGCCTTCAGGCCCGTAGGAAATATCACCGAACACTGTTTCTATTCACTCTGAGACCTCACGGCAGTGCAAAAAAAAAAAAAAACTACAGCTGCAAAGATCAGTCAAATAATCAATTACTAAATCAACAGAAAATTAATTAACAACTATTTTGATCAGTGAATAATTGTTTTAGTCATTTTATTACGCAAAAAGTGAAACATCTGCTGATTTCATGCTTCTTAAATCTGAGTTATTTTGCTTTTCTTTGTCATACATGATAATAACCTAAATATTTTTGGATTGCTTGACTGTAGGTCGGATAAAGGATTATTTCTGAAGACGTCACATTGGGCTTTTTGGGTTTTTTTTTTAACAATTTACTGACAAAACAGATTAAACCTAATAAAAAACACTAAAAACTAAATATTATTTAATGCCCGTGATCACTAAAACAATTCTGTGCTCCACCTTAATCCCTGCGGTCAACAACCAACAATCAGCTGGTGTTAATACTGTTTTATAAAACGTTATGTTACAAAAATACGAATAAAACCATTGTATTGATTGCAATATATTACATAAGCTACATACACTTCTTTACGTCTGCACATATATTTGCACAAATGTTTGCATGATGCAACAGTCATGTATTTACAAGATATTATGTTTATTCCGTTATTGCTTTGGTGTGCTTGACATTTGCAGTGGTGTTTTCTCCTTCTGTAGAGCTGTTCTAACACGGCTTTAACATGTGAATTCAACTCTAGATATCAATTAGGTCTTATCTTAATTGAGAAAATGTGATTTTAGAAGAAAAAGATATCATAGTCAGCCTCAAAGTATCACGTTTATTCCCTATACATCAATTTTTTAAAACATTTTTTTGAAGTGATTATATTCTATTTACTCAATTTCACTTTTAGTATAAATATACATTACTATATCTTTAACACTTGGAAGTTTCTTTAAGGTGTCTGTCTGTATGAATAAACATCATGTGTGAAACAACTTTTTTGTCAGACAGATCTTTTTTCCTGTCATCTGACGGGACTATACTGCTATATCTCCAAAATCTATACTGTGAAGCACATATCTACGAGATGTCCCTGAAGGCATCGTGACGTCATGCCTCTGGGAAATGATGGCCGTGTTGTTTCTGCTCACTATGGCAGCAGCTGCTGTGGGAAAAGAAAACACACTGATGTACATACAGTTCACTGTCCCTCCTGTCTGATGTCAAAACCAACAGTAGGTCTGCAAACAGTGTAATTTACAGTCCGAGAGACAACTTAAAGGTACTTGGATTTTAATTTTTTTGATATTTATTGTATATTTTACCATATTTTTCCCCCACATATTTGTAAAAGAGCTTTAGGTATCACTTACATGTCTTGCAGGCTTGACTTTTACATGCAACACATGATAAATTATAAAATAAAGCAAAAAATACTCATATGTAAAGTAGTTACAATAAATTCCATAATGGATTTTAAAATGCTGCTTCTGCGTTAAATGCATTTTTAAAAAATACAAAATAAAATATTTATCACAATGTATGTGCACAGGGATCATTTATATTATTTATTTTATTATTTTAGCACATTGATTATTTCCAGAATGTCTTATCAGTTTTATCATTATTGTTTCTATCATATATTTCCTTTTTATTTTTACTTATTTTTGGATTATTTTGTCTGACTTTATTTCCCTCAGTGTAGCCCTAAAATGTCCTATTATTATCATTATTATTATCATTATTATGCATGATGTGTACCTTTATTTTTCTAAATTTATTTCACTTTCTTAAGTAGACATTTTAATAACAGACTTTTACCTGTAACTGAGAACAGTGACATTGTGGAATTATTACTTTTATTGAAGTGAAGGATCTGAGCAGGGCGACAACTAATGATTATCGATAAATCTGCCCATCATTTTGTCCATTAACTGATTAATTGTCAGAATTGCTGCTGTCAGAAAATTGTTCTTCCCAGAGTCCAAGGTGACGTCTTCAAATGTGTAGTTTTGGAAATGAATAAATAAATAAAATTAAATTTATAATAATATAAAACAAAGACAGAAGAAGCAACAAATCCTCATGTTTGGAAGGCTGGAATACAGTAAAAAAAAAATTCTTGCCATCTTTGCTAAATCTGAGTCCTTCCTCCAGCACCATAAGCAAGTCGATGACAAACCAGCAAAAATGACAACAAATGCAGTAAAACTCTCAACAAACACCATCTAAACACAAACATCTGCAGCTCTGCACATAAAGCCAGCGATGAGCTGCAGCAGAAAACAACCACTACATGACAAGGTCAGTGTGAATTAGTCAAGGATGGATCCTACTGTCCAACACTGCAGGAGTCACGGTCCATTTGACATCTAACACTGCCTCCTATTGGCCGAGGTCAGCAACAAATGTCTCATACCAAACTAACCCATCTATCATCTCAATAAGATGCACGTCAGGCTTTTAAGGTGATTACTAACTTTAAGTAATTCAGCCTGTTTAAAAGAGAAGCTGATACATCAACAAAACAAATGAACACAACAGAGCAGCAGCCTGCGTGTTACAGATAATTAACAGTGAAGTTTGATCAATGTTTTCTTTTTGCCATGTTTTTGTTAGAGAACGAAATGTAATCCACGCTGGCTTTTCACACCAACAGCAAGAACAGGTGCGAAAGCAATTGAGCAATTTTTAAGGAAAACATCTGCTGCACCAGCTGAGGCTGAACGCAACCACAAACATGTCTGACCTCCCCGGCCTCTCTCATCGCCGAGCTGCTGCGCTTCATAACTCACAAATCTGCAGCTGCTGGAGGGGAAACGGCTCTGTGTGTGTGTGTGTGTGTGTGTGAGTGAGAATGACCGATACCAGCGTTTGAAGATCAATACTGATACCAATACTCCTGCACTTACGTTCACCAACATCTGATGATTTATGGAAATATGAAAGGACTTTACGTCTGATTATTTTCATGCCAAAAAATCCAAATATGTTATGTTTCTCTTGTTTTATTCTGCCTTTATACCACCATGGGACACAAAAACTGTCCAGTAAAACAGAAGTAATAAAATTTTATGAAGGTTCAGAGCAATTAAATGTATATTCAAACTATATGTGGAAAATAAAATGTGGAAAAATGACCCGGTTTTGTCACTGAATAAATCAATTAAGTCTTCATCCAAGTGGTGAATCAGGCAGAAACCCATAAAAGTAAATGTATTTTAGTGCCTCATTACGGTCCAAATCAATGGCCATTTATTCCTGTTTAAATTTTAATATAGTTAATATTTAATTTTCTGGCAAGGCTGCAAAACCAGAGCATAAAACAGACTTTTTTCATATTTAAAGGATAAGGCTGTTATTTTACATGTTTCTTTCAACATCAACAAAACAGCGTAGTCTGCAACCAATCAGAAAAAAAATGTTGGCATTGTACATTTCTACAAACCACAGATACGTTACATTTGAAGGTTATAAAGCAGCAGATACATGTGGTTAGGTTTAGGCACAAAAACCACTTGGTTCAAGTTGGGAAAAGATCAAGTTTTGGTATAAAATACCCAGTTTTAGCGGCAAAGTGGAAAAGTTGATGTCTCTGTATAAAAACCTGCCACTGTTCACGGCACTATAACTGGTAGAAAAACAGCGACAAGTTGCGAACAACCACCACAAGTTTGGTGCCTTAAAAAAGCCACTGGAAACACAGTGATGGCCATTTATTCCCATTAAAATGTTATTGTGAAATTATTGTTAAATTTTCTGGCAAGGCTGCACAAACAGAGCATAAAAACTGACCTTTTTCCTTTCATATTTAAAGGATAAGGCATCAACAAATCAGATAAAAAGACCAAAACTAACAGCATCGTTCGCAGCCCAGTCATCAGAAAAAAATGTTGGCATGTACATTTCTACAAACCACAGATACGTTACATTTGAACGTCATTATGCAGCAGATACATGTGGTTGGGTTTAGGCACAATGACCACTTGGTTAAGGTTGGGAAAAGATCACGCTTTGGCTTAAAATACCTGGTTTTGGTGGCACAACCATGGTGCAAAAGTTAGCATTGTCTCTGTAAAAGAACAACCGCTTTTCATGGCGAACAGTTGCTACTAAACACCAAGATTTGCTGCCAGAAAATCTGCTGGAAACACAGTGATGACTTGCTAAAGAACAATTGGTTTCATTGTGCAGCAGCTTTGCAGTCACGCCATCCACCATCCCCTCTACGTCCCCATCGCAGAGTCAGCTCATACACTACATCACTTTAGAAACACTGATGCAATGCATAGGAAACATACAAATCTCACAAATCTGCGGTTTGCAGAAACATATGTCAACATTTTCTCCTGGCGACTGAGCTGCAGTCCTTCTTGTCCGTGACTCTCAGCTCCAAATCCATTGGTTCCTACTGAAGATGTAAACATTAAACACACCTCACAAACATACAGGGTGCGTTCTGAATCGTATACTTTCTCTTTACTTTTTGTAGGAGCTGCAGCTGCCCTGTGTGTAGTTTAACTTTAGAGTTATAACTGCACAGTGTAGATTCTAACATATTATATTTGCAACAGTGAAATTACATCTGCAGTTCTCTGTCACTGTTAGTTTTTTAGTTCTGTCTTGTTGTTGCTTGTAATAGTTACGATGATTTTCTTCACTAAACAATCAATATTCTTATTATCTATTCGACTGGTCATCAGTTACTTGAATACGCTGCCATCCGTCATTGTAACTTCTAACAGCTGTCAATCAGACGATGTGACCAATCCTCTGCTGCACAGAAGCAAAAGCATGCTGGCATACAAACGACCAGATAAAACAGAACATCCTGGTGCATTTGACATACTATGAATTGGGACATACTAAATCTTCTTCTGGCACATTATATATTATGGTAGTATGGGTACTGGAACACACAGATAGTTTCATTATTTAAAAACATCTCAGTAATTTCCTTAAACAGCTGCTCAATGTGTTTTTTTATCGAACAGACAGGAGGAAGTAGAGCATCTGTTGGGGACTATTTTCAGCGGTGGATTAATCCACGTTTGGTGCTCTAGTGAGTATTTCCCAAAGCTGCATGTATTTGGGACTAAGAAAAATGTAGTCAGCCTTTCTCCTTTAACATTTAGCAAGCTGCACCAACCTAACAGCAGCTTTTCAACACGAAAATACAATTTACTGCCAAAGATTAAACCAATAGTTTCCAATGTTTCTGGCTTTTGACACTAAAAAACACAGAATTTCAGATGTCTGTGAGGTTTCATCAAAGAGATTTCCCCTCTTAACTTCTCACATGGTTTCATTTAAGTAACAGTTTGAGGTCCAAAGTGGAAAAATGACCCAATATTTCACCAAAGAGCAAATAAAAACAGCAAAGTCCACAACCCCCAAAATGTATCCTCCACTATTCAGAAGATTTAGCTGATAATACTTTTATACTTCCAATATAAGTAGGATTTTGAATGCAGGACTTCTACTTGTAATGGAGTATTTTCATACTGATGTAAAGGTATTTTTACTGAATTAAAGGATCAAAATACTTGCTGTAGAGTTTTTGGGCAGCCTAGTTTGAAACCTCTGATCTAAATGCTGTTTCAGAGGATTTTTAAACCTCATCAGATTTAAATAAAACACTGACTCTTTTCTATTTCAAATCACAAAATCTAAAGTCACTGAATCTATCAGCCTTTAGCAGACACCTCAGTATAAAAACATCCACACTGGTATCGGGATTTAATCGGGAAAAACCCCATATGGACCGAATCCCAGAAATCTCTGAGAGCTCAGAGGGACGGCCAACTTTTAGTCTGCTGTGATTTAACTAAAGCTCTGCTTCCATCTGCTGGAAATCAATACCAGAGGATGTTGTTGTGCTGCTGCTGAGGCTCTGGCTGATGCTCCGACATGCTTTACTGTTCCCTGAGGAGGGTGACGCTAACAGCCCCCCCTTTACTTTCTCACAAGCCACGAGCCTTAACTCCGCTGCACACACAAATAGATACGAGGCAGCGTATTTAAAGACGTGGACCGCACCCAGGAAGAGTGGGACGAATGTATATGTACACGTGACGAGGCCAGGTTGAGCCTGGCCAACGTTTTCCATCATGACGAGGCCAAAACTAAAATCAGAGCAGCGTCATCGGTAAGATATTTCGGTCGAGAAAGTCCTAACAAGTTCTTCTGCAAAACTGCTGTCAGGATGCAATTTAGTGAGGCACTCCACCCCCAGTGGAGGCTCACTGGGCAGCAGTGGAGGCCTGTGGTTTCACTGGGCTGCAGCCAGGCGCACAATGTTCCCCAGTGCTTCACTAACAATAAATCTGTAACAAATAAAAGCCAATGAGAGCGTCAGGCATTGGACAGAGTACAGAGTTACATAACGGAGGAAAAAATAACAAGCTAATAAATTGAGAATAAACTGATTATAGGACATAGATGCACGCACAAAGGCCTGCCGTGAAGAATGCACAAGGAAAGGAGGTAACAAGCAGGATTTCTGTGCTCAGACCTCCTGTGTTCGGCCCAAATCTGGTTCTGCGGTGCAAAAACTTTACATGTGAAGGTTTCATATTCTCCTTTTAATTATTTAAAGCTGCACGAATCAATATTTTCATATTAGCAATGGATCAAGTGACTATGTCTAATGTAATGTAGTGACAAACCCACAGCTTGAAAATATTACTTTCAGGGCTGTTAATGTGTGACGGGCTTCATTTTGCAGACTGAATATTTACAGCTGGGGTTAGGGGGGAAAGGAAGAAAAAGAAAACAGCAGAATTTGAAAATACACCCTCCTCCTGCAGCTCTCCCCTCTCTGTGCTAAGCCCCACCACGGCCACATGCACGCACTTCATACAGTAACCCAGTGTTTCCCATACATTGATTTATTTCACCTTATTTCACGCAGCATATTAGCCAAAACCTCCTTCCTTGCCCTGCTCTCTTTCTCTGTTTATCGGACCACATTTGAGATAAGACTTAGCAGCTAGCCACCTAACAGACCCTTCGCCTTGCTTCCCGATACTGTGGATTGCTTTGTCAGGTGGACAGCAGCAAGCATCTTGGGAGAGGGACCTTCAGTCAGCAGCTGTAGCAGCTCAAATTCAGCCAGAGCAAACCTCCAAACCCCAGTGTCATAGCGGGCTGGTGGCCAGCAGCAGCGCTGGGTCTAACCTGTGTAACAGCAGCAACAGAAAGTTTTGTGATCTGGTGGAGAGTCAGGGCGGCCCAGTCCAGCCCCCCACAGCTAGATTCAGGTTGTTGCTGCGGCTGCTGACTGGGGGTCTGTCTTCAGAGCTGCTGCCCACTCTCCTCCTGGCAAGGTGGTCGGTAGCGCTGGGAAGTGAGGTGGCGGACACACTGTGATTCAAGGCTTTAGCTAATGTTAGCTACAAAATATGAACTTGAAGTAGCCGCAGCCATGAACCTCTCCGGTTGTCAGAAGGCTAAACTATAAGCAACGTTTTCTCTCTATCTCTAAAACGCTTCAGCAATATTGACACGTTTTATTTTGTGTATTGTCAGACTGTATTGTTTTTGATAAATCCATCTTCTCCTCGATTAAATCAGACTTTCACTGAAGTCACCCACATCTGAATTTAAAGGACAACGAATAGGAACATTCTCTCTGAAATTACCTGTGATTGGCCAAACTCTCCTGTAATGAGCCAAATTTTCTAAAGCCTTAAAACAGAGCCAAGAGGAGGTGCAGAAGGCTCATTTTCTCTGAGACTGCTCAAATTACAATATGCTCAAAGGTTATTATGCGACTTTTGCCCAGTAATACAAAACTTAATTCTAACCACCATATTCAACCTTATGAACAGTTTATAATCATTTATTTAAGACTTATAACCCATATATCGTGTGTTAAAGGTTAAAAAACAAAGGCTCTTTTTAAGTGTTTATCGTCCTTTGAGGGATCCATAACTGAATGATAATAGATAAATAAGAACAGATAATAAATGAAAATATGGTAAAGCACAGTTGTAATAATATATGTCTTCATTGGAGAAATTCAACTTGTTGACAACACTATAAAATGTCTTTAGATCAGATTATAACTACATTGTGGTGTGTTATAAACAATCATATGTCTATGTACTTGCAGCCTTAATTATGTGGCCATTAGTTACGTCAACACAGTGAGACGACAACAAACTTATAGAAAAGCATCGATGCTTAATGTTCAGACAGCATCCTACACTTCCTGTCTGCTCCTTCTACACCTGTGAAGCCCAGAAATCAGCTCATTGACATGATTGACAGGTGTTGGAGCGACCGACTGAGTGGGAGGACGGATGTACAAATAACACCTTTCGTGAATCCTCAAGAGGAAATCTGGCATACAGTCGCTTTATAAACCCAGATCAGTTTTGAAGCCCTTTTTTTCAAAATATAGCCCAAAATCACAAATTTGCCTCTGAGGCCTTCAGATAAGACCTCAGGCTGAATCGATCCCCTCCTATCTGAGGATCTCTGATTGGACGGCAGCTCACAGCAGGTTCACAGATCTCGAGATGCCAGCAGTGAGTCAGACAAAGCCAGAAATATCACCTGCCGGTTAAATTCTATTTAAAAAACCCAATTAGACTTTTCAAGAATCCGATGGCCAGGGCGAGTATGATGTGGGCAGAGAAAAGGTTGGCCTCCTGCCCTTCCTGTTTGTCTCTGTCTGACAGCTCCTAACAGGAGCAGACAGCTGAGGTCGAGCCTCTGTGCTGTTTCATGTCGCTGTGAAGTGCAGAACGCTGTAATGACGCTTAATGGGATCAGATCACAGTCAGAGAAGCAGCTATTGTTTCCCCTATTTCCACTGCAGACACGTCACATTATGATGCACGAGTCTGGTTATTTACCCAAGAACCAAACTGAATGTTGCGTTACTGCTTTATCTATCTCCTCCTGCTCTTTAGGATAATTTTGTTCTGACAAAAAAAAAAAAATCCTCTAGTAAATCAAAGACCAGTCAGAATTTTATGACCCAGTATCAGAGCTGCTTTTGAGACTTTTAAGGCAAGATAAAGTCTTAAAAAGAAAAATGCAGAACGTTTCAATGCTGACCATTGAAATGACATGGCTTATGTATGTGGTCACAGTGCAGGGGTCACGGTTTGATACACGGAAAATACAAATTACAAGGACTGATGAACGCAGCTCTGAACCAGACATCACAAGTGCAAGTTTCTGCCCAAGCGCTTTAATTCAGCTGTCGCAATAACTGCAATATTGCAAGACCATGCTGATGTCAAGCCAACCACAGGGATGGCAAGCGACCACCTCTACCGCTATGTTTCTTTTTTTCCTGCGTGTTTACACCATGCTTCATACACCAGCAGCGTGATGAGGCGCTGAGCATCTATTGATGACGATTGTTCAATGAGTGAAGGAGGGGACGGACAAATACCTCAAAGACCAACCTGCACATCGCTGAACTACGTACAGCAACAATGGAGGAAAAATAGTAACATAACCCACACAGAGTGGTGGGTCCATCCTCTCTCCTACATTTAAGCAAGCAGCAATACACCCTGATAAAAGCCCAACAATAAAGCTCGCTAGCAATAAAGAGTCTGTCAGCAGTTCGAGAGGTTTAAAATGGAACTGTAAGCCTCCCACATTACCAGATAATCTGGGCCAAATATTGGTACCGGCCAAGGGCCCAGACCAGATTTCTCCACCAATTGTCGGGAGGGATGAGTCAGAGATGAATCTGCCAAAAATTCATGTAGTCTCAGTCGGCTTTAGCCAAGTCTCAAGGTGAAATTTTCTGGCTTAAGTCCAACCTGAGTCCATGTATCAAGCCTGCCAAATAATGACGACCTACATCAGTTCTATCTTTTTTTTTCATGGTGTCCATTTTAACCACGAGGCCCCGTGGACACTGGACAGTCTGTACATATGACAGTATTTCCATCAAACTGTGAACACGTACTGTAGCACTAAATCTGCAAAGACGAGATAAGATAGAAATAATTTTAAGGAGAAAGAAAAGTGCTTCAGATCAATCACCAACTAGATTTTTATGATGGAAAATAGTCTTAATCATATCTGTGCGATCATCTCATCAACCAAATAAATTAAAAGTGGATTTTAGAATTAAATTAGAATTGCAAATTTATCAGCAGATAAATGCTACCCTAACATGATTTACCAATCAGTATGAGAGCTGAAGCCTGGATCACATCGGTAAGAGCGGGGTGACCTTTTGGTTACAGAAATTTTCACTGACAGTAGAGTCACAAGTTCAGTCCTTATCAACGTGTCCTCAGAGAGACACTAAAGCAGCATAAAAGAAAACATAAATCCAACCTGTCCGCCTGCTCTCCTGACTGTCCCGTAATAATCCTCGCCGTCCCAGTAGACACCTGTCCTGACCAGCACTCCGCAGGTCCACCGCCTCCAGCACAACATTCCGACTTCCCTCAGAGCCACACCAGAAATCTCAGGATCCAAATAATCCCGGAGCAAAAAACCCATCAACGAGCCTCCAGGGCTCCCACTCCCCTCGTCCCAGATTGGCCGAACCCCCTGCCGACGCTCTGCTCATGCATATTGACTTTACCAGCTGTGTCAACAACGCAAGGAACAACACTAGAAAAAATTAACTTATGCTGGGAAAAAGAAAAAAGGGTTTCCAGTAGCTCAGCGTGTCGGCTTGTCTGTCAAAGGTGAGGAGAAACCTCTTCGAATAGTGCCACAACAACAGCAGCACTGCAGCTCTTTGGTGTTCACACACTTTATAACCCACAAAGAGAAAATGAAAGCCAGTGATGAGGCATAAAATTCAAAGGGACTTCCCTGATTAACTGAAGACGGAAACTACGCTCATCCCCACGCCGTATGCTGAGAGATATTATCAGCAGTCGACCTGCTCCACAGCTTTACCAGGTAACACCTTCTGAAGCGTGACTACACCTGACTTATGCAATTAATCATTCATGTGTGCCAAATAAAACTAGTATTTCCGCCTGCATGTCTCTGCAAACCAGACAAGTTGCAGCTGCAGTTTACATTAAGGTCTGTGAACAAATGGATGCTTCACACATACCTTCCCCTGAATCTATACAATCAGCACAGTCTCAAGGTTGATACCCGAGATTTAGGGTCACCAGTTTAGTTTCTGCTCCTGATTTAAGATGTACATGAATAATTGAGAAAGGCAGTGTTTTTGCATAACATTATGATGTCACAGTCAAGCTGAACTTTGACCTTTTGGATATAAAATGTCATCACTTCATTATTCCTATTAGACATTTCTGTGAAATTGTGTCATAATTAGCAAATTAATTCTTGAGTTATGGCCCAAAATATGTTTTGTGAGGCCACAGTGACCTTGATCACTTTATCTTTCAAAACCAAATTCCAAATATGAAGAAATTACCTAAAGAAGTTTCTAAGATATTGCCTTCACGAGAATGGGATGGACACTGAAAACATAATCCTTGCAGCCACGGCTATCGACATTTGTGACAAATTTGAGGAAATGTCCCTCTGACCTTATTGAAATATAGTGTTCATGAGAATGAAACAGAGGCAAGGTCAGATGCCCGAACCACCTCAACTGACCCCTTTCGACACGAAGGAGCAGCGGCTCTACTCCGAGCCCCCAAGCTCTCTACGGCTGGACGGATGAAGCTCATTTCGGCCACTTGTATCCATGACCTCATTCTTTCGGTCACTACCATAGGTGAGGGTTGGGATGTAGATGGACCAGTAAATCAAAAGCTTTGCCTTCCAGCTCAGCTCCCTCTTCACCATGACAGTCCGGCACAGCACCTGCATCACTGCAGACACCTCACCAAACCACTAACTCACGCTCTACTCTACCCTCACTCATGAACAAGACCGCGAGATACCCAGAGGGAGCAATCCACCGTTTTCTGGCACCGTTAGAAGTGCCAAATTCTAAGAAATTACTTCATGCTGATCTTGAGACATTTTTTTCAAGAGAATGGCACGGACGTAAGCACAGATCGACAATCGGAAAACAAAATGCATCCGTCCGGAGCTGTTGCCAACACAGAGGCACAAAAACAGGTTCCTGCCTGGACTGGATGCAGCAACACTGAGGACCAAGACAACTTATTTAAGTGGTTTCAAAGTTGTAGTTGTGTTCTGTTCATTTGGTCACGTCATATATCAACAATCGTAAAAAACAAACCCCACCAGAGCCGGATCTAAAGTGGACCGATGCGCTCCTATTCAAGCGATCTCAGTTTTTATGTTTTGTTCATATAAGTGTTTGATTGACAGTTTTCCTACCAGCCTAAAGGAACTGCACAAACCAAACAAACAAAGCAGAGTGCACATTTGGAGGGGCCATGACAAAATAAATCAATAGGAAGGGTTGCGGAGCTTTAAAAAGTTTTGAAACGACTGGCTGAGGTTCAAAAGCCTTCTGGAAAATAGAAGAAAAATCAATAAATAGAATAGAACACGATGCAGGTGAAAAGAAAATTGCTTTGGCTGACTTGAAACAAACAACCCAACCATCACAGGCAAATTTTTATTTTTTCCTCTTATACGCCCAGTTCCTGCTGCACTGGGAAATAAGCCCCATGAGAGAGTTTCCCAGTAACGGACAAAGAAAAGAAGAAGCTTCCCATTCACACCCAGTGAAGGCAGTCTGAGCTGCCTCTAACAGCGTCTGGATTTATTCCCTGACATTATTTCAGCCAGCAGAGCCATTCAGGTGCTCCTCTGAGGTCCTGGCATTTAAAAATGCCTTCTCATGTTCACTGGGAGATCAGTGGGAGAGGCAGCCTGACAACCGTCGCCCAGGCTGAGGAAGACATTAACCAGCCTCTCTTTGTTTAGATAATCGTACCGTGACAAAGATTACTTTTTTTGGATTGATCCACAACATTAATAAGAATCTGCTTCACTTTTCATTTTAATTTGTTGTTTCTTTATTTTGTGTCTTTCAAGGGAGGCATTTCTGTCAGCAAGTTTTCTTGTTTTGAAGGTGTGCAGGATTTTGGTTAGAAAAAGCAATGTATAGACTCATACTAAAGTAATACCTCTCTATCATCACCTTTGACCCACTAGAAGTGTGTGTGTGTGTGTGCGGGGGGGGGGGGGGGGGTGTTTATCTGCAGAGACTTTGCCTCTCTGTCTGAATTATCAGATTGTTCTTCTTTGTTCCGGATATTTCTGGCCGCATGGTGCAGGTGAGGTCAGGAGTTTATATAAAAGTAATGTCCAGGTGCCAGACCATATGCATCCAAGAAAAAGCTACTAGAATTGTGGATACAACACATAGAAAATGCAAATAGAGCGAATCTGATGTCGGTTATTACTTTTACTTCTGTTGTTTAGAAACAGTTACCCACAATTCCTGCATAGCATACCTTTACTTATCAATATGAAGCAAATGCTGATTGCACAATGCACTGGCTATACAGTAACGATACCATCAGCGTTTAGATTGGTTATCTTTCAATTTCACTTTCAAGTGTCTGTGCCAGCAGGTATGATCTAGCGCAAAATAAAACCTCAATTTATGGCACAAAGGAAGTGAATCAACCAAAACAGGAAGAGGGTAATGCTTTTGTTTTCTTCTCTAAAATGACCAAAGTCTATCTAAGTTCTTCGCAGTTACTATCCGCAGTAGCAGACATGGCTGACGGTGGGACTAGCTACTAACTCAATGTGAACAACGGTCATGAGGACAGCCTGCTCTCTGTTGTCATGTGCCTTTCGCCACCATCATCGCCTATACCTGCAAATCTTACTGACGAATACTCGAGGCATGAGGTGAAGGAAAAAGAAAACACGTCTGGCCTCACGGCGAGATCCTAAGCTGGCAGTGCTGCTGGTGAAGGAGAGATGCAGGGTCACCCCCAAGATGGAGATGATGCATCCTTATTGTAGGCTTGTGTCAAAATTCGAGAAAACGTTTTACAGGACGTAAAATTAATATCACCCACAGCTGCAGGATGAGTCATCAGCTTTCTTTCTTTTCATTTTCCAGGAAGTGACAAACTCTAAACTCTTAAAAATGTAACAAACCTACAAAACAACTTTTTTTGTCATTGTTTAAGCCAGATACCGACATATAAGTGACAATCAGCACAAGACATATCCCAGCTGGCACCAGCCGTCAATATTAAGTCAGAATGATGTTGGACTCTTTCGTCGGACAGACGTTACCTTTTGGCTGAAATCAAAATCAAGTTGAGGAGTTTTTAAATATTTTACAATGTTAGAATTTCACGTTGTGTGAACTTATTGATTAGTGGACATGATGTTTTGCAGACATTGGGTTTTGTTCTTACGACTAAATGTTATTATTTTACATCAAGATGATGTTGGCCCTGAGACACTTGTTGATGTTGGACTTTGGTTACTCGAGAACACAACTTAAAACAAACAAAATATGAATGTCATCTGTCATCAGTACTCTATGTCAAACTGACGTTGAAATTACAGGAGAGGAGCCTGATAGTTGAAGGCTCTGGCTCCTCTCCTGTAATATTACGCAGATGAAAAAAATGCAGTCCGTGAGGTTTGTTTTAAAGTTTAAGGTGAGGTTTGTTAACCCGCATGTTAACATCCTCAACTTTACAGCAGAAATAAACATGTTTACAGCCTGGTAAGATAAATGGTTTTCGTCTCTGTAGCTAATTTCAACATTCATGACAGCTGTACGAGGCATTCATTTATCATCCACCCTCTTGCCCAAAAATGGTCACTTCTGGCTCCAAAAAAACAAGATGGCGATGGCTTAACTTGATGAAAGCAGTGGGTGACATCACGGTAGATACGTCCACTATTATATACAGTTTATAGTCCTGACATTACATTTTGGTCAGCTGATGCCACAGCCATATATCCATGTATCGTCTAACATCCTTGAAAATATAATGCTACACATTTACTTTGATTTGAACTTTAACCGGCTCCCTGTGAGTCGAAGAAACAAGAACAGGGAGAAACAATGAGAGACAATAGTGACGCTAAATGTCAAGTAACTAATACCCTCTCCCTCCCTTCCTCCCTGTCCAGCAGCTGTCCCCAGTGTGTTCTGATCTTTCCACATCACCTCCACATCCGCCTGCACACTGGTTCCCAAATCCCCCGTCAGTTCTGCTGTACACATACCTGCCCTTGAGCCATTGTTCCCTGCCAAATATTCTATTGTGCTCTCCAAGCCCCGGCCCTCTGTCTAGTTATCCTGCCTGCCTTGTTTATTGACCCTTCACTGCCCTTTCTGGACTTTAAGCCCCTTTAGACTTGGTTGCCTGTTGTGACTGTCTGCCTGCAGCTGAACCTTGTTTTTCTGTTCAATGACTCAGATCAGCATCAGATCATCTGTGGAGGCTTCAGGGACTGAGTGGGAGCGAGGAGTGAGGGGACTGACAGTACACTAAAACTGCCTGAGGACAAAAATCTGCATATTACTGTACTTCAAAACAACATTAAACCTGAACAGCAGGAGAGCAGGAGTGTAATTGTGCAGCAAATTAAAATACGACTGCTCATTCTGTCCGTTTTAATCGTTGATTGATGCATAAAATACTTCACTTGTTTGCTGAAAACTGTGTGAGCGTTGACACTCTGATAAATACTTCCTCACAGCATCGACACTTCACAGAGAACATTATCAACAAGTCTGCAGACGTTCATTCGTTTCCTTTAGAGCCGACTGACAGTTTGACAGCCTGACCACTTGGCAACTGAGAACATTTGGCTGCTGTTAAACTCTTTACCATCGCTGGCTGTCAACGTGCACTCACATCTCTGCACCTTCGTGTTTTCAGACCTGCTTCGTAGACAACTGTTGTGTCTGGCAAAGCTCACGGCTTTTCACTTAAAGATATCGGTTTTAAGTCTCTAACAACTGCTGCATTAACTGTATTTTTATATTTCTAACACTTCCCTCTATTATGAGCTGAGTAATAATGTGAACTCATCAAACCCATGCAGATCTGACAGGAAATGACAAAGCCAAATAAACAATATCAGACTCTAACCTCAGAGTGACATAACAAGAACAACCATAATATAAATGAGAAACCGTGAATAATTAGGTTGATATGAATACTGAGTTCAAGATTATAACATTTTATTTTAAGAGGAAAAGTGAGGAGGTTTTGTTTGACATTGCACTTCACCAAGAAGAATTTAAAGGCCCAACTCTGGATAAGGTCAAGGAAATTTAATGGCTTTGGTTAAATATTAATTAATCCATCATGTCTCATGCTGTAGTTTTTTCACTATTAAAGTAATCCCACTATTCTTATACAAGAACAGCAATACATCCCATAAAAACACTGCTTTAGTCACTACAAGCTAGGGCTGCCCCCAAATAGTCGACCAAACGTTAGTCGACCAGAAAGGTCACAGAAAAAAACTCCATGAGGAGCTGCACCTTGTCGAAATAAATCCAAACCTATATAACTGGACCATGTGTGACTTTACTTTCAGGTTAATTTCCAGGGCTGGTACCTGCGGTTATTCCACAGGCTAGTTAATAACATGTCGGGCAGGAAATCCAAAGTGTGGGATCATTTTGAGAAGGTGAAGGACGAACCCAAGGTGATATGTAAACTCATCTTCATTGGTCGACTACAAACATGACGTATCATGTGAAACATGGAAGTAGCTACATGCCCATTAGCCCACAGCGTCATTAACAGGCGGCTCGCTCAGTGTGTGACGTGCACTTGGAGATAAAATATAGGCCTATATTAATGAAGATTCATTAGTACGGTTTGTATTTCTCTGTAATGTAGCACAGTGTTAACAATGTTACTGATACTATTCTTTCTCACACCTTCAATCAAACGTAACACAAAAGAAAGACAACGCAAATGAATGTGTGTTTATTTTCATCAGCTGCTGTTATGCAAAACATTAGGAGCTGGTTCAAAGGGACAAACAGCTACAACAAGATGATGTCATCAAAAAAACTCCAGTCAAACATCAAATGGACATTTCTGTTTCATGTTCTCATGTGAGGATGGTTAATGTCTCCCAGCTGCTCCACACAGGTCTAATGTTTGTGTCATTTTAACGAGAGCTCCTGTGATTTAGTACGTTTTAGAATAGATTTTAAGATTTTTACTGATTTCTTTTAGGGCTCTTCATGGTCTCTCTCTCAGTTACATCTCTGACCTCTTCGTGCCATACATGCCAGTACGTACTTCACAGTCCTCGGGCAGCAGAGGTCTTTTGTCTGTTCCAGAGGCTCGGCTATAAGCCAAAGCAGACAGAGCGTTTGCTGTCAGGGCCCCGAGGCTCTGAGGAGATCTGCCCGAGGAAATCAGGTCGGCAGAGTCAGTGATCTCTTTTGAGTCCCTTCTTAAAACAGATTTTATCGGAGAGCCTTTCCTGACTTTATCTGATTTTATAATTCATTTAAATTGTCCTTTATTTCCTCAGTTTTTATACAATGAAGTGTTTTCATCAGTTCTTCTAAAAGTCGCTGCTTTCGTGTCTCGTCTGTTTTAATCACTGACATGTAAAGCTCTTTGTAACTCTTTAGAAAAGTGCTTTATAATAAAGATCATTATTATTAGTAGTATTGCTGCTATTAAGCTGGGAAACTGGCATGGAAAAAACTTAAAAGCATCAGATGCAGAAAAACACACATTTTTTAGTCCCCAGTACAGGTCTTGCACCATAAAACAGAGCACTACACTCCCCATAATGCACCCAGTAACATCATCTTCCCTGGTAAACACACACTGGCAGTTTGTAAAACAGGCTGTGTGTAATAAATTTGTCATCTCTGAGCGCGAGCTGAGATAACCCAGATGACTTCACCATGACCTCATCAGACTTGACAAAGCTCCTCCGCAGCCACAGAGGACTTTATACAAGTGTTTTCACAGCCTGGCGGTTTCTCTTTAATACTGCATAAAACAAATTTTTATGACGATGTGTCCCGACTTTCTCAACCATTTCACCCAGCCAGACTATAATACAACTGCAGACTGACAGCAGGAGGAACAAGTGACTTCATTTGACCCCAGAAGAAGAATCCAGGCCGCGTGAAACACAATCAGCCGAGAGACACCGAGCTGGTGTGAGAACGACAGAGAGAAGCCTCTCACGCTGACAGCACAGCAGAGAATCAAACACGGTTCAATATTATTAGTGGAGCATGTTACATACAGCAACATCACCTCAGGTGCTCCTCAGAAAACATGAACAACAAGCTAATCAAGTTCACAGGAAGCAACAGGATGTGATGGGGGCTATTATATATCAGGATGTTCTTGGCTCCGCAGCAGCAGATTCATGTTCAGTATTTCCACAGGTGGAGAGTTTCAACAGTCAGACAAAGCTGCATTCACAAGCCTGTATTTCTGATGTGTAACTGCGCATGAAGGCACCATCCTGGCCAATCGGTCTGCACTTAAAACTAAAAATCCACACAGACATTTAAAGGAAGAAATAAAATTCTATAACAGAATACAAGACCAAAAGTATGTGGACACCCAAACACAAACTTGAGCAAAGAGGCGTCCAAAACATAAAAGACAGTCCCGGATATGAAGTACACTTTTGGGCATATAGTATACTCTTGTGTGGATGGCTATAAAATATATTTTTATGATACAAACTGCAATTTTTCTGTATTTAAACACTGAATAAAGAGCTGTAAAAAACAAACACAGCATGTAAAATAAAGATTTGTTTCTGTTTTTTAGTCCAAAATCTAAAAACCATTGTCGCTCAAAGGTGAAATGTGTGAGATTTAGGGCAGGGGTGTCAAACATACAGCCCGGGGGCCATTATTTGTCCTCCAAAAGGTCCAATCCAGCCCACTAGATGACTTTGCACACCTAATATTGATGCTAAGAGGTGCCAGGCTTCAGGAGCAGTTTAAACAGTCACGTAAACTACTGCCTCAGAGGCTTTTCCACTCTGTCCAGAAAACAGCTCTCTGAAATAACAATGAATACTTACTGTGGTCAGATTTAAAGATACTGAACATTGTGCAAAATATTGCTGACCAGCAGCTTCAGCACAAAACAATCTGTATCAGACTTCTCTTAACACAATATTTGTGGAGCCCTGCTGCTGAGGCACTGACAGAACTTTAGATTTTAAATGGTTTGTAAGGCTGCGGACGACTTATCCTGCTTCTCCAACAGCTTCTGCTTTAGTGGAAACATTTTGAAATAAGTCACATGCAGTGAAAGTGAGTCGTAGACTGACTGAATGTGGAAAAACTGAGACATACTGTTGGATATTTTTCTGGGGATATCACAGGGTGCTCATCATTTGTTTTGCAAATGGATAAACAGTTTCAGGATTAACTTTACAGGACAAAAAAGGGAAAATTTGAAGGGGTTGTTATTTATAGGTCATTGTGCAGTGGTTTTACTGGTCCGGCCCACTTGAGATCAAATTGGGCTGTTTGTGTCCCATGAACTAAAATGAGTTTGACGCCCCTGATTTAGGGGGATTTGGTGGGGAGTAGCGATGAACTGCAGAATGCAACCAGCAAAACATCTCCCGGCTAGAATTCCTTAAGTTTCCGATGTTTATGAGGGTCGCACCAAAAGCCGAATTATCCCCAGAGGTCTCTTCCTCTTCAAAACAAACAAACAACAAAGTGATTTAAACCAGAAAAAACACTGAATAAAGCAATGTCATGTTGCAAATCAGTGAAACTCCAACGCTGCTCGCTGCAGATGTGTTTCTAACTATGTTGGCTGCTGCGAAAGCGTTTGTTTGTTCTGGGTTACTGTAGAAACATGGCGGTGCAACATGACAATCCCCACAGACGAGGACTTGCTCCCTATGTAGATATAAACGGCTCATTCTGAGGTAACAAAAACACAATTCTAAATTTCAAAGGATTATACACTAAAGAAAAAAACTTATTGTCTTCCTTTTCTGCCAATATATCCCCCTAAGTCCCACACACTTGAGCTTTAAATGGTCAATAAATATAAAACTGCTCAGTGGGGACATGCGAACGGAAGAAATTATGATATGAAGCTGCAAAAATATTAACAAACAACCTTCTTCTGAGAAAGAACTGTAAACAAGCACTGCAGTCTCAGATAAAGAACCTGCGACCCTGCAGGTTTAATATCGGGCTGTGCCCAATTAAAAACGACTCTGCAAATCAACAGTGTTAATCAGATGTTCACCCACATCAGCGGAGGATCTGTCTCGTGTTTTCAGTCTCAGCGTTTATTAACGAGGCGACACAGGACACACATTCATTAGGCGCTGTGGGATTTTAGAGACACGACCAAACATGTCAAAATATCAAAGGGCACACCCTCCTCTGCAGGGACGGTTGCCGGGTGCGCAGCACACACACACACACACACACACACACACACACACACACACACACACACACACACAATATGCACAAAAGCTGCGTTCACACCCAGATCTCTTTGTTTTCTCTTTAGTTGCATCCACATGCATAAGAAAAGAACAATGAAAGATGAACTTGGCAGTTACAAAAAATACCCGTATGTTCCCATGTGAAGGAAACAACCTCAGGTGACAGGTTTTGATTTTGGCAGCCAGAGGCAACTCCAGGTAAACATATCGCATCACCTGAGGGCAAACTGAGAGTCAACTCGAGGTGAAAAGTCAACTTAAGAACAGCAGAGCTTTAAGAGACGGCAAAAAATTGCATCAAGTTTCGCTAAAAATTACACTTTGAGCTAAAACCTTTACCCTGAGGGGCTGACAAGTTTTCAGAAACTGCTCATTAGACGGCGAGTGAGTCATGCAACTTTTGTTTACGGGGCCCCGATTGGCTGTTAATTGGTCCGAGGTGTGAAACAAAACAAAACAAGGACAAAAAAAGCAGCAAAATCAGCTTCTCTTGTCCAGATCAGACCCAAAACTCACCGCCCTCCACATCAGCAACGACGTGTTTTACACTGGGAACCACGCAAATAATAAACCACACTCTTATATATTATTGATGCACACATGCTCTCATACAGTATTCATTCACATCACACAAATAGACACATGCACACAGCTGCAGGGCTGCATGCATACAATGACATCAGGGTTCCTATAGTGAACAGCTAGTTAGATTTAAGACATTTGAAGTCTTCTTAATGCAGCTCAGGATGAAATATAAAACGGCATAATCATGTAGGGTTGGGGACAATTTTGCCCAAATGTTTTCTGCAAACTAAACATGACTTTTTTTGTCTTGTGGCGGAGACGAGGGCAGAACAGAGCCGGGATGTACCTGCTGTTGGATGGATCGTTTCCTCTGCAATTTTGTGTTTCTCACTCTGTGTTTCTCTCTCCCATCATGCTGAGTCTGAAAAACTTTTTGCACGTGCACTCATGTTGTGAAATCTTGGTTAACGGCCAATTTTCACTGAATCTGCACTTCCTCATATCGTCCATTGCTATGGTTTCAAATATTTTTCCTCACAAGGACTCTTTGTCTATCAGTGGGTAAACAGACGACCCCTAACTGAGTGACATATTTGAAGGATATTTCATATTATACTCAGTGCATAACAATAACTACAGAAAAATACCCTAACAACTAACCAAAATATTGAACTCAATTTGTGCAAGACAAGCAACACGGATGAATTTTGAGCAGATTATTTCCTGTTAAAGGCATCAGAGATTATATTTCCTGGTATTTTAAGAAACTTTTTATACAGTTCTCTGTCTGTATTATATATATTTTTTTCCATTTTTAACAATCATACTTAATAGGCGTCTTTTTTGACAGCCACAGTGTTTTCCTTTTCCTGACGCTTGGTCATTGTTCTACAGGCTCTTTGGTCTTTCACTGGGTGAGGCTGTTAAACAGAAAGCTCTTCGCTGTATCCTGTGTGATTGTTTTGCAGTTTACATCTTGAATAATGATCTAAAGTTTAACACAACAAATTCATTTCGTTTCCTTCACAGAAATTAATGAAATGCCTCAATAAAGGTCTGCTGTTTTTAATTTTAGACACTCTCTGTGACCCCCTGTGAAGCTTTGGTGACCCCTAATAGGGACTGGGACCCCAGGTTGGACACCATGGATCCAGGGTGCAGTGACAACCAGTTTGCAGAAGGTGAAGTCTCTGCTCTGAGCATCATGGCCAGAAATGAAATCTGAGTGTTTTTTTATTTTGCAACCCTGACCTGCATGGTGTTAATGCGAGAGGCATTCTGCATTTTTAAAAATATAAAACAGATTAATAAAATCCCACTTCACACGTCTGAGCTTTTTAAAGACGTCTGAAAGATTGATTTAAGACACTTTGGTACCAAATAAGCAGGTGTGTGACGATACATGTATCTGTATTGAACCATTCGGTACGAGGCTTTCAGTTTGGTGTGCATTACAAACTAAATTACATTTACATTTATTACATTTGGAAAATAAACTATACAGTTTAAATTGTGTTAAATATAATGTTCTCAACGAGGCAGCCCGCACAACGCAACAGGCAACATGCTGACTGCCCCCCCACCCACCAAACCAACACATTATACCCCAGTCAGACACACTGGAGGCAGCTACGCTAAGCTGGGTCGTTGCAAGATAGTTATTAACACCATTTATCAGAGATGATGAAACATCCTCCGATAACCTACAGGTCTGACGTTTGGAGCCAATTTGGTTCTAAACTGTAAATTATGAAGGTGATGGCGAGAGAGAGTGGTGCATACAAAAAACAACAGCAGTGAGTTGCAATTGTGTCATGACAGTTGGTTACACCAGTGGGAATACTTCAACATGTCAACTGGCATCACCCCAGTGTGTCCAACACACATGCAAGCCAGGGGCATAAATATAGATAGAGACAGTGCAGGCTGTGCAAAGAGGAACTCATCTCCATCATGGTTTCCTGTTTTTGTAATATAGTATCAATTTCTAATTTTCTTTTGTAGTTTTTGAAGATTGCCGGGTGATATGTGTGTTGTTGTCCAACATCAAGTCTCAGTTAAATCATTTACCATGACGATACAATTTACAGCACTAGTTTTGGTGCAATATCTCATGACTGACACGTGGATAAGACATTAAAACTGCAGTAAGACACACCGCTGGTAAAATATATATACGCCTAAACTGTCTGTGTGCACTTCACAACTAGTAACTACGGCACACTACGGCCCATCTTAACTACCTTATGCCACTGCAACAAGCTAATGTTATTCCCACAACATTTTAGGCAATCATTCCCAAATGATTCAAACAAATTCAAATTCAAATGACTGCGGCAATTGGTAACGTTTCTAGCCACGGATATGAGACCCAACTCTGTAGTGGAACCTGCAGGCTTTATGAAACGCTAATGTATTCGAGCTCTGTTAGAAAATTCCTTTACAGGCCATTTCAGTCACACTATAATTCCTGTTTTGTACAAAAAAAACAAATGCCCAAATTATTGTTAATTCTAATACATTTAGAAATGTCTCCATCACAGCGTTCACGTCTCCCGATACCCCTTTGACACACACTGCCAAGAACTACAACACCATCTGATACCTGCCTATAAGCTGCCTGGGTCAAGGCAAGATGGAGGGACCAGTGAGGGTCAGCAGAACCATTAAAGCCATTAAGGCTCCACCACTAGCACCAGCACAACCCTCGGGCAGCTGAAGGTCTACAGACGTACACCAGAAGAAGAAGAAGAAGAAGGAGCTGCTTTGTTTGACATGCTGCCAAGAACACACCCCAGAAGATGGGTCACTCAGGTACGACTCCATCATTGTTCAAAGCAAGAAAACACATACTTTATAATGTTAGTTTAATGAATTAAATATTTTAAGCATCAAGGAAATTTCTACTTTCTGCTGCATTAAATCAAACTGTGACACCAGTGTGTCGCATTGAACCAAACTGGGAATTCTGTAAACTGTTAAACCCATTTTAGACGTATGAATCAACATTGAACATTGCGCAGGAGCCCTGTGACATGTACACACAAATATTGGGATCTACACAAGTGAAACACTGCGGCACTGGACAAACAAGCACACACACACACACACACACTTCCTACAAATACCTGGACATTACAATGACATCTACTTTAATTACACAGCATAAAAAGTAGAGTTTTGTTTGCTGAAATTGCATGAAAATACAAATGTAATGCTCTTTTATGTGACCAGAATGATGGTACAGCACTGCTCCGGCCATACACACCATCCTACTCGCACACACACACACACACAGTAAGTATTTAAATGTACCGTGCAGTGTACAGTATGTCACTCTTGAGTTCACAGAAACATACCTCAGATACACACATAGAAATGGGCATATATACACACCATGCAGTTACAAGTTAATGTATGCCTACACACACACACACACAGCTCTCTGCGGTGTAGTGGCGTGGTAGTGGAGCTCACCAGGTCGTCCAGGATGGTGACGGGGAAATCGAACATGCACATCTTGACAGGCTGAGCGAGGGCTCTGTGCAGGCTGAACAGGGACTTGGCTTCCATGGTGCACACTGAACGCACCGCACAGCCGCCGCTCGGCCGCTCGCAGCAAACATACACCAACCACAAATAATAAAACAAGAAAAGAAAAATCAAGAAGGAACTCCCCGAGCTGTCTGCTCGCTTGCTCGCTCGCTCTGCCTCTCACTGAAGACTGCAAAGAATCCGTCTCAGAGAGAAGGAAAAAAAAAAGAGGAACCCTCCACCTCTACCTCCACCTCCTTCCTCCTCCTCCTCTTCTTCCCAGCCACCAACAAACCCTGCACTCTCCTCGTTTCCCTCCCTCTTCCTCTTCTCTTTCCTCCTCCTCCCTCCCTGCCTGCCTGCCTGCCTCCCTCACCAGGGAGCGTCTTAACTGTCAGCAGCTGCTCTCTTGTCTCTCCGTCTTCTGGAGGTATTGCCCAACACTCAGCTGTTGTGCCACAACCGCAGTGTGTTTGCTTTCTTCTTCTTCTGTGACGTTACAGGCTCAGGCGCTCAGGCTTGCCACACAGCCGCATACATCTGCCAGACCCACAAAAAAAAAAAAAAACCTTGCCAAATGAAATGCAGCAGGTACACAGAGAGGCTGCGAGTTGCCGTCTTGACTCTCTTCTGCTTCATTATGCTGCAGCGATTAATCAGGAGGGAGGACCGGCTGTGTTTGGCTCCTGTAGTGTCAGACTGTCTGTGTGCGCCCATTAAAGATGAAGCAGGGTGACTGCTTCAGAGGCTGATGTATGAATCAGCTCTCATTAATGTTGCTGGTAAATGTGGAACCAGACGTTCTGGCAGGTTACCAGCCCCCTGTGGAAAACTGTTTTCTTTGGTAAATATCTGTCGGGACTCCTCTCCCTCCTCCTGATTAAATCTTTGGTGGTATCAAAGTAAGTAAGTGCGGTGGCGCGTCTTCACCGCGCCCGTCTGAGATCCGGAGGAATAAGTAAATCACACAGTGACGTCTTTCTCTAAAGATTTTTGGTGATCAAATTTGGCATTTGCTGTGTGGCACTCCTTTCTCTGTCCGTCCATGCTGGCTTCACATTTAATTCAATCTACTGAGTACAGCTCATGTAAAGGGACACAGTGTTTTCATGAGTGTTTCTCATATGTAGGGTTGCAGCGATACACCGGTTCCAAATTATACCGTGATATAAAAGTTGACGGTTATCATACCAGGTGCATTTGCTTATCAATAATTCTGAATAAAAGTGGACGGAGAATCTCCCCTTTATTTTACTTAGTTTCTAAGGAGAGACTTTTTACACACACTTCCATTAACAAAATGGTTTCATTCATTTTCGGTAATCACTTATCCTGTTGGAGATCGTGTGGGGTGGAGCCTATCTCTGCTGACACTGGGCGAGAGGCGGGGTTCACCCTGGACAGGTCACCAGACAGAAGCCCTTTTTAAACAGGAATTGTATAAATTTGCAGGAAAGCCCAATCAGTCTTCTTTCAGCATTGGCAGTATAAAAACAAAATCAGGGAGTGCAGCAAAATGCCGCCTACCTACTTTTGTTCATACAGAATGTGCCTTTTTCGGGGCAATGGGGGGCGTGAGCAAGTAACAAAACGTGTAGCTCAGCGTGTGACGTAAACAGTGACGTGGGAGGGAAGCCGCGGCTGGTCAGGCGGTGATTCTCTCGTAAGTCGGCCCGTCCTTCACCGTCCCCGTCATCTGACGGTTAACAGCCTCTTCGTTTGCGAGGGCAAGGAGGGCGCGCAATTCCTTGTCTCCCCAGTTGCTCATCTTTACAGTGTCAGTCAGGTTTGTGTTTCCCTCTTGCCAATCTGGAAATCCATCAGTAAAAAAACAAGGCACTGGAGGCACTGCCTGTAGTTTTTCGAGAGTTTAGCTATATCACATTTTCCATGTCACTATATCACCGTTTAGACTAATCTGATGTTTGTTAAGTCTATAAACACAATGACTGAACAAATGTTACTATTTCTGTGTGCACGTTTTGTAATTAGCATGGTTATCGTAGATTAGCTGGGCTAACCGTTAGCTGTTAACGTTAGCCGTTAGCGGTGTCTGTAATAACCATAGACTGTATAAAAATAAGGTAATAACTCAAACGGTTCGTGAATAAAATATTTTTTCCAGCGGATATCGTAGTTACAACATGATTGAGCTAGCAAAGCAGTTTTGTGTTGCTATGTGTGGTATTTATTCAGTTATGGGAAATCACGATGTCTAGAAAGCATCAGTGGCTGCAGCTGACAGGGACAGTTAGCAAAGCTAACATCAGGACGTCATCTGTTAAAAGCCTCCCGTTGTCGGATACGACATGAAACTACTCCAGTTAGCTCAATCATGTTGTAACTAAGACATCCGCTGGAAAAAAAAAATTTTTCGTTCAAACTCAAAGATATTTCCTCTAGCGATGTTACCACACAGAGCAAAAACAGGACAATGATGGTGTGAAACAGCAGAGGCACTTTGTCAACCCGCTGAGTTAAGCTAGCAAACAGTGTTACGTCTTCATAATGGAGACGGAGAGAAAGTAAGAAAATTAAACGGGACGCTATTCATTAATTCCTCTGTATTTTTATATTACTACTTTTATCTGCTCCCATTTATCTTGATAAAGTTAATGCATTACGCCGTCATTTCAAACACTTCCTGTATCTATTTCAAATTAAAAGCCCCTTATAACTTCAGTTGAGAAAATCCCTTCATTTTCTAAATAGGCTTTTATTGTGAAACATTTGCAGGAACTTCCTGTGGAGGATTCAGTGACTTGCATGTTTGCATGCTGTACTTCAAATGTAGCTCCTGACATCTGGTGGCACGTTTTACGTTTTACGCTGCAACAGCAGTTCGGCTGTGACATGAAAGACAATCGGGGATAATTGGCGAGTACCAGCGTGTAGTGTGTCATGTCTGTCAGCAAAGTCACGGCACGATTTTATGACTCCACTAATGTGACATAGTGACTTTCAGAACGGGCATAAAAGTCGTGGAGTGTGAACCAGGATTACATGTTACTGTTATTACTGATTGTTAATTACACATGTGCATCTATCAAAACATATGCGACAGTTTAAAGGTAAATAAGAGCATTTTGTGTCTAACTTTGGATCAAAATAACCATATTTCAGTTTGGATGAACAATAGAAATAAAAGGAAATAAAGACTAGAACATACTCACTTTTACCTGGCAGATTTTTTTTTCCATGGAGGAGCTACTGAACCATCAGGTGTTCTGAGCAGTAAATGTTAAAGCTTTCAAGATGAATCAGTGATGAATATGAAAATGTCACAGATTATCACTGTTAGTGTGCAGAAGTCACACGTCTGAGTGCGAGTGATGTTTGTGTGAATCTGTTGGTGTTCTGCTCCAACATTTGACAGCTAATCTCACTCACCCAATAATATCTATTAACTGGCCAATTAATTATTAGGATATTTTTTTTAAGTTATGGCTCAACATAGACAAAAAGATGTCTTTCTGTGTGGACAAAACAAGAGTTGCAACAATTGCTCAGTCCACAGAAAATAAATCAACTATTTTGATGATCAAATAATAGTTTTAGTTGTTAAAAGAGGCAAAATGTGACTGTTTCCAGCTTCTCAAAGATGAGGATGTGATGCTTTTCTCTGTCATATGATCGTAAACTGATCTATTTAAAAATATCATCTTGGGCTGTGGAAAAATAAAAAACTATTTTTCACCTCGCTTTTATAGACAAAATGTTTAATTGTAAAACCAATCTGAAGGTTAATCTATTATGAAAATAATCATTAGTTGCTGCCCTATACAGAAACATAACGTTTTAGACAGTGCAAGTGTTATTTCACTTTTTAAAATAGTGCTGCAAGTTGGACAAAAAATGTTGCTCTCTGTTTCCAAACAATTTAAAGGCAGCAGCTTGCTCACAGGTTTTTCTTTTACTCTTCTTCATCTCCACTGAATGACAGTGAACAGTGAGTGAGGTGAAGCAAAAATCATAGACTGTATCTATGCATTTGATTAATTCTGCATCCCATACCAACATGGTCATAAAGTTAATTTAAGTATGATTGTTTTGACGACAGCAGAGGGCTTCCCCACGAATGAATTCGCCATATAACATTAACTACGGTAGCTGTAAAGGAAACTGACTCATCTAAGAAATGATGTTACCTGGGGCTATTTCATTAGGATGAAATGACATAACGTGAATAAAACTTTAATACATTTGCTTATCCATGAACTTGATTTCTGCCTGAGTCACGCTGTCGGTTGTTTAACAGCGGAGATGACAACAAAATCATAAAAGTCCATCTTTTGTTACTGTTTCGATCTGATTCAGATTCAGATTTCTTTACTGTCATTGTACAGACATACAACGAAATTCAGGTGCACTCAAGGACTGGGCTCATAGATAAAAATAAGTAATAAATACTAATAAAAATAATAAATAAATGCCTCAGTTCCACTCACATCAACACAATTGCGGTTGCCATGCACTCATTTCCAACGTCCGCAGTGTGAAATGGGATAAAAAAACTGCTCATGCATATTATTGCACAGAAAATAAGTTATTGCACTAAACATGGAGAGACCCCTGGTGTCAGAAGTGACATATTGTGTGTATAAGTCCTCCAGGTACACTCAAGGTACACTGTGACTGATGCTGCTTGGTTTACAGCCACTTGCTGATACCCATTTGTAAGAAGCTGGTATATTGAGGGGCTCAAGCTTAATCTGCAAAGTCGAGTTTGATTCGTGTTTCATCACCCAGGTGCTCTTCACTGCATCGATTACATTTCATCACTATGAGCTTTCAAAGCCTGCAGTCAGACTCCTGCCGCGTGGAAACACGTCGCACTAAACTGAGGCTGTGTCTGAAGAGAAACTAAAACTTTACAGAACATTTACTTTCACAATAAACTGAAGGTTGTCAGTCTGCGTTGTTTTTGTCCTGCTGTGTGCAGGTGGTTCCCCACAGCAGCAGGAGTCCATTACAAACACTTTCCCCTCCGACCGGACTGAACCTGAAGGCCCAAACAGCCTCCTGCAAACTTGCAAACAAACTGAGAAGTATTTCCAGTCAACCTCGTCGTATGTAGGTCACACGGCTTTTACCCCAAATGGCTGAAACCGTGATAGAAAGGAAGCAAGATTGCCTTGACCTGAAAAAAAAAAAACAGCCTCAGAGCTGTGACAACGTGTCTGTACTTTGTTTTTGAAAGCCTCTGAGGTTTTCATTTTATCGCACCTATCACACAGGCCATGCTGCTGCTACCACTTTGCTTCTGTGTTTCATCATCGTGCAAATGTTCTCAACTAAGCTGAGCTCAGTTCAACATGCAGGCTGCGTAATTACGTTACTGAGTCTTTGGGGAGATACATTGCAAAATAAAACACAACGATCCTGCAGAATGAGCGAAGAGCATCACAATCATTTAATTTTAAAGCTCCTCTTTCTTTCACTCGGCGGCTAATATTTGCATTTTCACAGGACAGTCGGTCTAAATATTTTAAGTGTGCGCTGGCTCCGAGTCCAGGCCTGTAGTCTTGGGGAATTTAAACAGGGAACAAAGGCAGAATTCAGCCCTGATTCACATGCAAATGATGTTCGACATCGTGATTTAAGAGTACAGCAGCGAGTGAAGATGAAGTGCTGTTGCCTTCAAAAAAACACAGAGACAGTAAAAGAAGAAGACGAAGAAGGAGAAAGAAGACGAGAGCGCAGCTGAAGGGAAAAGAGCGAGAGGGCCTGAAACACCACTGGGAACTGCTTTCAGATGCAGAGGCCGTCCCACGGCTGAATACTGTAGGAGAGCCGTTGTCATGGAAACAGGGAGGCAAAGCCGGCTCTTCATAGGGCTACATAAGACCAACCCCCTCCCCCTCCACTCCACCTCCTCCCTTCCTCCTCTACAGATACCCAGCCAGGACAGGAAGCCGGACTGTAACCTGCAGGTCTGCTTCCTGTGGCCTCAGACAAAGACAGGACGGGCGGCGCAGGTACACAAGACCTCAGTTCATCATCATCATCTGCAACACGTGACGACTGTAAACAATCGTTACCGCTCTCAGTGTCACCGTGTCCGGATAAATGCTGCTTGGACGCGATGATGACGTGTTCAGACGTCCACAACACCTCTCAGGACAACATGTAACAGGTGACTCACGATAAGAATTCAGAGTTGAACACAAGGCTCTGAGGTTCAGCACGCACAGAATCAGATAAATTCAGCACACAGAATCTGTTGAACCGTGCAGCTCTGTGTTTGCCCAGCTCAGATTTTATCTTGTGTTTTTGTCACCACAGCTGGCTGCTTTTGTTCTACTGTAAAGCTGCTTTGGTGGAGAAACTGCCTCCAAGTTTACAAGTGCAAAACCCAACGTCTTATGGTAAATTAAAAACAAAAATAAGAATATTAACCTGCCAATTATCGTCTTTACTGATTGTTTGACCCATAATATGTCAGAAAATAACACAAAAATGTTTCACATAGTCAAAGCTTACGTCCTTAAAATAACGACCAATAGACTGATGCAAGAATGAATCCAAAAACCCGGACATTCGTCAGCATATTAGCACTCTCAGTTCTCTGGTTTTGAAGTCGCTGTTTTTTTGGCAGGTTTTTGGTCCGATGCCTGAAATAAGGTCTGTGGTTAAACACAAGCTGAAGAGACTCCCACGTATTGTTTTACAACAAACATACGTCAGTAAATACTGAATCAAAGTAAATACCATCAGGCCGAACACTGCTTTACAGCCACGTGGTAGGGATGCTAAGTCGTGCGATCACGGTTTAGCTCGTTTGTAACCTAACATTGGCTTTTCACTTCTGGTGTTTGTAATTAGACTTCAAAAATCATTAGAGTGGTATTCATTCGTGGAGATTATCTAGCTGAACAAAACCTGTAAGTATCATAAACATCTGTTTGCCACAGAGCTTATTTTCTGCAAAAATCCAGCCCTAAAATAATATCACAATATTAATTTGCAATAACAATATTCTTGACGACGTAACAAATTAGTTTAAAAAAATACACAACACAGAACTGCAACAAAACAAGTGATCTAGTTTCACAGTTTGCTTCAAATATTCAGTAAAAACTAAAATGATCTCTGTTTGTGAACAACAACAGTAACTCAGAGTGAGATTCAGATTCTGTTACAATATAAATAGTTCAATTAAATAAAATCTACCACAAATTACACATTTAAACAGCTCCCAAACACAAAAAATGTCCCCTGGGATCTATTTATATAAATCAACAGGTGATTTCCTAAAAATTATACCGTATTATTGTGAAAGAGATGATATGGCACATCCCTGTCCCACAGGCTTTTTGACGAGGGGACCATGACGACACTAACTTTCACGTTAGCCTCCAAAAAAGTCATACCTGCAGCGCTGCATGATGATGTTAAGTTTAAGCTGTGTGTTGTTTGTAATTGCTTGTATTAATGTTTTATTAATACCTTTCGTGTCTTTTTATTAAAACAATTCTGTCTCTGAGGGAGATAAGCTGAAACACTTCCACTCAAATGTACAATACTTTGTGTGCTCTGGGGTAACTTTTTTGTCGTTAGATGGATTTCTGCAGCAGAAGGAACCTTGAATGATTTTCAGTCACATGTTGCTTTATTCACAAAATAAAAAGAAAGTAAATACGAAAGTGGGGAAACATGCTGCCTTCAAGTGTTTATAAATGCTCAGAAGGTTAAAAAATAACCTCCGAAAACTGACCAATAATTGTCGTGTTAAAACAGATTGTATTTTCAACATTATGTTGATATATCTGTGCTAAATATGTGTTAATGTTGACAGCGGTCCTGATGCCATTATTTTATTTTGAAGCCATTCCTGCCTGATGATTATAGGATGGTTGATTTATTGTGAACCCCAGAAAACTGACTATGATCAGCAAGCAGGCGGCTTATATCCATATTTTTGCCAGATGTCTTCCTTGAGTGTGTTCAGGAAAAATCACGAGATCCAATGATTTAACCTGCTCTTGAAAATAAAATGTGATTCATCTCTATTTTTCATCTCATGTGTCAGAGCACAGACATCAATAACAGCCTGTTTTATGTCCTTCACAGCAAAAACACCTCAAAAACTGAGAGTAATCGATAAATAAAAACCCTGAATGTGCAGCAGCCAGCCTCCATGTTTCTGGCCTGCAGAGTCTCGGGATGGAAAACTTTCATTTCACTCAGCATGAACACGCCTGCAAATGATTACAGTGTCTGAGCACTAACACACTAAATCTGATCCGGTCACTTGGAAATTACAAACGTGGACAGTCGTGCCTTAAAGGAAAACAAATTAGAGCTCAACAAACTGCTGACGATGAACCGAGTAAGCAGAGCAAAACAGTCTCAGCAACAAGTCCAAATGTTACAGCGCTCCTGCGTTTCTGCAACACTGTTCATACATTTCTCCACAGCACAGAAATGCTTTCGACAAGACATTTCAAGGACAGGCCCTCCCTCCATACACACATAACTAATGCTCCCGAAAAAAAAAAGAAAAAGAAAGAAAGAAAGGCCCTCGAGACTAAAAACTGGAGAGAAAATGTCTGATTCTTGTCACATTCCATCAGACAAAGAAGTCAGATATGCTTGGAGTGAAGTCAAGCTTCAAGAACAGAGTGGTTTCTGGAGCGCCGTGCAGAAAATGGGAGCAACAGAAAAAGCGTACGGCTTTATCTCCAGTTCCTACAATGGTGCGGGGAAGAAAAGGCAAGTAAATGTCTCAAAAGAGGATAAACATCAATAATACCAGCGAGAGGAAACAGGATTAGGAGGAGGGGGAGAAAAGAAGAATAAGAAGAGGTTGTTTACAGTGAAATCCAGTGTGTGTGTGTGTGTGTGCGAAGGTTAAACAGACCCTTTAAACAGAGGCAGTGGGACGCCTCATATCTCACACAGAGAGCTCAGCGGTGACCTTTGACACCGATAAATAAACCTTGCAGCGTGATAAATAAAGTTAAGTATTAAAACTGCCTGTTTAAAAATATTTCACTTTATTATTTCTTATTTCAAACTGGCAGATCTGCGATTTTTTAACGCCAAACAGACAAAAAGAGGAAGATAAATAATCACAGTGAGTCCATCTTTCTGTGGATGAGCTCACGTCCACGTTGACAGCCTGAATTTCGCTCTTAAGGACTGATTTATTATTTCCTGTTTACGTGACGTGACCGAGCTACGTCTCGAGTGCATCATCATCTCAGTTCTTGTGATTTTTAAAAACCTGTCTTTCTCTCTCACAGGCCATAAATCATCTATGAAATATCTCCATAGTGATCTATAACGGCGGTTTCCAAAAACCCTGAAGGGAGCACAAGATAAATGTGAGTGGTTACCAGATAATAAAGACAACAGAGAGAAGAACAAAAACATTGTTCTCAGACACCAATTATATTATCCTGTCTCCATTTCTAAAATAATCAGTAGTAATTTAAATTTGTCATGATATGATCTTATTATCTTTTGGTGTTGCAAATTTCTGTGGTCCAAATTAACGATTCTGTGCCAGCTGTGATTTAAAAACGAACCTTTAAAGGTCCAGTGTAGGATTTAGGGGGATATATTGGCAGAAATAGAATATAAGTATGTTTTCTTTAGTGTATAATCACCTGAAATTAGATCTGTTTCTGTTTTTGTTACCTTAGAATGAGACGTTTATATCTACCATGGGAGCGTGTCCTCGTCTGTGGAGATCACCATGTTGCACTGCCATGTATGCTACTGTGAAAGTCTCTATTTTCCTCCAAGACATTTCTTTTTTCAGATTTGGAATCAGTAGCTAGCCTCGCTAAGGAGACTCAAGCTTAGCCATCTCTATTAAGATTTGGCAAATTTAATGAAAAGCCGCCCGGGCCGTTAACATATCATGCACATGGTTGACAAGATGTTAGAACATCGTTTTATTCAGCGTATAGGCTACACATTTGGACACTTGGAAAATGTAAGAATCACTTTAGTGCTACAACAATGATAAAGGAAAACTGAAATGTTAAGAGAAGTTAGAAGAAACACTAGCCCTTTTTAAGCAGGAATTGTGCAAATTTGCAGGAAAGCCCAATCAGTCTTTTTTCAGCATTGGCAGTATAAAAACAAAATCGGGGAGTGCAGCAAAATGCCGCCTACTTTTGTTTATACAGAATGCGCCTTTTTCGGGGCAATGGGGGGCGTGAGCAAGTAACAAAACGTGTAGCTCAGCGTGTGACGTAAACAGTGACGTGGGAGGGAAGCCGCGGCTGGTCAGTCCTTCGGCGATTCTCTCGTAAGTCGGCCCGTCCTTCACCGTCCCCGTCATCTGACGGTTAATGGCCTCTTCGTTTGCAAGGACAAGGAGGGCGCACAATTCCTTGTCTCCCCAGTTGCTCATCTTTACAGTGTCTGTCAGGTTTGTGTTTCCCTCTTGCTACTAGCTGCTCGCTAATTCCTGCTATCAGCTGTTTCCTGTTTATCTACCACCAGTGGCTCGCACGTGCGGCATCATCAACAGCCCCTCCCGTTGCAGAAGGCCACCTCGGCCTCGGGCTGAGGCGCTCTGAGCATGCTCCACAGTTTCCGCCCCGGGCTTTGACCCGAAATCCAATAGCATTAAATGTGTAAGAGAAGAAGAAGGAGGTAACAACATGGAGAAATCTACATCCAGAGCCGTGACTTTTTGGACGGACCAAATGTACAGAGCTGTAAAGTTGTCCACCATGGTAGCAGTTAGCAGCTAGCTAACCGTAGCTAACTTGTTTGTCCATTGTTTGGTCTGTGACGTAATAGGTCAACAGGAAAAAGGTCCAATACTAACAAGCTGAAAGGGGGCATATCTCCACCTATCGTAGAGGAGTCGCACATACTTGGCTCAATAAAACGTGTCTATTTCCAAATTATGTTGTAATAAAAATGTCAATCACATCATCAAACCCAAATATATAAATTTCATTCTACAGACATGTAAAAATTATCTAAATAAAAAGAAATTCTGTGGTTAAAATGGCAGATTACAACACATGCCTGTCATAAATTAGGCTGCTAATATAGTCAGAGCAAGTATGTGAACACAAATAAATGTTGTGTACAGAGCAGACAGAAGCAACAGGAATCTAACAATATGGAGAAACAGAATATCAGGCAAATGAAGTACAAATATATAATATTTAGTAAATATTATGAGCAGTAAACAAACGTTTTGGGGTTATTTTAACTGAATAAATCACAAGTCATTCATCTGTTTTCTACAACCACCTATTCCCAGCATGCACTGGGAAAGATGCAGAGTGCACCAACACAAACACATTCACAGCGACTTCAAACTCCAGATTTTTCACCTCCAGAATGTTCACGCAGAAACGATGAATCAATATCAAACAATTAACAGGAATTGATTAATTTCCTGCTGAGTGACTAATGGATTAATTGACTAAGAGTTTCCCGATCAGCAACACGAGACCTCTGCTCCTCTCATCTCTGATGCTCTGATGTATTATTGATGTGTCAGCTTTTGTTGTTTATGGTCATTGATGTTGCTGTGCGAGTAAATGGGAGGAAGTAACCCCCCCCAACCCCCCCGTGACCTCCCACAGTTCTTGGACAGAGGACGTTCAGAGCTCAGCTGACTGGAGGACGTTTCCTCGACAGCTTCCGGTCTGCAAACACCAGTTTATAATTTATTGTTTAGCTGTTAAAATGTTAGAAAATAAAAATAAAATGCTGGCTGTGAGTTCCCAGAGCCCAAAGTGACGTCTTTTAATTGCTTATTTTTGTCTGACCAAGTACTAAAAACCCAAAAAGAGTCCATTTATAATGAGATGAAAAAAGAGGAAAACTAATGATAATTTCAGCACTATTTTACACCCTTTATGGCCAATATTCATTTAAGAATTTATACAGCAACACAGAAGGATTTACATGTTTGTTTACAGGATTTTCCAGTGAATATTGTTTTATTCTTATTTTACAGTGGTGTGAATCACCAGAGGCCCCATTATGATGTTATCATGATACTTAAGTCACGATACATTATTATTGTTATTATGACATATATCACGATATATTGCAATTTATTTGTTCTTCTCGACTCAAAATTATGTCCCAGATGAAAAAATTTAAAAGAATTAAAAATGAAAATAATATAATTGTTTCCAAAATTTAACTAGTGAACTAAAGAAGCAATTTATTTTTCTATATCGCGATATTACACTGTAATGATTTTCCCCCACTTCTGTTATTTTATGACTGTAACTTACAAATATTTCCATTGTCAATAAATCATAAAATGTCAAAAATTATGAAGAACCTTCATCACAAGATCCCAAAAATATGTTATCACAATATCAAATGTCTTAATGTGTCCCACACACTGAGGATGTGAATCACCAGATCCCCACGATACGATATTATCACGATACTTAAGTCACGATACAATATTATTGACATTTTAAATGTTTTGCAATATGCTGAGTATTGTGATGACATATATTGTGATTTATTACTATTTTACAACCGCGAATTATGTCCCCAAACAACTCATGTTTTACCTAATGCGATAAAGTTTTCACAATTTATCTAGGGAACTAAAAAAATTATTCATTTTATTATTCTAACTGGTGACCCAAAGTTTAATTTGCATTTACAATATTAATAATTTAAAAAAAAAAAAATTTAAATACATTAAAAAACGTTCTTGGTGCTTGTGTATCGATACAGTACTGCCACGCAAAATATTGCTATACTATGTTGTGTATCGATTTCTTCCCCCACTCCATCACCTACTGTAAAAACAAACAAACAAAGGAACAAAAACGAAATATACTCAGTTTACAGTGATATAAATGTTTGAGTTTTTTACATGATAAACGACTCAAATGCTTAATCGCTTTATTTATGTCTGGATTAACTGATGTATTGTTTCTTCAACTGGCAGAAAATTTATTGCCAACAATTACGATACAACAATGTGGAGCTCAAATGCCAAAATTCTTCTGATTACAGCCTCTCGGGTCCTAATTTTCTCAGTTTTATTTAATTTGTGGATAGTTGGAACCTGTATTGACATTTTTCACAATATTTCTAGTGAATTAATTGTAAAAAATCCACATACTGAAAAAAAGATAATAAAAGAATTGCAAGTCGCAACGCCAATTTTATAAAAATTGTGATTTTTTAATCTAATTTTTTTAAACAAACTAATCAATACATACACTAATTGTTTCACACAGATTAGTTTCGAACTGAACTGACCTCTTTTTGGTCTCTTGATTGAACCCAAATTTCTACCCAGGATTAACGTCTATGTCTAAGTTTGTCAGGCAAATGTTAAATACATAACAAGTGAAACATTACAGGCATTTCTATCTGCAGATAAGTAGTGTTAAAACACAGAAAATCTATTGACCAAAAATAGAAAATTAATTAAGTGGTTACATGATTTATAAAGACAATGAGCCAAGTCGTCTCATGTTGGATTCAGCTTCTGCTTTTATTCTGCTTTATATGATTGTAAACTGAATATTTGTTTTTTTGAACTCTTGGTGACAGAAAATAATTAAACCAAAGACTGCTACTGGCAATTTTTCTAACATTTTAAGGACAAATTGATTTAAAAAAATGCAGCCTTGAAATGATAAAAGACACAAATATCTAATTAATGTGAAAATACTGTGACACTAAGAGTCAAAAATCACCACAAAGCCAAACTGGCCTCTTTCTGGTGACTGTGCTGCTGTGAAACCCAAATTTCCACCCTGGATTAAAAACAGTCTTAGTTTGTCACACAAATGTTAAATAAAAAATTTATATCTTAAGGTCTCATGTTGGTTTCACGTTCTTAATCTGATTATTTCCTGCTTTTTTCTGCTGTAAATTGAATATATTTTGTTTTTTTAATGCTGTTGGTGAAAGAAAATCTGGGAGCTTGTTATTCAGTGTTAAATGGACAAAAAAGCAAAATGACTGCAGCTTTAAATGGATGCAAAACACAAAAATCAAAGTGAAGTGAAATACTGTGAAACTGCAAATAAAAAATCAGCACGATGCCAGACTCCATAGGTGCGTGTCTAAAAACACATCGCAGCAGGAGACCCAGTGGGAGAGTCTTCAGCAGAGAGCTGGGACTGATGGGAAATGTGTGTCATTGGAAAAGGTATCGATCACCTGAAAAATTAATGCTCACATCCTCAGTGTGATCAGACTCAGGCTGAGATGTGAGATTTAATTAACGCCCTGATTACCACACGCGTATGCTAATGAGCTCAGGTGTGAATTTTAAACACGAACCCAGTGACTTTACTGGTGGGTTGTTGTTTTTTCTTACCTGTTTTTCCAGCATGATCATTCTCTCAGTATCATGACCTTCATGGAGTGTGTGTCCATGCGAGTTCAGGTTCACCGTTACACACACTCCTCCTCCGCCAGCATCTTCACGGATGAGCCAGAGATGAATAAAAAGCAAAATCAGGACAAATGGTGATGAATTAAAAGATGGTGTGAGCTAACTCGGCTGAGCGGCTCTTTATCCTTGAGAGAAATGTCCTCAGCGGCTGCAACATGTCTCCACATCCATCATAAAAGGAGAAATGCAGGAGTGTTTGTCGGCGGAGGAGTGAACGGGGAGGTGGAAAAAAACAACCCACGGCTAGCTGCTAACGTTAGCAGGCTGCTAGCAGGCTAAACCCAGCGATTATCAAAATTTCATTTGTCTCCTCCTGCCTCCATCCATCGCAGCTCCTTCCCTCCTTCCCGTCAGACAAACACGGCGGGGCAGCGTCCTCCTCCAGCGGCCGCTCGCACGACTAGATCCGCGCCGAGGCTCGACGACGACATCGCAGCGAGGAGTGGTCAGTCCCGGCGAGGATGTGAGCGCCTGAGCGGGGCGACACTGATGCTTAATGGATGCTGCTGGTGGGGAATCACCGCACTGGACACAAGACGCTGCTGCTGCTGCTGCTGCTGCTGCGGGCACACACACACACAGGAGCATCCCGGAACAACGACGCTCCTGAACGCAACACACGTCAAGAGATGCGGAGGCGACACTGACGCTCTTGAACACACCATTCATGTGTTCATTTGTAATGCATACTTTTAATTTTTAAAAATAATAATAATAAAGAAGGATAACATAAGAGTGCAAATGCATTAAAAATGATAAAAGTGCATATTTTCATTACAGAAGAACCCAAATAAAATAGATCATTTAAAAAAAAAAAACTAAAAAAAAACCTAAAATAAATACATAAAAATTACACACTTTAAAGTCCAAAAAATAAAATAAAATAAAGATAAAATTCAAATAATAAATAAAAATAATAAAAATACATCCTTTTAAGTCTAAAAAATAATTTAAAAAAAATAAAGATGAAATGCAAATAATAAATAATAATAATAAAAATACATACTTTTAAGTCTGAAAAAATAATAAAAATAAAAATAAAATGAAAATAATAAATAAAAATAATAAAAATACATCCTTTTTATCATATTTTTAATTACATAAGAAATTGATTATTTTAATAATGCAAATCAAACTAAATACAAACACCAAAACTACTAAAATACTTTTGATTATATAAAAAAAATAAACAATAAATTAATCAATTAATAAATGAACATACATACTTTCAATTATGTATAGAAATATATTCAAAAGTTACTTGGATAATTGGATAAAAAAAATGATAAACTACAGTAGGATAAAATGCAAATAGATAAAAAAAATAATAAAAATACATTTATTACATAAAAAATCAGATAAGTGAGATTAATCAAAAAAATCAAAAATAAATGTATAAAATACATTCTTATATATAAAATAAAAAACTAAATACTAAAAACAAATACTTTTAATTATATAAAAATATAAACGATAAATACATGAATAACAAAGATGAATATACATACTCTCTAAAATATAATCAAAACTAAACACTAAAAATATAAAATTTAAAAAAAAAACAAAAATAAAGTAAGATAAAATGCAAAAAATCTTTATTTTAAAATAAAGTAAATGAAATAAAAAATAAATCAAAAAATACATACTTATTATTATATACAAAAACTCAGAGGTAAACACGAAAAATATATACTTTTAATTAAATATAAAATATAGAGATAAATAAGTTAATAAAATCGAAAATAAATAAATAAAGATACATGTAAAAATACATACCACATTTATAAATAAAATCAAAATAGATTAAATATATTCTTATTATATATTAAACTCAAAACTAAATGCAAAAAACATACTTTTAATTTTATATGAAATATAAATGTTAAATCAATATATAAAATCGAAAATAAATGAATAAAAATAAATGTAAAAATACATCCTTCAGGCATAAATATAATATACAAATAAATAAATAAAAAATAAATAAATAGGGAAATAAAATAATAAAAATACATACTTTTAATAATATAAGAGTGAAATAAAATAGAATAAGAAAATAAATAAATAGAAATAATTAGAAAATACAGACTTTTTATATTAAAAATAAAATACATAAAAAAAATCAATAAATAAAAAGTAAGAATAGAAAATATATGCTTTCAATCTAAACAAGCCCCTTCAAGCCAGCTGGCATGATCACAAAAACACACTTTCACACATGCACACACTATTATTATTACTATTATCATTATTCTTATTAATAACCTTGACCTTCGTGCCAAATGTCAGCCTCCTAGCCAAAAGACTGTGGCCACCAAAGTGTGGAGACATTTTGCCCCAAAAAAAGACTGACTAACCAACAGTGAGCTTTAGAGCTGCCAGTCACTGCTAAAAATCCTGAAATAAAATGAAATACATAAGTAAAATATAAAAAATATATATAGCAGCTGTAGCCAACAATGCCTGCAAACACTACAAAACAATCACGAGACATGTAAGTAAAACAGACGTTTGTTTAGATAAAAGCATTCAAACTTGGCAAAATTATAATCCCAACATGTTAAATACAAGCTATAGGACCCTTTGTTTTCTGTCCTTGAAAAAGTGACATGGCTTTGACGTTTTGCACAGTAGACCTCGTCATATGTGCCACTCTGATGTATAAAGTCCTTGTAGTCTCTTGCACTGAAGCACTTACAGGTGATGTGAGTTAGATCCGTAAGGGCTCAGGGTTCAGGGTTCAGGGTTCAGGGTTCAGGGTTCAGGGCTCAGGGTTCAGGGTTCAGGGCTCAGGGTTCAGGGCTCAGGGTTCAGGGTTCAGGGTTCAGGGCTCAGGGCTCAGGGTTCAGGGTTCAGGGCTCAGGGTTCAGGGCTCAGGGTTCAGGGTTCAGGGCTCAGGGTTCAGGGCTCAGGGTTCAGGGTTCAGGGTTCAGGGCTCAGGGCTCAGGGTTCAGGGTTCAGGGCTCAGGGTTCAGGGCTCAGGGCTCAGGGTTCAGGGTTCAGGGTTCAGGGCTCAGGGGGGACATTGGGCCCCAGACTTTGCACGGCCCTGCAGCCTGTGTGCCTGCACACAGCCTGACAGGCCTCACCCAGGGCAACAAAGCCCGGAAATCGCCTCCCTCGCAGTGCACTCTGGGACTTTATGTAAAAGCAGCATGGCGGCCGCCTGCACCAGAGCGCTGTGTAAGGTCGGTCGGAGCGTCTTGGAGTCTCCGGCCGCCCGTCGGCCCGGTACCGTCTCCTACCTGCTGGGGAATGTGAGCGCACGCGGGTCCAGGAGGGCGTACGGTACCGGCGGGACCGGGTCCGGCTCCAAGCTGCTGTCCTCCCTGCGGACAGGAGCAGCAGGAAGCCGCAGGCTGCTGGGCTGCGCCGTCCTGCTCGGCGGAGGTCTGGGTCTGTACCACACCGTGAGGTTCAGGCTCCAGCAGCACCTGGCCGAGGAGGAGACCAAGGTGAGTCCGCTCACCTGAGCGTCTGGGCGGTCACAGTGTCCGCAAGTGTCCCGCTCATCTCCGGTGGCTGTGTTCCTTTGTTACCTAACTTCATGTGTGCAGACAGGGTCACCTGGATACTCAAGTACAGTATCTGAGTATTTCCATTTTACTTTATACTCCATTACATCTCTGAGAAATATTCTGCTTTTGCTCCATAATATTTTGACAGCACAAGTTACTTAACAGATTCAGTTTTTAAATAATACAAAATATAAATTAACTCATAAATTAAAATGAGCTCCACCTTTAACAGCTGCAACATTAGAGTGATGACCTCATTAATGCATCAATAATTAATCCTCTTATGTTAGTATTTTCTCTGGTGATACTTAATATTGCTGCGAACATTTTCCGCTTCCACTCAAGTGAAACATTTGAACAGGGGCGTCACAGTGGGGGGGAAGTGGGACTGATTACTCAGGGCCCCAGCGGGATAGGGGCCTTTGAAATGGGTTAATAAATGTTTGGTTTTGTTTGCAGCCTTTTTATTTCTGATTAATTTGTGCCATAACGAAAGTAAAACTGGCTGCATGAATCAGTTTAAAGAGAACATTTTATAGAAAAACAGTGGAGGCTATCTGAGGTCCTTCTCACCCCTTGAAGGCACCAAATGATTTAGTCCACAGTTGCACTTGGATTCGTCTCTTTTCCCAATTTTCAGCCATTATCGGCCGCTGTTCTTCTTTGAGTTAGCAGCTAACTGCTAACAGCTACTTTTTAAATCTCCGGCGATGTATCTCACACAAAACATGTCGTCAAAACGTCACACCGATGCTGTCTATGATCCCGTCCTGCAAAGGGAAGGGAAGTTGGTGTTTCAGGGGAAAAGGCAAAGTGACTTGACAAAAAAACCCAGAGTGACATAAATCCTTGGATCAAGAGAGGAATGTCATGGGGCCCACAGAGAGTGTTGCATTGGGCCCAGAATTTGGCGCTACGCCACCAAACTGGTAACCTTATTTAAGGCGGTAAAAACACTGAATAAAGCAGTCTCGCGTTACAAATCAGTATTTGTCCTCTCTGATAACTTAAGATTTAGATGTTTAACAGGAGCCGAATTATCCACAGAGGTCTGCTCGTCTCTAAAACAAACAGACCAGGTGATTTCAATCAGTAAAAAACACAGAATAAAGCAGTTTCACGTTAAAGAAATGGATGTTATTTCCCAATGCTTTGGAGGCAACTACGGTGGCCGACGTGAAAACAGGAATGTCCCTGTCTAAAGCCAGTGTTTGGTTTGTCCTTTCTGGGCTTCTATAGAAACAAGCCTGTGCAACATGGCAACCTGCTCCTTATAAATGTCTCAATTTATGGTAACGAAAACACAACAGTTCTTATTTTCAGGTGATTATACGCTAAAGAAAACATACTTATTATATTACATTCCATCTCTGCTAATACATCCCCGACATCGTACACACTGGACCTTTAATGTTGGGTCGTCTCTCCTCTGTCGTCTCGTTCAGGCCCCAGAAGGAGGTCTGAAGTTGACTCTGTACCAGTACAAGACCTGCCCGTTCTGCAGCAAGGTGCGAGCCTTCCTGGACTACCACGGGCTGCCGTACGAGATCGTGGAGGTGAACCCGGTGATGAGGCAGGAGATCAAGTGGTCCACCTACAGAAAAGTGCCCATCCTGATGGTGAATGAAGACGTGGTAAGACACCTGATACCTGCCAACATGTTCCCCTCTACTGGAGTCTCTTCACCTCAGATAAAGTTTAAAAATGTTACTGTAATTCTACTGTTGCTGGCACTAAAGTCACCTCACACATATGAAGGGGAAGCTGCTGAAACTAAACTGCGAGTGCTATTTAATTTATGCATTTCATTTTCACTGAAAAGAAATATAATCTGGAATATGATTCATAGGACGGGGCATCTCTGTATCACCACAGTGCTTTGTTCGTAATGGTTTGTTGTTGCACATTTTACGTTTATGAAAAAACTGATAATTTGATTAATCGTGCAGCCCTAACTGAGGTAAAAACCTTTTCTCCACCTCCCTAACTCGGAGGTTTGATGAGGATTTTTTCCATTGTAATTTAGAAATGATTCTCTTTTTTATTTATTTTTTTTCTCCATAAATGTGCCGTTAACCTCAGAGAAACCTGTCATGTCTTCTTTTCTCTCTTTTGTTGTTCTGCAGCAACTGAACGACTCGTCTGTCATCATCAGCTCCATCAAGACGTATTTAATCAACAAGTAAGTTGTAGCTTCCGTCATGTGGTATGAAAGTGACCATTATAATGTGACCAGTAAAAGCAAAGGTTACTGTATTTGCCACACAAATAGTTTTGGTTTGACTTAGTGTTTTTCAAGATATATCTGTCTGAGATTTTGTGCCTCCACTGCTGTACACTGGAGATGATTAGAATTTAGTTTCTGGAGCTGAAAGGGCTGAAATAAAATATTACAACGCTGTTAAAAAATAAGTCTTTCTATTTAAAAAAATGTGTCCGGTGTTAATCCTCAGACTTCACTGTTAACAGCAGAGATGCAACAAAGAAAATTAAACCGCAACTATTTTATAATTAATGAATCAATTGAATCATCTTCTAAGCACAAATGCTGAAAGTGAACTGGAGAGAATTCCCGCACACTGTCCTTTTAAGAGCAATAAACATTATTTAATCAAGTTTAGATCCTCTGTTGTCTTCTGTTTGGGTGAACTGACCCTTTAAATGTGAGCTTTTTTTTTCTCATCCAGGGAGAAAAGCATGACTGACATCATCCGCTGCTACCCTGAGATGAAGGCGACCAACGACAGAGGGAAGCAGGTGACGGAGTACACCAACAAGTACTGGTTGATGCTGAGCGAGGCCGAGACTGCGGCGTTGTACCCTGAGAAGGCGATACAGAAGTAAGTCCAGACCTGCTTATTTTGAAAGGGTGTCTGTCAACCAATGGCTGAGTGTAGAAAAGTACACTTTTACTATTTTGATTTTGTTTTTTTACTGTGGTGTAAACTGCACGTTGTGTTTTTTCTCTCAGAGAGGAGATGAAGTGGCGTCAGTGGGCCGACGACTGGCTCGTGCATCTTATATCCCCCAACGTGTACCGGACAACCGGCGAGGCCCTGGCATCCTTTGACTACATTGTGCGCGAGGGCAAGTTTGGTAGTTTCGAAGGCTTCTTTGCCAAATACGTCGGCGCTGTGGCCATGTTCATCATCTCCAAAAGGCTGAAGAGTCGGTGAGTTACACAGGAAGTTGTCTCGCAGCGAGTATGAAGAGCTGTGTCTGTGTCCCTTGTGTCGTGGAAATGTTTCTGGTAGTTTTTATTTTGAACCTCAAAGTATTGATTCTTTCCTTTGTTGTTATTCAACAGACACAACCTGCAGGACGACGTCAGGCAGGATCTCTACAAGGCCGTCAACGAGTGGGTGGCAGCCATCGGCAAGAAGAGGAAGTTCATGGGTGGAGATCATCCCAACCTGGCAGACCTGGTGAGGGAAACACACCCGGCTCTGTCTCTCCTGACTTGCTTGATGATCCTCTGACTTCATGACAGAACAGCTTTAAAACTAATCCCTGTTTCCCTCCGTCTGCAGGCCGTGTTTGGCGTCCTCAGAGTGATGGAGGGGCCTGCAGGCGTTTGACGACATGATGGCGAACACCAAGGTCAAATACTGGTACAGCCGGATGGAGAGGGCGTCGCTCAACCACGAGGGGCGCGAATGAAGCCGAACAGGTGAAGGAAGGAGACTGCAGAACACCGAGCGCTTCCAGCCTCAAAAGGACTGAACAGTAAACTGTCGACACAGAAAGACAGCGTCCGGCATCAGGAAGCAAGAAGTCCTGCTTTTATTGTGGAAACGGTTTGATGACGGTCGCTGCTTCCCTGATTGACTACCTGATGAATTTAAACCTGTTAGCTGCAGACGTTTGTGTAGATAAAATACTGTCGCCAGATATTTAATTTGACCATTTAATGACCAAACTGCTTCTGTGGAGGACACGACACACCTTTCACTCATCTTAAGCACGTTTTACTGACCTCTGCTGGTTAACTGTGGGAACCGCAATAATTCAAACACATTTAACCCAAAGTTAAGTCGCATTTTTACAGTAGAAACAAAATAAATGAATCAGCATCTCTGACACAGCAATTCTGTCAGTTTACTGCACGTATGTTTGCTTTATTTTTTGTTGTGGAGGAGGTGAAAACGTCACGTATTGTCCCTTTAATAACTGACAGGGTTTCCATGCAGATCTGGAAAAGTCTGGAGAATGATTTTACACATTTCCAGGCTACACAGAAATAACTTTGAATAATTTTCGGTCCTCACCACCACAAATTAAAAAAATAAAATAACAATAGAAAAGAGATAAGCTTCAATTGGAGGTCACGTACGCATTACTTAGTTTTGAGTGATTGAAAATGTTTATTTTTATCCGTTTGACTCAGATTCACTCAGCTGTCATGTAATTTCAAATAAGCATGTTCAGATAATTGCCGCCTTATCTGGGGAAAAATGTGTTATTTTGATTTCCTTCTCGGTTCAGTCGTTTCTGTGTAACCGCTCTACTCATCAGGTTATCTCTATTTATTTCAGACGGTTGTTTCTCTGTAACTGATGCAGGATCAGTGAGGCAGCGAGGAATCAATGAGCTCATCGCTGGTTTTCTCTTTGGGGGTGAAATAAAATAAGATGTAAGAAGAGCTGCTGAGCTGCCAGTTTGAATGTACTTAATATGCAAACTGCAGATCAATCCTAAATTAAGTGTATTAAAACAACTTAATGTGCATAGTTGTAAAAAGGTAAAAATAAAAAAAGGAAACCTGGAGTTTTGTGTGATTTGACTCGTGCAGGATGTGAACATTATCAGAGTGCTACAAGAAAAACCTCACTATTAAATCAACTTGTTCCTGAACTGATCTTCCAACCATCTACTTTCACTCTAAACTAATCAGAAACAGGTTTGTTCACACACAAGGAATTTGACTTGGTAATTTGGTGCTTAACAGTCACAATGAACTCAGCAAGAGAGAGAAAGAGACACCAGTGCTGCAAGTTAAGACTCTTAAATTTACACAAAAAATGTGTAAAATCTTTTGGAAAAAAAGAATGTTTTGATAATAAATGTGCAAAATATTGACTGAAACAGTGATTGCCCCCTCTGGGTTGGGAGAGAGTTACTGCCTCAAGTGAAGGATTTCAAGTATCTCAGGGTCTTGTTCACGAGTGAGGGTAGAATGGAGCGATTGATCAGTTTCTGCGTCTCTGTGCAAATGACGCTGTTGTCCAAGAGCGCCATCTGTAGGTAACATGGAGGCAACAAACGGGTTGCTCAGGCCATTAGAAGGCGAATCACAGAGCAACAGCGTGAGGTCTTCAAACATCATTTCGTCTGAAACACAACTGCCAAAAACCTGAAGATGTCATTTTAAAAACACAAAGAAAAGCAGCAAACCAGCTGAAGTAGAACTGACTATTTTTAAAGAGACAAAAATCAAATGACAAATCTTCCAGTAAACTGCTGATGAGGTTTAATTCCACACATTTGGTTTCCAGATGGAGACAATTCTGCACAACATGTGAAAATTACAATCAGTCTGATGAAACATCTGCATCATACGAGTCTACATTCAGACTTCTTCTCTGCTCCTCCACCATGACTTTCATTTTTGTTTCACTTGAAAGCACTGAGTCATCTTTAGATTCCTCTTTCAGCTCAGCATGACCATTAACTCCGCTGTATTCTGAAAACGCTGACCAACACACGTCAGCAGTTTTAAATTGATATATGTCCTAATTTTGGGATGACTTCATTCACAACTATTAAAGACAGCTCATCAGCTCACGAAGCTTCAATCCACACGGTGGATTCATTAAAAATAAATAGCAAAAACGTTCAAATCATTCAACACAATTCTGATTTGAACAACGAGTGTTGAAATAAAAACACAAACAGTAGTGACCAGATTTAGTGAGGAAACAAAACAGCTTGTTTCCTCCAACAAACCAACAGAAACAGCTTCAACATCAGGATGTTAAACACTTTTCTTCTGGAGGATTCAGCCTGAGTGTTTTAGAGCACATAATTACTACATGTCGCCTTTAAAGAACGAGCAGATCTGGCTTTGTTTTGTCGCAACACATAAATCATGAAGTACATTGTAAAGCTGTAAGAAGCAGAAAACCATCACTGGAGCAGATGTCAGAGTACAAGTGCTTCCTGTCTCGCTGTTAGCCGTTTGAAACTTCTTCCAAAGCTAGTGAATCAATTTGGATTTTACCGTGTAGTTGAATGTGGCCTCCACTATGTCTTTACTTATCAAACACCTCCTGATATTTTCTCTGAGACGTCCAGTAAATGACACAGATTTCATGAGCTCCAGTAGCTTCCACTTTTCCTCCTTGTTTACTGGCTGAAGTTGCCTCTAAGCCCCCAGCGTCAGACCACATGTCCCTCACTTTCTTCCTCACTCAGTCCTGAACGGCGTCATGCAGCAATCCAACATGGCGACTCCTCCTCGTCCTCCATCACGAGTTCCAGAACATGGAGCTCAGCTGGCCTTTGGGTGGACGGATCTGTCGGCTCTGCAGCGACGTCTACGCAAGGGAGGAAAGAAACAAAAACAAGATTTTGAGATCGCACAAACAAATAAACATACTTTAAAGGTATTTTTTTCTTGTAAGCATGTTTCTTCTTCCTGTGCTCTTGTTGAATTTTTTCTTATTCGACCTTTTTCTTGTTTCTATTGAAGTCCTATTTCTATGTTGTCTGTGTGTGTGTGTGTGTGTAGCATGAGCTGCATTTCATTGTGTACTCTTGTGTTGTACATCCTGTTGTCAGCCCTACTCCTATATTTTCATATTTGTCATATAAAACTGGAAAACTATTTCTTCTCTTTACTCTGTAACTGCATGTCACCAAGACATTTTATACGTTATGAACTGGGCCGAATTGTTTGACACTCAGCCTGATCGTGATCCCTGATACATCAGGGCAATGGTCGGCTGTTGGCCAACGTCTGGCTGTCACTAAGTGTGTGTTGCACTACAGTTTTCACAGTGTGTTCGGCCCTTATCAGCTGTTTTCCCAGCTTCAGCTGGCAGAGCCCGTCGGTGAGATCGATCACCCTGACTGGCAGATCAGCTCAGAGAACGAGAAGAGAAACAGAAGTGAGGACAGCAAACAAACAACTCAAGTCAAAAGGGCGTTAGTTAAAAACAAACTTGTTTTATGAGGGAAGGTTTTTTTTAGCCACTGGCTCACCCCAAACTCCTCTGTGTGAACTGTATAACTGCTCAGATCAGGAAAGCCACCATGATCCCTGAGGACCCTTCTCACTCTCTCCACCACTCCTTCAGTTCCTGCTGTCAGGCAGACGCTACAAAGTCCCACTGACCCAGAAAAACATCTACAAGAAATGTTTCATTCCCTCTGCAATAACCACCCTGAACGGTCTAAAACAGACACTGCACTTTAACCTGCTGTTTTAACTGTTCTTTTTATACATTTGTTTTAAATGTGTTTTCAATGTGAGTAATGTCGATTGAGCCTTCTCAGGAGAATTTCTGTCACTGTTGGGACAGTAATTAAAGTCTAACTACCTATGTATCTAAGCAGAAACGCAACTGCTCGGGTTATTATTAACTAGTGCACTGCAAATATCATTTGTTCTTTCAACATCAGGTTGTCTTGTTCATGCTTATTAGCGTGAATCCGGGCTGTCGGTCATTTTTTCTCTTTTTGAACGACTAATACAGACCACTGCCACCTGCTGGCACTGAGCGCTATTTACTTCTCACCAGGTGCAGAACGTACATGCTAGCTGGCGTTGGCTGCAGTCGCTGTGGTGCAAAGTGCAACTTTTTGGCCGAGACACAGACGTCGGTCTTTGTCAACACTAGTTCTTTGATGCTGGTTTGGCTGAATAAATAATAAATCCATCTGTTGGACCATCAGATGAGTTTCTGGAGGGTCCAAAATCCTGATCTGCAGTTTAAACAATTCTGTGATCACATCAGAAGATCCTTCATAAACTGTAGTGATCTTGTTTTATATTACTGATGTAAAATTTTACGTGTCTAAAAAAAGTGCTGTGAAATAAATAAAACTAAACTTTGCTGCAAAAATAGACAGAACATACTTTTCTTCTTGCTTTTTTTTCACAGCAAACAACTTTTTTTTTCCCTTTTGCCAACACTTTTGAAGACGCAGCTGTCACGTTTGAACAAAACCAGTATAGATCTGGCAGTGCAGATTATTAACAAACTTTATTAATGCAGCACTTTGCAAAACAATGTTTTCACAGGCTTGAACCAGGACTAAAACATTTCAGAACTGCAATAAGACAAATAAAAATAATAGAAAAACATATTATTATTACTGCTTCACTTTTAATATTTAGGTTGATGTGCCTTTAATATGTTTATATACACAACTTCTATTTCTACACTACATTTGCATGTATCAGTGCACAGGTGTATTTTTCCCTTTCCATTCTTTTAAATCTTTTCTCTTTATCTTACATTTTGCACTGCGCTGTAAACTGAGCATCTCTCAACAGCACATCTTTATGGAAGAAAGTGCCCGATATTATAAGATACAAACTATAATAATAAAACAGAAACAACATGTTGGAAATAAAACGTGCTACACTTAGTGAAAGGTTTTGAGAATAGATTAAAGGCTGATTAAAGAGTCTAGTGTACAGCATCTGCCCAGTTCATAGCTAACATTAGCAGCGGGTAACGTACCTCTAGAAACTGTTTGAGTCTGATGACTGAGCCCATCTGTCCACTGCTGGTCACCGCTTCAATTCTGGAGACATCAAAGAGACACATGCAACACATCAGACAGAAGAAACTTGTGGCGACAGCTGCTGATAAAGTATCTTACTCCATGTTTGAAATGTTTAAAGAGAGCATGTACCTGGGGAAGTATTCCTCTTTCAGCAGCAGGATGAGTTTCCAGAACTGGCCCTGATACTGCTTCATCAAAGCATTACCACAGACCTGAACAAAAACACAAACATCAGCACAGAAGTTTAGATGTTTAACCATAGACAGCATTAAATAATGGACGTAGCCAACGTTTATGGACTCCCGTTTTGACGCCTCCAGTTTTCATGCATCAGTTATGACTCAGTCAAGAATTTCTTTTCTAAGTGTTTTTAATTCTCTTTAGGCATGAAAAAATGTGAAGTTCAGTTTTTGAGTGCAGACTTTTCGGAGGTTTTTTTTTTTTTTACACTTAATTTGGATTTTTTGGCACTTTATTTTTTTTTAAACTGACGAAAATAACCCAGTCACAAAATGTTTATATTATGTGACACCATAAAAGTATTTCTTATGCTACAGAAGTAGTGTGTTCACATATTTTAACATTCTAATACTGTTGATTCAAATTCATAAAAAAAAACACTTTTCAAAAATGAGAAATCCACACATTACCCTTGACCAGCAGACGAGGCCGACATCTGCATATTTAAATAAGTAATCAAAGTATAATTTAGCTGAATAACCTCTGTGCTCTCTCGGGATCTGTGTATATTAGGAACAGCTATATTGATGTTTCAAAAAGCAGTGTGCACTCACCTCGAGAAAGTCGAACAGCAGCGTCGCCGTGATGTCAGCCAGAGGCTCCATGTTCAGCATCTGAGCCAACCAGCGCCAGCCTTGGTTCAGTCCGTGAGGAGCAGACTGGAACGTGTTAAGGAAAGAGTGAGAATCAAAAGTTTAAAGATGAAGACACTTAATAATGTTTTTAAAAGGGAGGTGAAACAGTTCTTACCCCTTGCTTGGAGCCGTAGGGCCACCTCAGCTGGATCACAGCGGCGTAGAGACGGATCATCCCAGACATCCTCTTTAGGAAACTATCCTGACCTTCGACCCCGGCGTCGTCCACACGGTAACCAAGAATCCTGGAGAAGTGCGGATTATTGTTGTGATTAAACAAATGTAACAATGGAGTAAAAAATTAGTGCAGCGACACGTGTCCGTCTCCCTGACCTCTGGTATTCCTCCACAGGTGTGCCGTCCTTCATCGGAGGGTAATGTGGGACTGCGTACGGACATTTCTTGTGCAGGTGGGCGAGGATGAGGTCGCCCACTCGAGGGTGAAGCTCCCAGACGCCCGAGGCCACCACGGCGATGGGGAAAGCGGCTTCGTGGTGAGACGCCACTTCCTCCTCTCCTTGTTTCTATAGGGAGGAAAAATCCAATCCCACAGGAGTTTTAATTTGTTGTAGATTTGGTTTATTTGTATGGTTTATTTATTTGTTGATTTTGGTGCAACATACATTTTCCCACCTTTTTGTGACAGGGTGTTTCAGAGGTATTTATATAACATATCAATCAGACTCACCACAAACTTCTCAGCCAGTTTGTAGCTGACAAATTCCAGCCCCTGAGGATGCTGGGATGTGGAGACAGACCTCCCCCCCGACACCACCGCCCGTCCCGACAGCAGCTTGTCGATCTTGTCAAAGATTTCCCGGAGCTGCGATCCGGAGTCGCTGGCGATTTGACTGACAGGGATGGTGGCTGCTTTCTGGAGCTCCAGCTTCAGCTTCTTTGTCTTTGAGGAGAAATGAAACCATCTGTACAGAATTCTGCTCACACGTTAAATATTAACTGCTGCATGTGCTTAATTATATGGCTTGTTGAAGTTCTCTAGAAATAGAAGATTATCATCATTATTGACGCACAAACTCACCTGGACGTCTTTTGAGGTGTTGAGCTGGTTGAAGGACTGAGCGGACTGAGCAGCTAACTCCTGCAGCTCCTTGTACCATTTCAGAGTGCTGTCTTCAGCGCTGTTCTGCAGCCCTGTTGGAGAACAACATCCATCAGTGGGAGCGGAGGTATTCAGATACTTTACTTACATAAAAGCACTAATACAACACTGTGAAAATATTTCACTACAAATAAAAGACCTGCTTACTTCAGTGAAAGTATGCAATAATTACCAGTAAACTGTATGTTAAGTATGCAGAGTAAAAGTATTGATTGTGCAGTAAAATGTTCCCTGCTGTCAGTGTTTTATTACACCTTGTGTTTTTGGATTAATATTCCTCCTGCATTAACGTGTATGTGTCATTTTCCCGCTGTAGATGTTTCAGGTTTTTACCTCCCTTATATACTGTTATTCTAAGGCAATGCATCATATTCTATAACTGAAGCGTGGCTGTTCTGTGAGAAGCATGCATCTCTATAAAGTCAGAAAAACAGTCTTGGTTATTTTCCAGCTGATCCAAGATGGTTTTTAAAGAGTTTAAGTAGCTTAAGAAGGACTAGACCGGGTGCCTGCTCCATCCACCAAGCCACCAACGCCCCAGTTTCCAGGCATATGTTAGGATAACTCTAAGGCAGTTTGACAACCTGCTGTCTATCGTCGGGCCGTATAGCTCTGAGTATCCAGCAACCACTACCACCAGTTTCTCCTCCATTGTTTACCAACTGCAAACTTGTTGTTGTGACCACCACAGAAGGCCCGCCTCTCAAATCATCTGATTGCACAAGGGGGAAAAAGAGATGACGTGGGGCGCTTTTCTGTTCTGAGATGAAGTTTCTTCAACTCAAGAAGTTCAGAGCGCTCCGGCAAAAACGCCAGTGGAAAGTGCCGGTACCCAATACACAGAGGTATTGCCTCGCTACAGCAGCCGCGGGTTTGAGTTCGGCTCTCAGCCCTTTGCTGCATGTCAGTCCCTACTCTCTCTCTGTCTCCCAATTTCACTCTCTATCCTGTCATTAAAGACAAAAAAGCCCACAAAAATAATCTTTAAAAAACAACAACAAAAAAACGTGAGGCGCCCAGCAGCGCAAAAACAGCAAGCAGAAATCTTCATTCTCATTAAAAACAAATCACAAAAAGACTCTTCCAGCTGCTAAAACACTTTGTTTTATCGGGAGTGAAAAGTGAAAAGTACAATATTTACCTCTGAGATGTTGTGGAGTATAAAGCTTCATCATATGGAAATACTCCGGTAAAGTACAATCACTTTGAATTGCTACTTATAACCATCAAATGGTCTTAAATCTGTTGTTCTGTCTCCCTGGGTTACAGACTGAAAAATATCAGCTAGAATCAAATGTATACAGTCACTTCTTGCTGCGCTGTGAGGGTTTAAAGTCTCATTCTTAAAAAACTGTTCCGTAAAGCTTCTCTAAACAACATACAGTAAGTTAACGACGGGTCAGATCACTACACGTGATGAGGGAGTGGTCACTACTGCAGTGATGAACCCGATGCTCTCACCTTTCCTCTTTGCCTTCTCTTTGGCCGACTCCGCCGCCTTCTTCTGTGCTTCCTGCTGCGCCTGCAGCTCCGCCTGCTTCCTGCGCTGCTCCTCCTCCTCATGCTCCTTCTTCTTCTTCTCTTGAGCCTTTGCAACTTCCTCCTGCATCTGCCTGATCAGAGCCCTCATCTCGTGGAGGGCTCGCTCAGCCACGGTCATGTCATCCACGCTGGGGAACTCTCCCTGGAAAGACACAGAAGCTCTTTCACACAACTACGTCCGTCCCAACTTTCTTCCTCTTAACATACGAAGGAGCCATGATCCAAACCTGAACTTTACAAATCAGGATTTAAACTGACCTCTGCCGTCTTCCGCACCACCTCTGAAAGCTGCGAGCACAGCTGGTTCCCGCGGGTGCAGTAGGAGTTGAGGCTGGCCGGTGGGAGATCAGTTTTGGTGGACGGCTCCAGCAGCTGGTTGAGCTGCAGGATCTCCTCCTGGATGGTGTTGAGGTTACGCAGTCGCTCCCTGCCCTCAGCCTGCCGCTGACGCTCGAGCTCCGCCTCCCGCATGCGCTGCTGCTCTGCCTCCCTCAGTCGCAGGTTGAGGATCTGACGGCGAGAACAGAAAATGAGTTTATACTGTACAACACATGCACGGCTGCTGACACACGATGTGAGTTCAGGTGTATCACATCATCTCAAAACAGTGAGGACATTTATTTATGACGTGTCTCAGAATCAGTCATGAAACTGTGCAACAAGTGAAACTACGTCATGAAGCACTCGGAACTCAGAGTAGGACTTTAGTATAATAGTTTAATAGCTCGTATATCGTATTGATATCTGCCAGTGAGCTATTTGGCTTAACAGGGTGTCTACAGGCATCAGACGCTTTTCAAAACCATTTCAAGATAAACTTTTTCTAGTTTCAAAGCTGCTTTTTCCTTCAATTTTGCAGTGAAATCATGAGCTCTCTCTGCCATTAGTTTATTAAAAAATAAACATTTGATTTTTGCCAAAGCTGCAGCTTTTAATGAGCTAACTGGCATCAGGTTATATAAAATGTCTGTGTCTGACCTTCATGTCCTGGCATATCAAGAGTCTCCTGCATAGCAGCACAAAGAGGTGTTCTTGCCTAAGTTAATTAAATTGAGACAATGCTTTGACCTCTAGATGTAAAATACATCTCTCTGAAATTTTTAATCCAGTTAGGGTTGATTTTTTTCTTCAACTCTTACCTTCATTCTGTGTCGCTGCTCCTCCTTCAGCTTCTCCTGACGCCCGATGCTTTCTTTAGTTCTACAGAAAGTAAAAACCAGACCAGGTTTGATGGAACGTTGTGGAAACAACATTAAGACTCTGCATCCTCACAAGGAAGAACCTTCTTCCTGTATTTACATCCTTACTCCTGCCCGTGACACATCTGACCAATAGGTGGAGTGAAACCTCTCACTTGATTTGTAGTGATGCGTTTTGTTTCGCATATATTTTTCTCTGTGTGAAAAGAAACTGAACTGAAGGGGAACAAGCTCCAAGTTTACGAACTCATCAGCTGATTCGGACCAGAGCAAACAAACTACAGATGCAAACCGCCCTTACTCTCTGTCCATCATGTCCCTCATGGTCTGGAACTCCTGCCTCTGCTTCAGCTCCATGAACTCCTCAAAACGTTTCAGCTGCTCCGACTCGGAGCTCGCCACCGCTGCCACCAGCTTCTCCTGCATCTCCTGCCGCCGTTTGAGCGCCACCTGGGCAGACGGATTTCAGATAGTTCTCATGTGAGACAGCAGAGCACACACAGCAAACAGGTTACATCCAAAGAAAGAAAACAAAATTGATCTGTCAGTTTTTTGATCGACTGTTTTGTCAGATTTCTTCAAAGGTCTTTTTTAGCGACCAAAAGTCCAAAAGAGAAAAGTAATAATTTACTTTTTACTTAAAAAAAAAACAGGGAAGAGCTGTAAAATGTGTTTTTGCTTTTAATCACTGATCAATACAAAAATATTCTTAATTCGTTTTCTGTTGATTGATAAATAAATTAATAAAGTGCTTCAATTTTTTTCACAAGATGATGTTCTGTCCAAAAATTTCTTTATGTTTCTGCTCTTGATCAAAACACACTGTGTCCATTTAACATTAAACATTTAAACATTTTCTTGCCACACAGCCGTTAAACTTGGCCTCATGAGACTTCACGTAGGATAATGAGAATCTGTGTCTGACCTTGGCCTTTTCTCGTTGTTGCTCCTCAAACTTGAGAATGCGACCCGCCGTCTCCATGGCTTTGGGCGACAGCAGGGAAATGGCAGGTAGTGATGTAGGACTGGAAACTTCGCTGACATCTGCCTCTGGATCGTCATCCTTCGCCTCATCACTGACAGCCTGCAGCACATAACAAAAAGACAGGAGTCAGAAATTCAGATAGGTAGATGGATGGAGAGGTCAAAATCAGCCACAGAAGTAAATACAAAGTGTGGAAATTTTTTTTATCATGTAGGGAAGAAAGCACAAAATCCAGCCTCACAGAAAAGTAAAATATCTCCTTGGAAAAAAAAATGTAATCTGCAGGTTTTCAGAGTCAATAATAAAACTTTTACAATTTTAGAGATGGAATTAAATCCAAGAAAATTTTACTGCAAAACAAAAAAGCCCAATTCTTTTAAATTACAAAATGATAAAAAACTTATTTTCATGACTTTCTAAAACCAATATAGTGCACAAAAAAGCTTTGGTAACACCCAAATACCACTATCCTTCAAAAAAACCTTCACAAATCACAAAAGTTATTACAGGAATTCCATCTTTGACCCCCCAGGAAACTTTGCTTTTTCCCCCCTCGCATGAAATAAACACAAACAGATCAGATGTATTCAGGATGAGAGACTTGCCTGCTCACGCTCGGCCTTCAAAGACGGGGCTGCAGAAAGTGTGGCGTGCCTTGTGCTGAGGTCGGGGATGGATCCTGTGGAGGAGACCGAGGCTGAGATCTCCTCTGACAGACCCGGGCTGGAGTCTCTGGAGCTGGGGCTCAGAAAGGAGGCGTTCTGCAGGGGCAAGGAGCCGAGACGCTCCAGTATGACCCCAGAGTGCGAGGACAGGATGACGGCCTCTTTGCAACCTGCCAGAATGTGCTGCAAGAACACAGATACGTAAAACCACAGGTTTGCTTCATTCATGGAGTGTTTTATGGTTTAAATGTACCAAAGGGCTTTTAGGTTTTAACATGGGATGAATACACACTTTGCTCCATTGATTTTATCACATCACACACATTTCATCCTCACACAGGTTTACGGATATAGTCTTGAAGATTTTAGATATGTTTTCAAGTCCAGAACCATGATCATTATTGAACAACGGTGCAACTCGGCTTTGAATATTCAGTTTGGTCATTTTACTTTGGGCCTCCTGCACGATCCTCAGTGGATAGACTGAGGGAAATTGGATTAATTTCAAAATTTGCAGTTAAATATGCAACTTAATATGCAATTATCATCACTTTGTTTCTTCTGAAAGATGACTGAATAAAATATTTAAATATTAATTATGCACATTTTTATATTTATTTAGGGTAAATTAATTATTATATTAATTGCATAATAAAAATAATGTTTATTCTAAGGAATTAGTAAGTAATTGACTAATTAAATGAAGAATCGCTAATTTAATTGGGAAAAAAACTGTTGCAGCACAACTGACAAGATTTAAATTGTGACCTGTCGGCCCACAGTGTCAGCCGATATTCCCTGATCCTATTCCACCAGTGTTAACTCTGGACAAACCTTCTCTTTCTATTTTGAATTTTGAAGACTTTGTTAAATCGTCATGTTGCCTGTTAATTCCAGCTTATCGGCATTACTGTTCACTTGACACTAACACAGGAACCTACTCCTGTTTAAATCTTGTGTGACACAGTTAACTGGTGATAGGAATTGTATATTTAGAAAAGTTTTCGGTATAGGTTTATCTACATAAGTTTCATTTCACTCGATGGCTGATGGAGAAGGCGTGGGATTTAATGAGTTTATACTCCCTCCCACTCCTTCTCGGATGTGTAAATCAAGGTGACAATTGCTTTTACATTATGCTTTTCATAATTTGTAAATATTACTTTCTTTCTGTCTGTTTGTTTCTATGTTCATGTCTTTTTTTACATGTTCAAAATAAAATTTATATATCAAAACAAACCATTTATACAAAACAATGAAAGAAAAGAAAAACATTTGTAAAGAGGACTTTCTACAACCAAAAGCCAGGAAATACCATATCAAGTTTTAGTGGCAGGAGTTTACACACTTTAAAACAATAGTGTATATTGTGACACAAAGAGACACAAGTTACACTAATGATGAATTAAACATTGACAGTTAGAGGAAGAAAACTACAGCATGCACATTTACATGAAGTATAAAGTAGCATAACATGGAACTAGTCAAGTACAATAAAGCACCTAAAAACTGAACAAGTAGATTGAGCAAATACACTTCACGAAAATGCACCACTGCGTTTATTTAACGATGTGTCTTGTGTTAAACTCTCCGGCTTGAAAACAAGAAATAAAATGAAAGTGTGTGGGTTAGTGTGCGGTCACATTATCATTTAGTTAGATACATGTTTGCTAATTGAAGACAATGCAAACACCTGCTTCTTATTTGTCCTAATGATGATTTAGAAACCTGTAGCAGTTAATTTCCCTCATTACAGATCGTCCTGTGGTAGTTTTACAGAGTGAAGTCCTTAAGTTATGTATCTTAACAGGCGGAGACATGTTGGCCCTGCTAACACAAACTAGCCCTTAGCTCGTTAGCCTGGTGTCTGAGTTAGCAAAGTTAGCTCACCTCGCCTCTTTCCGACCAGAAAGGGTCGTATAAGATTTTTCCCTTCGGTGAATTTTTTAAGGCCTCTAAAGTTTCCCATCGTAGATTCTCAGCAGGCATCACGACAGGACGACAGAGAAAACCAAAACTAAAAACTACCGACAGCGTCGGACAAACAAGTTTGAACCGGAGGAAGGAGTTACATAAATCACAATCCGACAAGAAACAGCCCGCTCTATGTTTCCGGATGGGCCAAAGCCTGTTTTTATAATAATAATAATAATTATTATTATTGTATGTGTGTATTATTATTATCATCACTATTATCATTATTATTACTACTATTATTAATATTATCATTATTATTATTATTATCATTTAGTTCCTCTTTATGTTTAGTAGCAGTTGGTTAAGGTGGAGTAATAATATTTTCTCACGTAAATGCATTAGGGACTGTTCGTTTCTTATAAGAGGGGACGAGGTGTTGCATATCATTTTTTTAAGCACTGGGCAGGGACTTATATTTTTATTTTGGCTTAGTGGAGAGACAAACATCTTTACATGGCTGTATTTTGTATTCATCTTCCTGCTGACTTTTACAACATGTCTTCCAGACGTGCCTGCTTCGTACTGTGTGATATTTAAAGACAACAAGTCGTGTTTTATTTAAAATATCTAGAATTACACCACTTATCATAGATGGAAACAGTAAAAGCAGAAATTATCATTGGATTTTCCATTATCCATGACCTCGGTCATGTCGAGTGATGACGGCCTCCATCAGAAAAAACACACACGACCATATTTGTTTTGCAACCATTTGTTTTTGTTAACAGGTGCTTAAATTACAGTGTGGGAGCAGTTCTAAAAAATGTGTCAGGTTTTCATTCATGCATTTGAAAATTTTATTTTAAATAAGGTGCATAGGATATAGGGAATTTAAGAATATAATAATATAAGATATAGGGAATATAAGAAACAGCTAAAGTGAAAAAAAAAAAAAAAAAAAACTAGCGTTAACTAGCAGCAAGGTGAAAAACATAAGAAATAGCTAACTAGCTAAAGTGCAAAAAAAAAAAACAAACTAGCTAACAGTAAGGTGCAAAATATAAGTACTAGCTTACTAGCTAAGGTGCTACAAAACTAGCTAACAGTAGGGTTCAAAATATATGAAATAGCTAACAAGCTAAAATGCAAAAACAAAACAAACAAAAAAAAACCTAACTAACAGTAAGGTGGAAAATATAAGAAACATCTAATGAGCTAAGGTGCAAAACTAGCCAGGAGTAAGGTGAAAAATAAGACTCAGCTAACAAGCTACTGTGCAAAAAATCAACTAGCTAAGGTGCTAAATATAAATAAAAGCTAACTAGCTGAAGCACACACACAAAAAAAACCCCTAATTCATAGTAAGGTGAAAAATTTAAGAAATAGCTAACTAGCTGAAGTGCAAAAAACCCTAGCTAACAGTGAGGTGCAAAATATAAAAACTAGCTTACTAGCTAAGGTGCTAAAAGAACTAGCTAACAGTGGTTCAAAGTATATGAAATAGCTACTGGCAGGATGTAAAATATAACACTAGCTAACAGTAAGGTGAAAAACATAAGACATAGCTAACTAGCTAAGGTGCAAAAAAACTATCTAACAGTAAGGTGCAAAATGTAAGACATAGCTAAACTAGCTAAGGTGCAAAAAACTAGCTAACAGTAAGGTGCAAAATATAAGAAATAGCTAAACTAGCTAAGGTGCAAAAAAACTAGCTAACAGTAAGGTGCAAAATATAAGAAATAGCTAAACTAGCTAAGGTGCAAAAAAACTAGCTAACAGTAAGGTGCAAAATGTAAGACATAGCTAAACTAGCTAAGGTGCAAAAAAACTAGCTAACAGTAAGGTGCAAAATGTAAGACATAGCTAAACTAGCTAAGGTGCAAAAAAACTAGCTAACAGTAAGGTGCAAAATGTAAGACATAGCTAAACTAGCTAAGGTGCAAAAAACTAGCTAACAGTAAGGTGCAAAATATAAGAAATAGCTAAACTAGCTAAGGTGCAAAAAAAACTAGCTAACAGTAAGGTTTAAAATGTAAGACATAGCTAAACTAGCTAAAGTGCAAAAAAACTAGCTAACAGTAAGGTTTAAAATGTATGAAATAGCTAACAAGCTAAAATGCAAAAACAAAACAAACAAAAAAAAACCTAACTAACAGTAAGGTGGAAAATATAAGAAACATCTAATGAGCTAAGGTGCAAAACTAGCCAGGAGTAAGGTGAAAAATAAGACTCAGCTAACAAGCTACTGTGCAAAAAATCAACTAGCTAAGGTGCTAAATATAAATAAAAGCTAACTAGCTGAAGCACACACAAAAAAAACCCCTAATTCAGTAAGGTGAAAAATTTAAGAAATAGCTAACTAGCTGAAGTGCAAAAAACCCTAGCTAACAGTGAGGTGCAAAATATAAAAACTAGCTTACTAGCTAAGGTGCTAAAAGAACTAGCTAACAGTGGTTCAAAGTATATGAAATAGCTACTGGCAGGATGTAAAATATAACACTAGCTAACAGTAAGGTGAAAAACATAAGACATAGCTAACTAGCTAAGGTGCAAAAAAACTATCTAACAGTAAGGAAATGTAAGACATAGCTAAACTAGCTAAGGTGCAAAAAACTAGCTAACAGTAAGGTGCAAAATGTAAGACATAGCTAAACTAGCTAAGGTGCAAAAAAACTAGCTAACAGTAAGGTGCAAAATGTAAGACATAGCTAAACTAGCTAAGGTGCAAAAAACTAGCTAACAGTAAGGTGCAAAATATAAGAAATAGCTAAACTAGCTAAGGTGCAAAAAAAACTAGCTAACAGTAAGGTTTAAAATGTAAGACATAGCTAAACTAGCTAAAGTGCAAAAAAACTAGCTAACAGTAAGGTGCAAAACGTAAGACATAGCTAAACTAGCTAAGGTGCAAAAAAACTAGCTAACAGTAAGGTTTAAAATGTAAGACATAGCTAAATTAGCTGAAGTGCAAAAAAACTAGCTAACAGTAAGGTGCAAAATGTAAGACATAGCTAAACTAGCTAAAGTGCAAAAAAACTAGCTAACAGTAAGGTGCAAAATGTAAGACATAGCTAAACTAGCTAAAGTGAAAAAAAAAAAAAATAGCTAACAGTAAGGTGCAAAATGTAAGACATAGCTAACTAGCTAAAGTGAAAAAAAAAACAAAAACTAGCTAACAGTAAGGTGCAAAATGTAAGACATAGCTAAACTAGCTAAAGTGCAAAAAAACTAGCTAACAGTAAGGTGCAAAATGTAAGACATAGCTAAACTAGCTAAAGTGAAAAAAAAAACAACTAGCTAACAGTAAGGTGCAAAATGTAAGACATAGCTAAACTAGCTAAGGTGCAAAAAACTAGCTAACAGTAAGGTGCAAAATATAAGACATAGCTAAACTAGCTAAGGTGCAAAAAACTAGCTAACAGTAAGGTGCAAAATATAAGAAATAGCTAAACTAGCTAAGGTGCAAAAAAAAACTAGCTAACAGTAAGGTTTAAAATGTAAGACATAGCTAAACTAGCTAAGGTGCAAAAAAACTAGCTAACAGTAAGGTTTAAAATGTAAGACATAGCTAAACTAGCTAAAGTGCAAAAAAACTAGCTAACAGTAAGGTTTAAAATGTAAGACATAGCTAAACTAGCTAAAGTGCAAAAAAAAATAGCTAACAGTAAGGTGCAAAACGTAAGACATAGCTAAACTAGCTAAAGTGCAAAAAAAACTAGCTAACAGTAAGGTGCAAAATGTAAGACATAGCTAAACTAGCTAAAGTGCAAAAAAACTAGCTAACAGTAAGGTGCAAAATATAAGAAATAGCTAAACTAGCTAAGGTGCAAAAAAAAACTAGCTAACAGTAAGGTTTAAATGTGACATAGCTAAACTAGCTAAGGTGCAAAAAAACTAGCTAACAGTAAGGTTTAAAATGTAAGACATAGCTAAACTAGCTAAAGTGCAAAAAAACTAGCTAACAGTAAGGTTTAAAATGTAAGACATAGCTAAACTAGCTAAAGTGCAAAAAAACTAGCTAACAGTAAGGTTTAAAATGTAAGACATAGCTAAACTAGCTAAAGTGCAAAAAAAAATAGCTAACAGTAAGGTGCAAAACGTAAGACATAGCTAAACTAGCTAAGGTGCAAAAAAACTAGCTAACAGTAAGGTTTAAAATGTAAGACATAGCTAAATTAGCTGAAGTGCAAAAAAACTAGCTAACAGTAAGGTGCAAAATGTAAGACATAGCTAAACTAGCTAAAGTGAAAAAAACAAACAAACTAGCTAACAGTAAGGTGCAAAATGTAAGACATAGCTACAGTCGGGTTCAAAATGTATGAAATGGCTACCACACAAAAATGTTTTTATCTATTTATTAATTGATATTGTGTCTTATTCATTGTTTATTGTTTGCTCGTGTCGTTACAGTCCCCTACAGTAGGTGGCGGTATGTACCTTTAACGTTGTAGCCCGCCGGGAAAAACCATAGAAGAAGAAAACAACGTACACAGTCAGTCAGCGTTAGATGCGCCGAAGTAGCTGCGAGACGGTGTTTTGTTTTGTTTGATAATGTCTTCAGAGCATCTGAGAGAGTTTGTTAATGAGAGACTAACTGCTGCTGCTCAAGAAATATTCGGAGTTTTTCAGAAAACAGTCGTCAAGTATGAAGAAGAGCTCGACCGTCAGAGGAGACTGTTGGCTGTCGTCTTGAAACCTCGAGTGAGGCTACACAGAATAGGTGGGTACAACTATAAAGGTGTTTAAACACTTACAGAGGAGCATGGCTTTGAATTATTAGTTGTATGTATTTGCTCAGGTGTGTGTTTCTCCACCATCCCATTAGTATGGTAATAACTGTGTTGTGTGTCCCTCCAGAGCTGCCACAGCAACATGTGTGTAAGGAGGAGGAGGTTCTCTGTGTTCAGGAGAGGAACTGCAGTGTGGAGCAAGAGGAGCCAGAGCCTCCACAGATTAAAGAGGAAGAGGAGGAACTCTGCACCAGTCAGGAGGGAGAGCAGCTTGAACTGAAGCAGGAGACTGACGCCTCCATGTTGACTCCTGCTCATGAGCAAAGAGACCACAGTGAAGATCAGACTCTCAACTTCAGTCCTGATGAAGCTTTTAATACAGCAGACGAAGAGTCTGAAGGGAACATGCCAATTATAATCGCTGTGGTATCAGAAGCATACAGTTACCACCAGCTCCTCTCTCACGACTCTCCTGAAGCTGAGAGCCAAGATCAGAGAGGAGACGAACATGGAGACTCGGCATCGACTGGACATACAGAACCAAACCCAAAGAAAAGACGTCACATGACTCCTGCTCATGAGCAAAGAGACCACAGTGAAGATCAGACTCTGAACTTCAATCCTGATGACACTCCAAGTGCAGCAGACAAAGAGTCTGTCGTCAACACATCAGTTATAAGCTCTTTGGTATCAGAAGAACACAATTACCACCAGCTCCTCTACCACAACTCTCCTGAAGCTGAGAGCCAACATCAGAGAGGAGACAAACATGGAGACTCGGGATCAACTAGAAATATAAAACCAAAACCAAAGAAGAGACGTCACAAAAGCAGAAGTCACAGTAACTATGTGAACAACCCTCCCTTACCAGAGATTCACTGGAATTCTCACACAGGTAGGACATATTTTCCAACGCCACAATTGTTAGAAAGCTTTCAGGTTTAAGTACGAACTGTATACACACCTGAGAACACACACACACACACACACAAGTGACGAACCATGTTGTTGCAAAATGTGAAAAAGATTTCTGATGTAACAGAGACTTGAGAGGTCACACGAGAACCCTCACAGGTGAGACGCCATTTTACTGATTTTTTAAACAAACCAGCAACAAGCAAGATAAAAAACATACAACTAATAAAAAACACCACAAGTTGAAAAATCACAGCAAACCTCAAAGGGAACAAGGACCGAGGGAAATCAACTGAGCCAGAGCATTAGATATAAACGTACCTCCTCAATAGAACTGTTCCTGTCGCTCTGGGTAACTCCACCTCCACAATAGCGCAGTTGAATTGTGGGGTCCCTCAAGGCTCAGTTCTTGGTCCCCTTCTGTTCTGTATACACATGCTGCCCCTTGGCCAGCTTATTCAGAATCACGATGTGCTTTATCATTTTTATGCGGGTGACACACAGTTAGACTTACATTAAAACCCTCGGATCCTAGCTGCCTAGTCCGACTTAAATCATGCCTCTCTGACATTAAATCCTGGATGTCCCAGAATTTTCTTGAATTTAATGGATGACACATCTGAGATCATTCATATATATATATAAAAAATATATACATGCATGATATATAGTCCATTGTACATCATATTATGTGCACTAGTTAACACCTCAGATTATAAAACAGGGTGCAACTCATCAGTACGTCAGGTTACAACAGTAGAGCCCCATACTTTCATTTTGTCAAACCACTCCTTCACTGATGAATCTCCTTTAGTTTCCCAATGTGGCAGCACTAACATGCATCCAGTAATAAGTGCTATCCAGCAACATTTAATTTGATATTTTTATGTATTTTGCAGTTGCATGAACTTGATAGAATTTTTGTTTTGAGGGCATTTTAGAGGTGACACACGAGCACAAATTGTAGACGATGTATTACATGGTGCTGTATAATGCAGTAATTATTACAGTAATCATTTTTCTGATCTCGTTTGTATTCTAACAATAGGCTTTCTGAGCTGATGATGTTCACAGGATAAGTGTGTGAACTGTAACAGTGTCTGCTTGTTGTGTCTATGTTCAGATATGTGTTTCTATCCTATCTCTTTTTGTTGTGTGTCCCTCCAGAATTCCAGTGGCTACATGTGTGTAAGGACGAGGAGGTTCTCTCTGAGCAGCAGCTCTGTATTCAGGAGGAACTCCAGTGTGGAGCAAGAGGAGCCAGAGCCTCCACAGATTAAGAGGAAGAGGAGGAGTCTGAGGTCAACACTCCAGTTATAAGCTCTGTGAAATTAGAACACAATTACCCCCAGCTCCTCTCTCACAACGTTCATGAACTTCCAAAGATTCACCGTAACACTCAAACAGGTAAGACATTTTTTTTTCCAATGCCACACTCATTTCAAAGCCCCCTGGTTTAAGAATAAACTGTATACACACCTGAGAACACACACACACACACAAGTGAGGAACCATGTTCTTGCAAAATGTGAAAAAGATTTCTGATGTAATGGAGACTTGAGAGGTCACATGAGAACCCACACAGGTGAGATGCTGTACACTTGCAAAACCCTTTGGTTCACTTATGTTGTCATCCTGCCAACTGGAGTCTTTTTGTCAGCAACACTTAATTTGATATTGTACATATTTTGCAATTGCATAAACTTGATATGATTTTTGTTTTAGTTTTTTAGGGGTGACACACAAACACAAACAAGTTGTCGACAGGCCCTTTAAAAGTCTTAAAATGTCTCCAATTGATTTTTCTTGATATATAAAAAAAAAGTTTTATATAGTCTTTAACTAAAACTGCCACGACGGTCTGACAGACCATTTGGGTTTTTATAATGCAAATAACTCTGTTTAGATAAAACCTACAAGCTTCTCTTTCCATGTCTTTTCCTAAAAATGTGTCTTGTATGTCTTCTGAAGCCTGTAAGTCACAAAAATGAAACACACTAGACTTCTGAGCATTTATACCTCCGACCGCTGCTGAAAATTATACATGTTGACATTTCAGGCCATCGTTTTCCCGCAGCTATTGTGTTATAAATTCATACGCAGCAAATCAAAGAAGTGCAGAGAGAGGGAGAAACACAGACAGAGAGAGACAGAGAAAAAGATAGAGAGATAGAAAGATTGAGAGGTATAGACAGAGAGATAGACGGTGACTGACAGATAGGGACAGATAGAGACGATGAAGAAGGTGAGATATTCATGGGCGGAGGTGTTGGAGAAGCTCCAGATGAGTGAGGGGGAGTGATGGCGGAGTCGTATCCGACACTAGTGACCTGGACTGGAGTGAAGAGGAGAGTTCAGGCTTGGAGACTGAACCCCGCAGCCCAAACCAAAAAAGAGATGCGTCCTCTGTTGGTGTGTCCGCTCCAGGTAGGCATGGTTAGTTGGGATCAGGTATTTGAACAACTTGCCGTACCTCGGCAAGGACACCACCGGACCAGCTCAGCAACATCTGGGGGAGAGCGTGGTGATGAAGCTGATGGAGCCGTACGTGGGAAAAGGGCGAAATGTCACCACGGACAATTTTTTCACGTCCCTCAGCCTGGCGAATAACCTGCTGCAAAAAAGCCACCAGTCTTGTTGGCACAGTCAATAAGAGCAGAAGGGAGCTGCCACCTTCAGTCCAGGAGAAGAGACGGCACCTGTTCTCCACCAAGGTGCTGCAGCAGAGCGAGCCACCCTCAGCATTTATCAGGGGAAAAAAGAAAAAGCATTGCTCTCTCCTGAGCACAATGCACCCGACCATCTCCAATGGAGGTGACAAGAAGAAGAAGCCAGAGACAGTCACCTTTTACAGCGCCACAAAGGTAAGTTAGCTTATTCCATTTATTTTTCTTAATTATTTTATCACATTTATTATTATTATTATTAGTAGTAGTAGTAGTAGTAGTATTATGTCCTTATAATTGTTATTATAAACGCATTCAGTTTCTGCTATTTCCATCATCTACAGGTCGGGGTTAATGTGCTGGACAGGATGGTTCGCCAGTACAGTGTAAAAGGTGCAACTCAAAGGTGGCCTGTCGCAGTCTTTTGCAACCGACGACCTGGCTGGCATAAACGCCCATGTCCTGTTCAAGGCCTGCACCTCAGTGATGACGAGGATGCAAGCGCCCTGTGTGTGGGAAGTGCACTGCAAGGGCTGACAGCTTTTGCCCAGGGTGTCTGCCTCATTAGATGCTGTTCGTGCTCATTGTTTGTTCGCCAATGCAATCTGTGTGTGTGTGTGTGTGTGTGTGTTAGTATGTCAGAGAGGAGGAGTATCAATAAAAAAAAAAGTTTCCACTAATTATTTCGGTGTTTATTTCTTTTATTCTTAAGTTTTATTTATTTAAGTGCGTAATGTAGCAACAATATTACAGACCAAAGTTAACTAATTTATTATTGTGGATGTATTTAGCAAACACCCACTTTCAACTGGAGACACGGTGCAGCAGCAAAAAAAACAAAAACAAAACGGCATTATAAAAAGCCGACAAATAGTGTTAATTAATTGACATGAGACACTGGAGAGGTTGTCAGTCCTATTCTCTAGTCGGTAATATTTTTTTTATTTTATCATAACTTCTCGGAAATTACTCAATGCATTTTTTGTGTGCTTCTGAGTACACGGGCAGGGGCGCTGTAATCCTGACGGTCCTAGTGTTAAACTCAGAGTTGATGGGTCTTTCTGTAATTTCGGTGACATTACTGTGAAAATGTCTCCAGCCTGACACACAGTGACTGTTAAACAACCATAGATAGATCGAAGAACTGTAATAATAAATATCATTCATGACAGTGATGACATTTAGTTTTCTTTTTGCATCAAACACATTAAACTTAAACTCGCCCAATTGTTGTTTTTTCACTTACTGTTCATTTTGACATCAGTGTGGTATCTTGGAAAGAGCATTTACACATGTGTCACATGTGTCTTCTGTTGTGTGTCCCTCCAGAGCTCCCGCAGCAACATGTGTGTAAGGAGGAGGAGGTTCTCTCTGAGCAGCAGCTCTGTGTTTCAGGGAGGAACTCCAGTGTGGAGCAAGAGGAGCCAGAGCCTCCACAGATCGAAGAGGAAGAGGAAGAGGAAGAGGAGGAACTCTGCATCAGTAAGGAGGGACAGCAGATTGTACTGATGAAGGAGACTGATACCTTCATGTTGGTTTCTGGTCTTGAGGAAAGAGACCACAGTGAAGATCAGACTCTCAACTTCAATCCTGTGACACTTTTAATACAGAGACCACCAAGACTGGTGGTTTCAGATTCCGTGGGATGTCAGTACTGAAAACCACGCGAGAGTTCTGAAACTACGTTCTTGCCAAATCTGTGGAAGGAAATTCATAAATAGAGCTTACTTGAATGACCACATGAGATCACACTCAGTTGAGAAGCTGTTTCCTTGCATGACATGTGGAAAAGATTTCAGACATCGTAGTAGCCTGATGGACCACATGAGATTAGCTCACGCAAATGAGAAGACGTAACCTCGCAACAGCTGTGGGAAAAGAAACTTTGTGCATCTACTTTGGCAAGCGTACGAGGTCACATCCAGGCAGGTAGACTTGTATTTGCATAACTGTGGCGCTTGAAGTGAAAGATTTACTTGAAAAACACAACATGAGAACATACACAGGAGGAACCATCGAGCTGAAACGCCTGTGAAGACATTTTCTATCTTTTCATGCATTTTATTTATGAACATTTTTACATTTAATACGTACAGGAGTGGGACGTGCCCAGAACACTTCTAACAGGAGGCGCCCAGGAGGATCCTGATTAGACGCCCGAACTACCTCAACTGACCCCTTTGGACGCAAAGGAGCAGCAGCTCTACTCCGAGCTCCCTCCAGATGTCCGAGCTCCTCATCCTCTCTAAGGCTGAGCCCAGACACTCATTTCTGCTTGTATCCGCGACCTCATTCTTTCTGTCACTACCCAGAGCTCATGACCATAGGTGAGGGTTGGGACGCAGATGGAGCAGTAAATTTAAAGCTCCCTCTTCACCACGATGGTCCAGCACAGCACCTGCATCACTGCAGACGCCGCGCCAAACTGCCGGTGGATTGCTCCCCTCCAGGTTACAGGAGTTCAAGTATCTCAGGGTCTTTTTCACGAGTGACAAATTTTCCTCATTGAAAGTAGGGTGTCTTACATGGTACATACAGTAATCATGTGGCATCTGTCTCGTTGGCTGAATAAACACCATGTTCTCCAACATTTTTCTCCCAGTTCTTTTGAAGCCGTACGGAGCAGGTCATCCGTCCAGCAGGTGTAAGTGTTTAACAGTGTTAATAAAGAGGTCAGCAGTGGGGCCACTTTTCAGGAGCCAGTACTTTCTAACAGGCTTTTTACTTGCTGCAAGATCTTTAGTAGACAGGTGTCATCTTTACTTAGTCCATCAGGGACGTGTCCAAGATAAAGGGACGTGAATGTACTACTGAAACCAAAAGTTTTTGAAATGATTGTTGCTACATCCTTCCAGAAAGTCTGGATAGAAGGACAAGACCAAAAAACACGGCATGGTCGACCATGACTTCTCCACATTCCCTCCAGCAGCAGAGCTGGGTCACAGTTTGTTTGGCGTGATGAAAAGGTGAATCAGGTTTTCCCAGCGGAAGCCTCCCCAGGTCTGGTTGTTTCCGGATGTTTCCCAGGCATTCAGCCACACGTCCTCAGCCTGTGAAGACATGCTCGTCAGCTGACTGACAAACACTTCTGCAACAGCTCCGACTGCGACCGAATGTATAAAGTCATTACTCAGGAGAGGCCGCAAAATTTTCACTAAGTGCATTTTATTCTAGCGTAGTTCTTCCCCTTCATATTATTGCAATACTCATTGTTCCTTTTGCACAAGTATTTCTTTTATCAGTCATGATCTTCCAAATATTTGAATGTTTGTTACACAGTGAGTTCAAAGTTCTTACAAATGTTTTTGTTTGTTTTCTATTTCTATACACTACCTCAGATGTGTGAGTGGATCGTAAACTGTGATGTCGCGGCTGAAACCCTCTGTGAACTGAAGAATAGTTATTTTGTTACGCAGGATGTGTTTAAATGTTGCAGCTCACTGACCGGAGGTTGAGTTATTGTATATTTTAATCAGTGGAGCTGCCTTATATTGAACAAAGATACAACATGATTGATTGTTCTCCGCACGTGAATGAAATCTCCAACACTTCAAATAAAGAAAATCGTCAGTTTTGAAGTGTCCTTTGATTGATTTCTTTTTATGCAACATGTAGTTCTGCTTTACTTCATTTTACAGGTGAATATTGTACATTTTATGGCAGCACATTTACCTGATAGCTTTAGTTTCCTTGCTTAACCAAAACAACTTTAACATATGAAAAGAATCAGGCAAAAAAACAGTAAAGAGAAGCAGCTCCATGTCACACACCATGGCCTCCGTAACACTGACAGTGACAACAGGTGTGATTGCTTTCACATTTTACATTTTACTTTTTGTGAGAGTAATTTAATGTTAATACATGTGAATGAATTGGGTATATATTTTTAAATATATATTTTTCACATCAAAAAAGTGTTACTTCGTATTGCCTGAGGTAAGTTTTTCCATCTCTGCTAATAAAGATATTTTTTTAAACAACTCAAAAGATTTGAGTTAAACGTGGTAGGGGATAAAAAAAAAAACTGAATTTTCTGGTAAAGTGAAACGAGATAATTAATTTGTCTCTGACATAATAAATATTATCTTGCTTATGGTTAAGTATCGTATCCATTGTAGCCGGTGGGGGAATAGTAAGCCCTCCTTTAACTGGTTTATAAATGACTCTAAGTTGTTTTTCTGGTCACTGAAATAAGGGCAGTAGCAGCTCAGTCCATAGGGACTTGGTTGCTGGTTCAAGTCTCCTTACGGTCCAAGCATGGAGTGTGGACTGGCAACTGGAGAAGGGCCAGCATGTATATGACAACAGAGTGAAAAATATACTGAATTTCCCCTCAGGGATTAATAAAGTATATCTTAAATCTTGACAAAAGATAAGTGTTGGCCTTTCTCAGTTCTTGTTTTGAATTATGGTCCTTGTTTTGTTCTTGATGTTTTTGCTCCTGTTTGTTACATATTGTATGGCCGGTGCTTTAATTTATTAATTTATTAATTTATTAATTTACCTTTTACATTTCTTATGTATTTATATATAAATCTCCACTAGTCTGTTTCATTTATTTGTTTATTTACTTGTTCAGTCTTTTTCCCTCGTCATCATCAAGGTGGACTGTTACTGCGCTCTGTATATTCGTAGTAGGAACATCCTCTACGAGATATTGTATGTTTTTTGTATGTTCGTAAAATCTTCGATAATAAAAAGAAAGAAAAGAAAAATAATAAAAGAAAGGAAAGAAGAAAAACAGAAAAATAGAAAGAAAAAAGAAATTAGGAAAAGAAAGAGAGAAAATAGAAAAGAGAGGAAAGAAATAAAAGAAGCAGAAAGAAAAAGGAAAGAAATAAGAAAAGAAAAGAAAGAAAGAAATTAGATAAAGAAAGACAAAGAAAAAAGAGAGAAAGAAACCAGAGATGTGCAACCCAGAGTGAAAGCGGAACCAAAGTCTGGCTCACGTCGCCTGTCGGAACTTCACAGTGTGACACCAGCGGTCAACAATAATGGTGCGATTAGCGTTTAGCTTTGAAGAGATGTGGAATTAGCTTAAAGACGATGTTGTAGTTTTTAATCTGTAATAAAGCAACAATGTCTTCAGCTGAGTATCTGAGAGAGTTTGTTAATGAGAGACTAACTGCTGCTGCTCGAGAAATATTCGGAGTTTTTCATAAAACTATCGTCGAGTATGAAGAAGAGCTCGACCGTCAGAGGAGACTGTTGGATGTCGTTTGGAAACCTGAAGTAAAGCTACACAGAATAGGTGGGTACAACCATAAAGGTGTTTAAACACTTACAGAGGAGCATGGCTTTGAATTATTAGTTGTATGTATTTGCTCAGGTGTGTGTTTCTCCACCATCCCATTAGTATGGTAATAACTGTGTTGTGTGTCCCTCCAGAGCTGCCGCAGCAACATGTGTGTAAGGAGGAGGAGGTTCTCTGTGTTCAGGAGAGGAACTGCAGTGTGGAGCAAGAGGAGCCAGAGCCTCCACAGATTAAAGAGGAAGAGGAGGAACTCTGCACCAGTCAGGAGGGAGAGCAGCTTGAACTGAAGCAGGAGACTGACGCCTCCATGTTGACTCCTGCTCATGAGCAAAGAGACCACAGTGAAGATCAGACTCTCAACTTCAGTCCTGATGACGCTTTAAGTACAGCAGACGAAGAGTTTGAGGTCAACACACCAGTTATAAGCCCCGTAGTATCAGAAGCACACAGTTACCACCAGCTCCTCTACCACAGCTCTCCTAAAGCTGAGAGCCAACATCAGAGAGGAGACAAACATGGAGACTGTCGATCAACTAGCAACGCAGAACCAGAATTAAATCACAAAAGCAAAAGTCACAATCACACTGTAAAAGACTCAAACGTGTCAAAGACACCCTGTATCACTCAGATCAGTAAGTTCCAATGTGACACTTGTTGGAAAATCTTCAAGTCTAAGCAAGCTCTGCAGAGACACCAGATGATCCACACAGGCGAGAAGCCGTACCCTTGCAACACCTGTGGGAAAAGATTCAGTCGGTCATACGATTTAAGTTCTCATTTAAGAACCCACACGGGTGAGAAGCCGTATTCCTGCAAAGTATGTGGAAAAGATTTCAGACGTAGATGTGGCTTGACAGAACACACGAGAAAGCACCACAGTGCAAAGCCAAAACCTGATGACACCAATAAGGAGTCTGTAGCGAACATGCCAGTTATAAGCTCTGTGGTATCAGAGGCGAACAGTGACCAGCAGCTCCTCTCTCACAACTCTCCTGAAGCTGAGAGCCAAGATCAGAGAGGAGACGAACATGGAGACTCGGGAGCGACTAGAAATGCAGAACCAAACCCAGAGAGAGCGCATCAGGAGAGCAGAAGTCAAAGCAACAATGATGACAACTCCAATATGTCAGAGATTCCCGATGATGCAAACCCATTTGAGACAGTTTTCCAATGTGACCTTTGTGGAAAAACTTTCAATTTCAAGTCTCAATTGCAAACGCACCGGAGGAGCCACACAGGTGAGAAGCCGTATTGCTGCAAAACATGTGGAAGAACTTTCGCATATATAAGTCACCTGAATGTGCACATGAGGAGACACACAGGCGAGAAGCCGTTTCCTTGCAAAACATGTGGAAGAACCTTCGGATATAAAGGTCACCTGAATGTGCACATGAGGAGACACACGGGCGAGAAGCCGTTTACATGCAGAGTGTGTGGGAGAGCTTTCAGACACGGCGATGGCTTGACGGCCCACATGAGAAGAGCCCACACCGGTGAGAAGCCGTACCTTTGCAACACCTGTGGGAAAAGATTCTGTCAGATGACAGAACTGAAATCTCATTCAAACGTCCACACTGATGAGAAGCCATTTCCTTGCAAAACATGCGGAAAAGGTTTCGGGCGTAGCTTTGACTTGATGGTCCACATGAGAACACACACGGGTGAGAGGCCGTACTCTTGCACAACATGTGGGAAGGGTTTCATCCGTAAATGACTTGATGCACCACATGAGGATACACACAGGTGAGAAGCCGTACGTCTGCAGAACGTGTGGGAAAGATTTCGGGCGTAGTGGCGCCTTGTTGTCCCACATTAAAATTCACACAGGTGAGAAGCCGTTCACTTGTGAAGTGTGTGGAAAAGATTTCAGGCGTAAAAGTGACGTGACGGTCCACATGAGAATACACAAGAGGCCGAGTGTGAAGCCGTACCTCTGCAAGATCTGCGGGAGAAGATGCTTTAACGTGTCCGAGTTGGCAAAGCATGTAACATCGCATGCAACCAAGTAGTTTTGAATATCATCCAAAATATGTGTGTTTGTGCCTTGTGATAGTCCAGCCACCTGTCCAGGGTGTTCCCCGCCTCTCGTCCAGTGTCAGCTGGGATACTCTCCATCCTCCTGTGACTCCCAACAGGAGAAGTGGTTAAAGGCTTGTACAAAAACTCACAGAAGTGAACAGCCACTTAATTTAAAAGTCTGACTCAAATCACGTTCTTGAAAAACACCCGAGGATCAACATACACAAGAGAAACTCTCCTGACGACACATTCAGCAACTGAAGAAAATAAACCTTTGCAACAGCTCTGCTTCTGAAAGTGAATGTATATTTTAATTCCCTTTTGGACACAATATATTGAAAGAAGTAAATTAACTCGTCATAACAAACTCATCTTTTTCCCTTTGTATTATTAGCATTACCGTAAAACTTCAGTTTATAGCCCGGGTTATTATTTGCTTAAATCGCTGACCTCAGCAGGCCTATATTTGGGACAGGCCTTTAATTCCTGCCACACAAAACTGTTGCTCATCAAGGATGGTATATACAGTATGAATATTAATTGTATAATTAATTAATAAAAAATAATTAAATAAAAATCTAAAAATCTAAAAAAATGAACTGCTTGGCAACCACACTTATAAATAATCTCCCAAATCTTTGAAAAATGTTGGTTACATGGTGAGTTCATAAACTATAAACTACCTCAGTTATATTACAATTACTTTTGTACTTTTGGCTGCAACTTTTCATTTGATGTTTTTCTGTTTTGTAATTTTAGGTGTTTTGAATATTGAAGTGACACCCAAACACTAATTGTAGATGATGTACCACGTGCTGCTCTACACATCAGCCTGAGCAGCTGTAATGACTTGTGACTGAACACTAATGATCAGTGCTCAAAGAGACTCGGGGAAACAAACTGCTGTATTCTGATCCTAAGTTATGTAGTCTAACAATAAATTGTCCTACCTGTAGCACCAACATGGAGTATCAGGAGTATTTTTACACCGTTGTTGCTGCTTTTGTTCACCTGTATAAAATTATTTCACCACTGCCAAATTTTGTTGAATTTAAATTGTGAAAGAGCTCAAAAGGACGTCAGTTAAATGTGGATGATACCTTAATATCCCTGCAGAGTGAAGCGAGACAGATGTAAAACTGAAAAACTTAAAGTGTGTGTATTTTAGGAGAAATGGGATTTAGGGGCAATGAGCAGATGCCTGACGTTTGATATATGGTCACAGATTTATTTATCACACTGCAACTACACTGTGGATACTGTTCCCTCATTTATATATGTAATTAAAATTTTATTTATTAAAGTTTTATTTAATCTGTGATTTATTTAGGTGACATTTACACATTAAATTACTTAATCATGTATTTAGTTATTTAGAAATGTTATTATATATTTATTCATATATTCAGGCATTTAATTATACAATCATTTATTTATTTATTTATTTGAGCATTTAATAATATAATTATTAATGTATTTACATATTTAGTTACTGCCCTTAAAACCCTCCAGAGCATGAGCAGAGCTGGTTAACGTCAGCAGCTGGTGGCGTGAGCTAACAGCTAATGGAGGTTAGTTAAATTATTATTTAAGTGTTCAAATATAATCTTGTAAAATTTACAGATTTGGCAAGAAACTTGAAGTTTGTTTGCAGCAGAAACAAATACAGTAATATAAAATAGATATTAGTTAAAAAAAATATATATTAAAATGGATTTTGAAGCAGTTATTTTCAGAAGCTATTTTTCATGTGAAGGAAAGTGTTTTTTTATACATTTGTATGGTAGAATCTTTGCTTGTTCAAAGGTGGTGTAATGAAGGGCTGCTTGACTTTAAAACAGTTATTTTTCTATAATAAATATTCTTTGTTTTTCTGGCACAAAAGCATGAATAAATAAGAATCAGTCAACAATCTGTGCATCCCTGAATTCAGACACTTAAAAGGTAGAAGATTATTCAAACAAAATGCCGTCAGAATCAATTATTATGCAGTAAGTTAGTATAAATAAATCGCATGTGACTAATTTGTAAGCATTTAATTTTAAAAAGTTTTAATTTCATAGTATAAAACTCTCAAGTCAAAAACAACAGTCAGTAAATGTCATTCAGGTCGACTGCCATGATTTGGGAATGGACAAATGTTGGTCAGGTTTGTCGCCGTCAGCTCGCAAGCAAAGAATCACCGAACACATTCCCGTAGGAGGTTTTGAGGAAATGAACGTAGTTCTGCAAACTGCGGTTTGTCGAGTCCGACTGCTCCAGTCTGTCCCTCATGTTCTGCAGCTGACTCTGGAGACGACGCTCCATCTGAAGGGAAACACAAACAACACATGAGTATCAACAGTTTGTGTGTCTAAGGTTTAAACTCACAGGCACTGTGACGAACCTCCTCTTTGCTTCGCTGCAGCTGACTCTGCTCGGTTTTGACTCGGCTCAGCTGGCTCTGCAGGTCCAGAGCTTTGGACTGAGACGCTCTCTCTTTGGCTAAAACCCTCTGCATGCTGCTGTCAACCTGCAGACAGGAAAACATGGAGTCAAAGGTCTCCTCACGATGCCTTCATGGACCGCTGTGTTCCACTATTCATCCAAAAATAACAAAAGTAAACTGCTTTTTCTGGTGATCTCACTTAGTGACATCACAGTCAGCAAACAGTATACACAAGTACGGCTGAAGCGATTAGTTGATTTATCAGTTCATTGATTAGAAGCAGATTGTTCATGCAAAATCATTGCATTGGTTTCAACTTCACAAAAGTTAGGAAACGCTGCTTTTCCTTTTAATTATTTTGATATATGTTTAATAACATTGAGGTTTGGACTGTTGGTTAAACAAAACAAAAATTGTGAAGGTGTTACTTTGGGTGCTGGGTCACTGTGACACCATTTATCACTACTTTCCAATTTCCAAATACTTCAGGGACATTTACCTGATTATACTTTTACTCATGTAACATTCATATGTAACACTCGTTTTATTAGTACTTTTGCTTCAGTAAAGGATCTGAATACTTCCTCCACCGCTGACAACAGTCAGATTAATCTCTATAAACAGACTTTGCTTATGTGTGAAGAATCAGTAAGCGATGGAACAAGATTTTGGTATTGGAGGTCTTTTGGTTTTCATTTTGTTGTCTAAGCAGTCTTGAGCAATCATATTTGAAATGCAGGTTAAAGGAGTACATTGGCTGAAATGCAGTGTTAGAACCCATCTGCTATTGTCTGATGAGTTATCTTGGTATTATCTTTTTAAAAATGTATCTGCATTAATATGAAGGTATCTGTTTATGAAGATTAACTGATATGACCGGCGCACAGAAGTGGAAGTCTTCGTCCTCCCTGGATCACACTAAATTACTGACTCCTGCTCTCAGAGGCTTTATCCTTGTCAGAGAAGCAGATGAGATCTGAGACTGTTGTCAGACACACTAAAACATTTAGTAGTGCAATTTAATTTACAGCCTGCCCCTGTCTTTGTCTTTGCAGTAAACTAAACTTTACTTCTACAACACTCCGACACATTTGCAATACTAAATAGCCACAAAAACCTAATCTGAGGATGTAACTTTTATTCTGTGGACACTGGACAGGAGAGTTGGGTCCATTTCTGGTTTTGCCGGTCCTCTGTTTGAGCTTAAACTGGATTGAATTTTTTTGTTTTTTTAAATGGCGGAACCAGCATTTTCTGTTACAACACACTCTGGCAAATTAAAAAGTAGCCTACGTCAGCATCAACAGTGCTGAAACCAACTCATATTGCATTAGTAATAGCAACATGACGACTAACGGACTAACGGAGCCACAAGTGTTTGAGGGGCTGTGAGCCGAGTATGGCAACATAAAGGAGGTCAGTTCTCAGTAGCGGGAGAGGGGACGAGCAGCACACGTTGTGTTTGTTTAACAGAAAGTTTGTGTGTTTTTTAACGGGATAATGATAATGAGAGGAGACATGACAGAGTTAATCTCAACAAAAGTAAAACTGCGCCAATATGGCAACATTTTGGATTTGAAGCTGACGAAAGAAGGTGTCCTAATTGGCTGTGGGCATTTCAAACGTATAGCTGACAGAGACCTCCGATGTTACATGATGTAATGTGACAGCTGGACACTCCTGTGCTGTTAGGACGCAGTGTCAATATGTTCAACTTTAGAGCAACTTTTAAGACAACTGCTTAAAATTTCAGTAAACCTGCCTGATCCGGCTCTTAATATCAAACCGGTTTGAACATTTTTACCCTGCAAGAAGTGGCGATATAGTTCCACACCTGTCTCTGAGCGTCGTCCAGCGCGTGTTGCAGCTGTCTGGACAGGACGCTGCACTCACGGCTCTTCTCTTCCAGCTGCTGCTGAACGCTGCGGATACTGCTGTCCTTTGACAGGACAGCCTGAGACATGTCTTTGTTTTCCACCGTCATGTCCTCCAGCCTCCTGCAACAGACGACACAGGAAATCTACAGCTGCAGTTTGGAAGATGTGAAGAAACCATTTAGTGTTTTGTGCAAATGTGAACAAGTGATACTTTTGTCTTGAAACTGTATCCATCTATTTACCACAGATTGTAATGTGTGTGTCTCTACCTTTCCAAGTTGTGAATCTTCTCTTTGAGGACGTTGTTCTCCTCCTGCAGCAGCAGGTTCCTCTGCTGGTACGTCTCCAGCTGAGAGCCTTGCTGTTCCACCTGTGACGTAACACAACAAGTAATGACAGAAATGAACCTCCATATGGCGTTGTGGCGGCCGCGAAGTCTAAATCACTGGTCATATAACAGCAACATCCCCAGTACGAGTCCAGCTTGTAACTTTTGTAACATCTTGTCTCTTTATTTTCTGTCACTTCTGACTCTCTGCTTTCATTCATGCTGCATTATTACAGCCAATGAACTCTCTCTGGTTGAACTAACTGGTTGAACTGGGAGGATTTGTCAATATTTAATGATTTGTAGATTCAGGATTTCTCATCAAGTCAGTCAGTGATACACTTTGGCAACATCTGGTGGTCGTATCAAGAATGACACGATGGTAACGAGGTTGGGCTATATTTCATATCAAGTTCAGTTTTTGTGTCAAGAGTTTTTGTTAAAAGGCAGCACAGACAAAGGGAAATCCTTCACCACCTTTCACAGCAGGAAGTCAGTGAGGCTCCACAACAGGGCTCCCACACACTTCCAAACATTTCCATGACTTTTCAAGGACCCATAAAACAAGTTTTTTTCTTGCCCACTTGCAAATCAGATTCAAACTCTATTCAAATATAATTCCAGCTAGCGGGCATACGTGCAGGTAGAGACAAACCCAGGGGAGACAATGACGAAATGTACGGGATGGTACACATGACGCTGTCACACATCCACGCATATTGAAGCTGCGGTTAAGTTGACAGCTAAGTGAACATCGTTGATCATTTCTTTACAATGCAACACTCTGTTGGGAAACCTTGGGTCCTGGTATTCATGTGAACGTCACTGGACGCACTCCACCCACCCAAACACCCATCAGCAGGACAATTCACCATGCCACACCACAAAAACTGTTCAGGAAGGACAGGGCTCAAGGAGTCAGCCTGGCCTCCTAAATCCCAAGATCCCAATCAGATCGAGCATCTGTGGCCGCCTACGCTCTGGTGCCAGACACCACAGGACACCCCAGTGGTGCGGTATCCATATCTCAACAGCTCAGAGCCAAGTCTGATCCACGGTGGGCCTCTGACCTGTCCAGGCACGGACACAGGACCTCTGCGGTACGGCCATGTCCCTCAGATGCCGATCAGACAGGGATCTGGGGAAACTGGAGAGCAGGTCAACGCCTTGAGCTCTTTGTCACGTTCCTCTGGTCATGCCTAAGAAGCATGTTGCATTCTCGTTGCTACTGGTCTGCATCAGTGTTTGAGCGGGTGGTGCATGTCAGGTGGCTTCCACATGTACGCCAGGACTCAAGGTTTCCCAGTAGAACACTGTATCGAAACAAGATAATCAATCACTTCACCTGTCAGTGCTTTTCAGTGTGTCTTGAGTACCTTGTGTCTGACTTCAGACAGGGCTGAGCCGTGCTCCATGTTCCTCCTCTCGTGGATGTCGGCCTCCTGCTGGGCATCTCTGAGCTGCTGCTCGGTCCTCCTCAGTCTGTCGGGCAGCGTCTCGAGCTCCCTGATCCGGCCCAACAGCTCCCTCCTCATCTGCTCCGTCTCCCTCTCCAGGCTCACCTTCACCTCCCGCGCCTCCGTCTGTGTCGCCTCCAGCTTCAAGCAGTACTCATCTGATTCCAGACGAACCTGCTGGACCTGCACAGAGAAGTATGGAGTCACTAGATAACACAGGTAACTTCAACATGTTCTAGTGTCTGACGTGTTTCAGTGAGGAGATTAGATTTTGTGGGGGGTTGTGACACAAGTGTATTTTTTACCCAAGACATGGTTGCAGAAATCGTTTTGTCTCTACGTCCATTTTGCAATCATGCAGATTTACTGTTATATACATTTTAATCTGAGAGTGTGACTGTACCTTCTTCTTGTATTTCTCCACCAGGTTTTCGTGCTTTTTGATCGACGATTTCAGGCGTCTGGCTTCAGACTGCAGACTGCTGAGCTTCTCCTCAGAGGACGTCAGCTGACCCTGAACATAATGTATGTTTATGATAAATGCCACTGAAACACATTTCATTTAGTGCACAGAAATTATGAATCAGTAGAAGAAGAAGATGTCAAAACATTGTCAAGCACTCAACAGTATTTTCTTAAACACTTTTGTTAGAAAATTACTTGTAAGAGCTGCAAAATTGATTAAATATAACAAATTTTAACGTGATAAAAAGAACAGTTGTCTTGCCACGATCAAAACAATAAGAACAGGCTGAGCAGTGTCGTCATTGCAGTCAGTTTCTGCCACTTCATCGTTGGAGGGGCTTTTACTCAAGATCCAGATGTTCAGGAAGTTTTTAACGGGAGCTGAATTGTCTGCAGAGGTCCTGTTCTTTACCAGAACAAATGGACCCGATGATTTAAACCGGTAAAAACACTGAATAAAGCAGTTTCATTCAGATTTTAAGTATTGCTGTAGGTTATTGAAGGCACCTTGAGTCGTTGGTTGTCCAGCTTGATGGAGGCATTTTCAGCGCTGAAATGATGCAGCTGCTCTCTGAGCTCCTCCCTCTCTGTCCGAGTCCTCTCCTCCGCTGAATGAAGCTGAGAGTTCAGCTCGGCCACCTGACTGTAAAAGAAGCAGGTGCGTCAACACTGTGTCATGTTGTCGTCACAGTAACACTGTCGTTTAAAACTTGACATTACAACATTACAAGTTAACGTTCCGCCTTAAAAGTCGCCGGCAGTCGGTCCAATTAATTAAATTATTATTTTATTAGTTTTAATTATTTTACTTACAGTCTACTAATACAACTCTCCACAGTATGAACAGTGGTTACATGAGCCTCAAAACCAGACACAACTCAGCCCTGAGCAGAGTGACCGTCCTCTACTGACCAATCAGACTGCAGTGTTCACAGCTCCACCTTTTAGGACCAGATCTGTGTGCTAGGTACCCCAACAGAGGGGGGACCAAACATGGGGACGCTAAGGAACGGGTACCATCCACAACTTTTCACAGTGGAGACAGAAAAAAAACGTACTGAACTGAACTGTACTGTTCGGTGGAAACAGGGCTTAAATGTGTCTCACACACATACTCACAGTTTGAGAACAGAGATTTCCTCCTCCAGCTGTCCTCTAGCGGCCGTCTCTTTGGAGTGACGGAGGCACCAGTCACTGGATGTGGACAGAGCCTGAGCCAACTGGGATTCCTTCAACAAAATACAAATGTTGTCAAATCATTATTGTTCATGTTTTAGCCTTTATTTCACAGCTGGAACACATTTATATTGCAGAGAAGTGTTCTGAGAATCTTGACAAAAGGAGGTAATTTTTGGACAGTTGATCAGATAAAACATATCATTTGTAGACGTCACATTGAGCTCTGAAACTACAGGAGGGTATGTTTCATTATTTTCTGACATTTTATTGACAAATCCATTAATTGAGAGAATAACGGGCAGATTAATCGATCCTAAAATAATCGTTAGTTGCAGCCGTGCTGGCCTCAGACTGTGGCCTGTGTGTGTTTCACTGGGGTATTTCTACTGAACCAGGAGGCTGGCTGAACTTCCTTTGAACTCGATTTGCATAAAAGCATGTGATCAGACAACAAGACACCGCCACCAGTGAGAAAACTCATTTGCATGCAGGATACACCGCAGAGAGCTCTACAGATCATCCTGGGCATTCATAGAAAGAGATGCTGCTTGTATTTTCTGATGCTTGGTGCACCACTCTGATATTTTCAGACATCACGGTGTAGATGTGTGGTCCCTCTGAATACTGACCTTCTCCTGCAGTTTTACAGTGAGCTGCCTGGTCGACTCTTCGGCTCGCTCGGCCTGCTGGGTCAGCATGGCCAGCACCTCCTGGTCTTGCCGCCTCTGCTCCTCCTTCTCCTCCTCTTCTCTCCGCTGCCTCAGAGTCTGCAGCTCCTCCTGCAAAGCCTGCAGCTCCTCCTGCAGCTCCTCCTGACTCCGCTGCATCCTCTGCTCCACACACAGACGAGGAAACAGATATTCACACATCAGGTTTCAGCGTTGAAAGTACAAGTACTCAAGTACTGTACTTGAGTACTACTTTGAGTACTTTTTCCAGCTTCACAGATGTGACAATTTGCAGCTTTTTCTTTTAATCATTTAAATCTATTTCCTGACTAAACTTAAATATTTTTACTTACCGACATTTTCTTTTTTTAACTCTTTATTTAAAGTATTTTTAGATGCTTCGACACAACATAAACACCATAGAGAACACTGTGTGGGGGGCACACCAGTTAAGTAGTCCTGAGTCCACGTGTTAAATGTTCTTTTAATGTCCAGACATTCATGGTGAAGCTGCGTCCGTGTCTTCAGAAATGAAGACAGTCCATTTCTCCCATTTTCCGAGGAATATTGCTCCTCTTGACCTCAGGGAAAAAGTCGTCTTCTCCATTATAACGATCTCCTTGATTATGTCTTTGCACCAGTTCTTTGTAATCACTATCTTGCTGGCAGTAAACTGTTTTTCATAGATACCGTTTTTTTTAAATTTATCACATCTTCCCTTATTGCAGCGTAATACAAGACCTTGACATCAAGGTATTTCATACCCCAAATCTTAATAAGTGAACATATTTTTCTCCAAAATATTCGAATATTTGGACCCAAAATGTGGGAGTGATTGACATTCATGTGTCTGCACTTACTGAGTGACATTTTCATGGCAGGACTTTTGTTTGTAAGAGTATTTTTACAGTGTGGTATTGGTACTTCAACTTGAGTAAAGGATCTGAATCCTTCCTCTTCCTCAGTCTGGTTTATAGGGCAATGAAGGCTCTTATATGCTGCTCTGACAGGTTGAAAGTCATGAAAAGCTCGGGGTCAAATAAAGCAGTCTGCATCATTCACTACAAATGAACAACTAATAAAAAGGATGTGCAGAGCTTTATCTACTCCTCCACTACCTACTGCAATCTTTTTGAGCTTCAACTGCCTAACACACGAGTCACAGGTCATATTTTTGTGTCATGTTTTCCGTTCACAGACCTGAGCCTGAGCAGCCAGGTGGACCTTTTCAGCCTCTGTTCTCTTAAGCTCAGATTCCAGATGGTCGCGTGTAGACTGCAGGATTCTTGAAAGCTCCCCTGTCGTCTTTGCATTTTCCTGCCATGACAAAAAGAAACAGTGTAAACACGTGAACCTTGAAGGGATAATTTGAATGCTTTGAAGTGGGATTGTGTGAGGTCTAAGTGTACGTTATATTAGAGTATTTCATCATCAGACAGCCCTTTTTAACAGGGAACTGAAGCCATAATCTGCGTTCTCTCTTCAAAGTCATTTTACCCCACTGAACACATTAACACTGGTCTACCTGCCTCAATTAGTTAGTTTGTTTGTGTTATTGCGTGACTTTGGTGAATCCAGGCAAACCCCAGGGTTACTTTTTCCATCCTATTCTACCCCATTTCCAACTTTACTTGCTCGTTAGACAATCCTGCCTCCAACTAGCTTCATTGACCGATGTGTATCAAGTGATATTAGTGATGTTTCAACAGGCACGCAGTGCAGCACTAGATTTTAAATTAGTATTTAGGAGAATATTTTAAACAATAGCCAAAACAATGTTTATTTAAAACTTCTCCAGAACATTCTGTTAATTCCAAATTATTTCCAGGCCTAGAAAACTGTTGTTCTAATTTCCTAACTTTTCCAGGAAGGTCATGACTGTGGGAACACTTTAAAACATCAAAGTCACTCAACGACACAGCTCTCGTGTTCTGTGAGGTAAAACTGCTGTTTTTGTCAAAGGAGTCTGGTGGCTTTGAGGTGGTAACAGCTTCAGTCCTCATTGGAAAGGGCTGTCTGACAGCATGGTAAAGTGGTAAAAATATTCTAAACATTGCATTCATCTGAACTGATACTGATTCTTTTAGGAGGCTAAAACACGTTTTGCTGCTGCCCCGTCCACGGTAGTACATTGCTTAGCTTCTGTGGTGGTACTCCTGCTGGCTTCTCCAAACACGAGGCATGCCGATCGCCATCTCCTGTAGGTATTACACTGATTATGTATAAGTACCTCATACAACCCTGCTTAAAAAAATCCAAACTATCCCTTTAAAAGGTGTGTGAGAAATATAAACCTCGTGTGAGCCAGTGTTGTAGTTGCACAGATCTAAAGATAAGTTTCAAACCTTTTCAAAGTCCAAATGCTCAGCAAGTTTAGATGCCTCTTTCTCCTTGTTGGTGAGTTTGGCTAACAGTCTCTGTGAAGAAGAAGAAGACACATCTCCTCAGCTGTCTGATGGCTGATGACGCAGTACTGCACATGACCAGGTGATAATTACTCACAATGTTCTCTGCTTCACTGTCAGTCAGTCTCTTCTTTATGGCGTCTTTCTGTTCTAACCACATCAGTGATTCTCTCTGTGGACACAACAACACAGCCAGTCAGAAGAGGAACACTGCACGTTTGATACTACTTGACTTTTCCTTCTACTTCCTGTACCTCGTAGCCACTCCACTCTCTGAGGAGCTCTCGCAGGCTGCGATTCGTGTGGTCAAACATCTCGATCTTCTCCAGCAACACCTCCTGCTGTCGTGCCAGTGAGGCTGCGTGCAACTTTGACAGCCGCTTGTCCTAAAATAAATACGTGAATGAATGAATAAAAACATGATCATGCACAAAAAATAAGTCCTCCTCCACTCGTTTGTCCTTCATTGATCCTTTCAGATTTACCTTAGCAAAGCTGTCGATAGTTTCCTTCACGGCTGTCAGCTGATTAGCTACTGCTACGCCATCGATTTCTGCTTCTACGAGCGCCCTCAGGAGCACATCAGTCTCTCTGTGTTGACTGCAAGAATCAGACCTGTTGGCATGAGGGACAAAAAGTGTGCATGTACACTACTGCTCAAATGCTATGATTCAGCTGTTAGGTTTTTATTCTTCTTCTGTCTTTTAATAACTATTTTAAATAAAAACTGTAGAATTCAGACACCAAATGTATTATTTATATCTGAAATAGTTTCACCCCCCTCATTGCCATTGAGGGCAATGAGGGGGGTGCTTTACAGATTGAGCGCCCAGCAAAGCCCCGGTAGCCCACTTCCACTACTTACTTCTTTAAATGCTGAGTGCTGTCTTGTTCTCTGAGTAGGACACTAAGATTTTTGGATACACTAGCCAGCTCTTCTTCCTTTTCCTCTTCATCACGTTCTAATCGATGCTCCACTCTGCTTCTCTGATCATAAGACACAAACAAACACAACTCATAATATAATGTGCAACAGGGCTGTGCTTAAAACAGTAAATATCTGTCATACCTGCAATCAAAACAGGAGCTTAAGTGTTTTCATCATGTTTTTGTGCTAATTTAATTGCCAAATCATACAGCTAAAGCACTGCAGCAGCATTTACTGCCTTCTGTGATTCTCTATCCATAATCTTAATCTCTGCTTTGCAGCTCATGACAGCTTTAAATTAATACCAACTATCTTTAGTCCATGAAATGTGATTATTACTTCTCACTCTGTTCTTCTTAAATTCAGTTTTGTTTCAGCACAAACCTGTCTGTCATGGGAAGAAAATCCCTGTCGGAGAATCCCTTCCTCTCCTCAATTAAACTCATTTTCCAGCATATGTATTATTATCATTGAAAGCACTGCAGTGAGAGATAAACACTATAAAGAGACCTGGCACTTGTACGAGCCGACATCTCTCCTGCAGGACAGTCTTCCTGGAGGAATCCACGGCGTCCGCACCTTCTGCCTCCCTCCGTCTCCCTTCACCTGGGCATCTTTTGTTCTACTCTGCAGAAAAGGAAACACATTAGAGTTCATCATAAATTAGTAGTTCAGTCTTTTTAACTTTAAACTCTTTAAAAACTGGTGGAAAAGTGACTTTTAAACATTTATTTAAATAGTGCAGTACAATTTTATGGTACTTGTACTTTGCCTGGGCATTTTCTGCCTCTTTACACCCCAACTCCAACACATGTCAGAGGCAAATATTGTGTACTTTAGTCCACTTCATTTATTTGACAACTTTACTGAATCAAATTAATACTATAAACAAATTAGTCATGATGTAAAATGATATATCTAAATAAAATGTTACTGATCTCTGGGGGAATTCACAACCTACCCTGAAGATTAAGTATATAAAGTAATAAAAAACGGCTCCACTTTTACCAGATGCAACGTGATGAACTTATGTATGCATAATAATAATAATATACATTATTCTTAAATGGCTAATTCTGCAATATAGGTACTTTTTTATGAATGTATAAATGACTTTATTTCAAACCAGCATAAAAAGAAATCAAATAAGACAAAGATAACAGTGTCCGAAAAGGAGTAGGTAGAAGTAAAACTTATGTCTTGACCCCTTTCTTACATTTCTTCTTTTAACTCATATTATTTCAACAAGTTTATTTACAACTAATATGCAACTGTCCCCAGTCTTTTTACCACCCAATTAAATAAAGAAGTAACAAACCCAGATTATTTACACTCCAAGAACCACCCAGTGTTAGAAAATAAATATACACTCCCCTAACACAACCTTTCCTCATCACCTCATTAAATTGATTTATGTGTGATTTATATTTGTACTTTGTTTCAACTCATTTATTTGATTAAGAAATATAAAAATAGTCACGATGTAAAATTATGTATTTAAATAAAATGTTATTGATCTCTGTGGGGAATTCACAACCTACCCAGCAGAAACAAATAAAGTTAAATAATTATTTAAATTAATAAAAATAGCTCCACTTTTACCAGCTGGAACATAACAGCGATGAACACAATATACATTATTATTAAATGGCTAATTCTGCATTTATGAGCGTTTTTATTTTTGGTACTTTACATATCTTTTGATGCCAATACTTTACCTTGTAACAGAGTATTTCTACACTCTTGTATCGCTACTTTTACTTGAGTAGAAGTTGTGGGTACTTCTTTTGACACTAATAATTTAACATTTTTGCTATAAAATAGAAAAATGCTGCACTATGCATTTAGGAAAACTTTGATGACCGTGCATGTGTTAGAGTTAAACAGTGGCCTACAATAACATCAACTTGTCTTTATCAGTGTAATAAAGAAGTATAAGAGTATAACTTAATAACCAACCTGCGGTGTCCTGCTGGGACTCCTCCTCATGTGGACATGCACAGGTGTGGTCTCCGGTACGTGGACGTGAACCGGTGGCGGCGATGAATCCCGCGTCTCCATCCCTTCGAGACGTCACAACAACATTCAGACCGAGTTTAGGATCAACGCGGACCCCATTAAACTACTACTTAAAACGCTTAACGGTAGTTTTAAGAGCTAACATGCTAAGTTAGCTTCATGTTTCCTTCATAAATCTCGACGCCTCTCTGCGGAGCGGACGGTTGTTTGGACTGACAAAGCAGCGCCCTGATTGGCCCGTTTGCAATATCTCGCTCTGTGATTGGCGGAGGCGAGTGTACAGTCAGCGTTGCCCGTGGTAACCATTGAAAGTAACGGGGGAGTTTAAACAACCGTTAAAATCTATTTATGGGTTTATCTCTTTACAAACTTTCTTAATTAATTGTATTATTCGTGTCTTATTTCCCCTTTTCCTCAATATAACAAAGTATATTTACTCAAGTACTGAATTTAAATACAAATTTGAGGTGGTTTTACTTTGAGTAGTTTCTTTTAATACCACTTCTAACAACACTACACTACATCTGTAAGGTAAATACTGTACTTTTTACATTTATCCGACAGCTTTAGTTACTCTGAAAATTAAGATTCTTTGCACACAAAACATACAAATAACTTGTAAAATAGTTTGCAATAAATTAAACTGCCCAACTGCTTATACAAGTAACGTCAGCCAACAGCTGAAATGATTAGTCAATAAATCAATTACGATAATCAATTGACAGAAATTAAATAAATATATTTTTTTATGTAAAAGCAATTCATGGTTTCAGCTTCGTAAATGTTATGATAAGCTGCTTTTCCTTGTAATTATTTTAATATTTTACATTTATTTGTTGGAAAAACAAACTGTGAAAGTGTCTTGTTCTGCATATTATTTTATACTCAGTCAGGCCTTTTAAATAAAATGCATTATTATTTTTATTTTTGTAATTATTTTAGGCTCTGGGCTCCTAACAATTTTTGAAATAATTTAAAATCTAAGAATAAATAAATTTTATTAAATAATAATTTAAGCAAAATACAATCCAAACAATATATTACTGGGGGAAAAGCAACAGATTAGTCCATAATGAAAATAAGCATTAGTTAATATTTCAAAATGAGCTCCACCTCAATCAGCTACAAAAGCAAAATCTTGCTTTTACATTAATGAATGAGTAATAATAATTTAAGGGTTAATATTTTTATCGAGTAGTTGCCTATGGAGACATTTCACTGCATTGAGTAATTTCTTTTATTACATTAAACATGTTTTTCTGATTACATGTTTCTACTTAAGCAGCATTTTTAATGCGGAGCTTATACTCTTACTTTTCATTAGTATTTATACTTAAGTCACGGATCTAAATCTCCCTCACTCCTCTTTCTCTTGACAAAAAGTTTTATGAAGCCCAAAATGGTGGTGACAGAGGGAGCTACTTCTTTAAATTGCTGATATAACTTCTATTAAAATGTAACTAATTTAACTAAAGTTTTTCATTTCTTTGTTTTGTTTCTTTGTGCGCAGTTGTAGAGAGGGAAATGGTCGGGATGACGGCACTTCCGCCCAAAAGTTTGAGAAGGAAATGGTTGCGATGTCAACAATTCCGCCCTAAAGTTAGCATCGAGCTAACGAACACGTTACTGGCGAGCAGCTTCTTATGTTTCACTAATCACCGTATACTTGTGTGTTTACACTGCAGTTTCGTACTTCCTGTCCGAGTTAACATACGTAAGGGGCAAATCCGACTAGATTGGTATTTGATAATCAAACGGCACTGATCGATGTTAGCTCCTCCAGCTAAAAACATCTAGCAGCTAGCTAGTTTGAGATTAGCCTTCCATGTGCGTGCGAGGCGGCAATGATGCGCCAGCGGAGCCTGTGGCGGCTGGTGAAGCAGCTGGAGACGCTAATAATTATAATGCAGTATATTTCCTTTGTGTTGCTGTTTATCCCGCCGCGCACCAGCCAGCTGAGGGTTGTGCTGCCGCGGCGGAGGTGGAGGTGGAGGAGAAGGGGGCGACCAGCAGCGCCGCCACCCTGATATTGTGCAGGGCGTGCGGGCACGAGCTGGCAGTCGGGACGGACATCCACTTCGTCCCCAGCCAGCTGGCGCTCTCCAGCCGCAACGACACGTCGATCGGGGGCCGAAGGGTTAACATCCAGCTTTTCGAAAACCCCTACGGACACCAGTTTGAGGTGATTACCTTCAGGAAAGCGGACGTTACCCAGCACTGGCCGGCAGATAAACACTTCTCCTGGTTCCCGGGGTTCGCATGGACGGTGGCCACCTGTCCGCGGTGTAAGACTCATTTAGGTGGGTACCGACCTGTGATGGTGCAGCAGGGTTTACTTAAAAATCTGCAACATCAAACCAGTTATTGCCGGGAGCAGTTTCAGCATGTGTCCTGTAAGATTACACCCCTATTACCAATAAACAATGTTGTGCATCTGTTTCAAGTTTTTGTCACTGTCAACATTAAGATCTTAATCCTGTAATACTCAGAATTTATATCATAATTAAGGCTATGTGGAGTGTAACTCCACAAAGTCATAGTCACCCTTTAATACACCAGTGTTTATGGAACCATAAAGGGTAATTATTATCTTGTATAACCGGTCTTAATTATGGCTGAATTGTTTTGCATACTCGTAACTTCTGCATTCATACATGCATTCATTTCATAAAGACTTGAGATCGTAAGACTTCCTGTCTCTATTACGGAGCAAATTTGAAATTAAATTACAAAAAAAAACTTTAGTTGGGCACATTTTAGTAACTTCAGAGTAGTTTTACTTGTGTCTGTGCCACACTTTACAGCCAAGATGTAGTCGAGTAAATCTTAATTTGGGGTCAGATAAAACCTTCAATTTTAAGTCCAGTATTTCTGGAAAAACCTCTGCCATGATTTTCTATCAGGAATTATAATCTCATATTTGATATCTTAGTAGCTCCTAATCTTAAAGTAAATAAATTGAGCACACCGAGACTCTTCAGACTACACCTGTACAGTTCCAACTCATTTGAATCAATGTTATATTTTACATTCTGATGCCCATTTGTCTCTCAGAAAATTTAATTTTTCCCCCCTCACTCCAGGTTGGGCCTTCCAGCCCAGCGACTGGCCGGACACCATCACCAAAACGAAATTTGACGAGTCGGCGCACACCTTCCTGGCTTTAATCACCCATCGTCTACTACGAGAAGATTTTGCCTCAAGCCTGCTAATGACTCCAAAATCCTTCATGAGCTAATGGGACCATTTGACTGTACAGTTAACACAGGTGCCTTTGCTGCTACCTAAATCTATTTTTTAAAATAAATTTCTATGCACCCACATGTAAACACAGTAAGTTTTATTTATTGTAACAAAGCAAGTTTTACACCTCAAATTTAAAACAGTTTCTTTTCCCCCCAGCGGAAAAGGAAAGGTGATTAAATGTGACTTCTATGAGATAACAGGTCTTTTTATTATTTTACCCATGAAGCAGTGGGGGCCAAAATTTACAAGCTTGTTTTTTTTTTCCATTTTGTTCTTTATTAAAAATGTCATTTCAAATCTCATGGATATCTGTAAAACAATACAATGAAAAAAAAAAAAAAAAAGTCCCATAGAAATGGTGTCAAAATAACCACTCTCCCCGATAACCAACATACTCCTGCCCCTCCCCAGCTTACCCCACCCCCCGCCCCCTAAACATTACAAGTCAAAGGAATGAGCTGGTACTCGTTAACCACATAGGGGAAAAATAACATTTTTCAAGAGATCAACACCCCAACTGAAAAAATATATGGGGGAAAAAATTGAAGAGGTCAACTAGCGCTGGGTCACTACACCATGGCTTTAAGTCAATTTACCACACAACCTTTAACAGAGGAATTCTGTGTGAATTGTCTTCAAATTCTACTCAGGATGCCGTGCTGATTCTATTTTTATACTTTTTTTTTTTTAATTATTATTTTTGAGATGACTTTGGGGATGGTACTCACAATTCAGGGCAAAGTGCCATTGGCCTTAGATGAGTCAAAGGAAACAGAACATGGCACCGACAAGGTGAAGAGGCTTCAGAATGGAAAATGAAGCACACACGGATAATAATAATAATAATTAAAAAAAAAGTAAAAAAAAAAAAAAAAAAAGAAAATTAAAACCTTTGCTCCCGAAAGTGAGTGGAAAAATCAAACAGGGAATAGAAGGTTGAGGGTCTGGGTAGATGATGTTATTTTTTTTTAGTCGTCCTCTCCCTCGTCATCCTGAAAGAACAAAATTTCAGAACCATCAGCTAGTGTTGAGAACAAACTACTTTTAAGCAACACATGTTTGACTTTTTCTCTTTACCTCTCCATCTTCGCCATCGTCTTCCTCGTCCTCCTCTCCATCTTCATCTCCCTCTTCGTCTATGTCCTCCAGAGCCTCCTCGTCCTCTTCGTCGTCCTCACCTTCACCCTCTTCGTCATCCATGTCAGGAACCTGGAGATAAGAAGCACTTTTAGCACTTTTGTTTTTCAGCTATACCAGACTACAAAGAAAGTTTCCTGCCCTGGTGGATGGAATATATTTTACCAGAAAGATAAAGTGCCTAATACAACACAGATAATAATAATATAAATTAAACCAAAAAACTGCTTATAGTGTAAGCAGCTAAGCATACAATTAACATGGCCATAAACGTACCAGGTAGTACTGCAGCGGGTTTGGCCAGATGTCGTCCTTGATGACCTCCCCGAGCTCATCAGCGCCGGCGTCAGCGTGATCAGTGAACCAAGTGAAGAAGCTCTCTGGCTCTTCATGTTGCCTCTTCCTTCCTGCTTTGTTCTGTGTCTGGCTGGAGCGCTTGGTCAGGTCCTACACAACACACACAAAATCATTAAATATCTAACTGTTGAAAACTTTCACTGTGCAAGATCCTGAGTCAAGTCAGGTCACATGCTCTAATAGTTTACAGTTTTTTAGGTAATGATTCAAAGCTTCCATGGCAGCTCAGGGAGAATGTATTTTTAAAAAGAAGGTAAATAAAATGTAAAGTTGAAAAGCACACTTTAAATGGGGATCATAAGAATGCCACCTGACTAGTTGCAAGTAAGAAGAGAAGCCTCACGTCTAACCTCCCCTCTGGATTACTCTACTGACAGCAAACAAACTCAAAGATACACATACCTTTCCTGATTTCCATTTGATTTCTGTTGACTTTGAAGATGGGTCTCCGCTCTCGTTCAAATGGAACTCTTTGGAAAGTACTTTGTTTTCGAAGTACGGATTTTCATCGAAATACTAGGAGAGAGAAAAAGACGAAAAGGTTAGAAGACAAGAAATAACTTGCACCTATGTTGTATGTGTGTGTGCATCATTTAAAAAAAACAAAACAAACAAACAAAAAAAAAAAAAACACTTACAAAATCTATTCTGTAGCCTGACTTGATGTCTTCAAACTCTGTCACCTCCACTCGGCTCAGGTAATGAAGTGCTTCTTCATCCTCTCTCCCAGTAGGGCAGATACTGTGAGGGGGGAACAGATTACACAGACAAAACTTTAAATTGAGTCACTGTCCAAATCATTCTAACTTTCGTTATTGCGATGTCCCTAATTTATGCAATTTAAAAAAACATATAACTGTTTACCTTGTGGATGGTTGACAAACGTGGTGACCCAGAAGTTGGGGATTTTGGCGATCAGTTCTGACCTCTTCTGAAAGAATGGCTGACGGAGTTTGTTGTATTTCTGTTCTACTTTGAGGATCTCCTCACTGGCTTGCTCGTTCAACCTGAGGGGAAAAATTACAAAACAAATTATTAAACCAATTTTTACTGTTTATACAGGAAAAATTATACAGGAAACCAATTTGTCATGCATTTCAGTTATCCAATTATCATATTTATTTGAGGACAGGGATGCCAAGAAGTGCACTGTGGAGGAATGCTATTCTGCAGATTTTCATGGCAATCAGAAGTTACAGCAGTTAACTTCATTAGGTGGTTTCTCTTAAATCACAAACATGCACCATCATCTCTGTTGTGTTTTCTGCTGGACAGAAAATCTCAGCCCCGCTTGTGCAATTTAGTTTTCTACATACCTGTCAATTTCATTTTGAACTTCGTCGATGTGTTCAATAGCTTCTTGCTGCTCTTTCTCTGTAGGGACAAAAAAAATCATAAATGAGTAACTAAAGAAATGCGCAACTTATGAATTAAGAGTCAGGACAAGAACAAAAAAAACAAGCATGCGTATTATTATTAATTAAAAATTGTGTGCATTAACTTGTGCATGCGTATTTAAGTTCAATCTTTTTTGCAATATTGAGAGATGCTTTATAAATCCCCGAGTAAGTTTATCGTACTTCCGAAAACTATTAAGCTCTAAGAGGGGGGTGTTTTGTTAATGGCAATATTTTGCGGTGTTTACTATGTTAAAACCATCGTTAGTTGAAGGGAAATCACGGCGGTTGCCATGCTATATGGCAGATTAATACACAGGCTCCCCCGGAGGTTAAGGTAACATAAGCGGCCAATGGCTGCAGCTCTAGCGGCTCAGACACTCACCGTTTCCTGCCGGCTGCTACCGACAAGGCCGCGTGGTTTAAATGTGGGACACACACAGAGCCGCGATAACGTGAGAGACCGAGCTAGGACAGATGCCAGAATAGACCCCGCAAACTGTCAAACTGTGGCTCATACGGCGCAGTCCTGCATCCACATGCCTAAATATAGTGAATACTGACTGTAAGTGATTGAAGGGCCGGTGGATTTAAATGCATTTTCTCCAGTAACAAAACATAACGTCGTCAGCTAGCGTTAGGTAACATTACAACAACAACACTAGCTGGCTAACTGCTAATGCCCAAATGAAACGGGCAACTTTTCCGGTGATTTCACGCGTTGATAATGATGTAAAGGATATATTCGTCAATTTGAGTCGATTTTACAGCAGAATTACTGGGTGGAAATCCTCCAGCATCGCGTGCAGCCACTCGGTCAGTCGCCAACGACACAACTGGCCACGCTGATGATGCTACATGAACGAGCTAACATGGCCTCTGAGCACCGGGCTGAACTGAACAACAGCAGGCGCAGGAGCAGCGGCATGCTAATAAATGCGTTAGCTGGCGAGCTAGCTGCTGTTTCTCGAAATGTGAACAAACGCAGCAGGCACAAAGAGGAACCCGGAGCAAAACCCAAGCAATACACACAACGATTATCAGCAATATTGCAGCCTGTGGCGATGCAAATTGTGTTAGAAGAAGAAAGTGAAAATGGCGGTGAACGGGAGGCCGCCATTCTCCCCTCTTACCGGAGGTTTCGTCCGCTCCGTCGTGGTTCGAGTTCAGCTCCTTTTTACTCACTTTTGCCGCCGAGGCCGACATGTTTTCGCAAGCTGGGTGAACTTACAGACGTCTGAGAAAACAGCTGGTGGCTTTGAAATGTGGCTTCTCCCTGGACAGGAGAGTAAAGTTGCGCGTGCAGAAGCCAACAACGTGCTGCCGTCCACACAATGTAGCTGCCGACGAGCCGCGAGGAAGTCAGAGCAACCGCCGCTCACGCGCTCCTTTCATTACGAACGCGCCTCGCCGAATGGAGAAGAGACGAGCTCCGCCTCTCAAAGTAGGTCTCAGTGCTCGGCTCCAATCTGCTCGTTTACTGCTGCCTCTCGCCTCAAAATCACCCCACAATCAGCCAAACCTCAAATCAGCACTAATGTTTATCTCACGGACGATTTTTAAACGTATCGCCCTCCAGATATCGCTGTTTATTCAGGCCAGGCCGAACCTTCAGCTGGACCGACTCGCACTTGCGCACTTTAAAAAAAGATGCTGAGTGTCGGTGGAGGCAAGAGGAACCTCGTTCTGCTGCTCAGCGCGAATTAGCCCCTCAGTCACAGGTTGTCCCCGATTAATTGTTCTTCTTACACGCGAAATACACCCATAAACACGACGTTTATTTTAGCTTGTGTCCAGTAGCTGTTTTTCTGTCACACCATAATGTGCCACATTACACCATTTGGGCCATTTATGTCATGCAGCAGCGTTATTTCCAGCCTACATTAGCCTGCAGACTTTCATACTGAACCAGAAGACTGAATATTTCTGATTGCTGCAGATATTATTTTAAGTTGAAAGTTATTGTTAACCTCACTAATTAAATGGCTCAAGTTTCTCCTGAATATTGAGGCCTAAGATTTTGAGGGCATGAGAAATTGCCTTCACTCACAGATTCTCAGATTGAGAGGCAAAATACTTAAAGGTATAATATGTAGTTTTTCCACATAAAAATGTCTAAAAACCATTTTGTAGTTGTGACTTTGATTATCAGAAATGTTTCCACAATTTTTCAAACCCAGATAAATATGAAATATTAATAACAGTAACGGACCGTGTCATTAGGTCACAATGGCGGCGTAACTCCAGTTACCATAGACATTAAATGAAGGAGGAGAAGAAGCAGGCCGGCTGAGACATCAGAGAATGAACGTTACTGTTGCTACGCTAAGCTAACTCGTCATGGATCATGGTTATGCACTGACGGTTGCTGCACCTTCTGACACCGAAGCTGTCCCGGTAAACAAGCCGGTAAAACTGAAATGTACGCGTCAACCAAGCGATCCCAGAAGAATTTGGGATAAGAAGAAGAGCTAAATCCAGGGTAAATATTGGTGTGGCCTTTCCAACATGGAAAGAGCTTCGTGAATATATAGAACTACAATTCAATGACGACCTCGCGTGTGTTCTACTAGACAGGTAAGCAAACATCATCAAAATATTAATAATTTCCACCAGTGTATTGCAGCACTGCTGCCTGCCGGGGCTCCAGCGGTGTGGAGCGGAGGCTGGCTACCAGATCGGCTCGGGCCGACGGACCCCATTTGCATAAAGTGAAACATAAAGTGAATATAACTTCAGTAATATATCTCGTCCATGAGCATTTCTCTGCTGCTGAAGCTCGCTCCGCCAAAAAAACTGCCATAGTTGGTGTCAGTTACACAGAGTGAGGAACATTAGATCTGAATTTGTTATATAACTGCAACTCCCATGATCCCATGCTACTTCGTGACGTTATCTAACTAGCGGCAGAAAATTACATATTGCACGTTTAACCACTGGACTATGCCACAAAATGTAGAGAAATAAATATTAGATCTGCCACGATTAATCGACTAATTCATGACTAATCGACTATTAAAATAATCGGTGACTATTTCAGTAGTCGACTAAACGGTTTGAGTCATTTTTCATAGAAAAGTACTATAAAGTGCCCCAAAATTCTCTTACTGCAGCTTTTTATTTTCAGATATTGGCAGCTTTACACACTCTCCCGTGACTGTGAACTAAAACCCTTTGGCGTGATTACGAAACAAGACATTAGTTGACGTAATTTTGGGGTTTGGGCGAGACAGACCGACATTTTTCTACATTTTAACACATTTTTCGATGAAATGATTAGTCGACTAATCAAAGAAATAATTGACAGATTAGTCGACAATGAAAATATTTGTTAGTGGCAGCACTAATAAATATACATATAAACTGAATATAAACAACATTTCTACATTATAAAGGCAAAAAAATCATCTAATTTGAGGGTGTTACTGAATTGGACATCATTGTGATGGTTCACCACCCATGATACAAAGCTGCCTGCTGGCTACAAACAACATATGAGCCAACAAAATGGTCATCAAAACTAGATGTGTTTCAATTAATAGACATTAAAGGTTAAGACGGAATAAGAAAAATACTGAAGATGAAAAAAATCATTTTCATACCTCAAAAATGAGTCTTGTCAGATAAAATCAGAAATGCATGAGATATTAGTTTTTCCTTCGGTAGGCAGAGAGGGATCATCAAAAAGCAAGTGCATAATAAATTTCATGGTTGTATCTCATTTCTGATTGGGGCAATTTAAGATGTTACAACTGCCCCGGTCTCCCCTACTTTCTCATAAATGTGTTAAATATTTATGACACATTGCTTTTATATAGACACACACTTCTGCACATTAATTTTTTTGGTACATGATGTCCCCAGTGCAAAGTAATCACCCTCCACAACAACTATGAGCCATAACATTATAAATCAGTTTGTAGTTTCTCATTTTCCAAAAAAGACACTAAAAATAATCTTCAGATAAATATATGATGAAAATATATGTAGACATCAACTACAGCAGTAAAGTTCTGCCTTTACTGCTTTCACATTTATGCAAGTAACAAGTGCATAAGTAAAAATAATCTACTGATATAATATTTCATAGTATAACAGGGACACGGGGAATGATTTTACTTTGTAATATTTTCTTTAAAATCTCTCAGATATTTATAATTGATGGTTTGTATTAGATTAAGGCCCCTTGTATCACATAAACACAATTCTGCACATTAAAAATACCTATAAATAAGTATCTTCTTTTTTTTTTTTTTCCGCTGACATTTTTTGGTAAATGGATGATCTTTTTTTGCCAGGACACTATAGTAATTCTAGGTCTTCTTCTTCTTTCTTCTTCTGAGGAAATCCTACTTCCCATGGATGAAAACTCACCAAACTTTGCACAAAGGTCCAGTCTCATGCCAGATATCCTCAGCTGTAAACTCAAGCCAATAGTCCTGATGGTGGCGCTACAGCAAGCGTCTAAAGTTCAAAACTTTGAAAATTCATAACAAATCAACCATACGTGCTACAACTTCTCAGCTTTCATCAAACTGTAGCCCCAATACTGAAGAAACATTTGTACATTTAAACCTATTAAAAATTATCAAAAATACTGTCCTACAAAAACTGTGTTTCTCAGATTTTTGATTTATCAAAAATTGAGCCTACAGTGCATCAAAATGTTTGACTGTAAATGGTACTGTAAACATATACATGCAAATTCTTGCTAAATAAATCTTCAATGTTCATGAAAAAAACTGACAAAATTCTGGAGTCATGGTAGATGATGTGTGACAAATTTCAGAATTTTATCTCAAAAACTGAATTTTTGACAGCATTTTGAATTTTGCTCTAATGTGAACAATTGGAGTCAATGTAAAAATGACAATCTTAAACATCTGTTTTTCACTTATGGAGCAAATCAATCATTATTACAAACAAATTACCAACATCTCCATGCTGTCTAGATGTAATATGTGTATTTTCAGATTTTCTTAATTTTCAAATCTTCCTTTCCATGCCAACAGTGAATGGCTTACTCAATTTGTGAAGCCACTGTTGAGTTGCTACTTGCCAATTAGCTCAGAGCGGTAGAAGATCGTCTAAGGTTCCAGAGGTTGTGGATTCGAGCCTCAACAACATCTTCTTGTGCTCCAGCTTATTGCTTAAAATTGCCTGAGCGTGACTCATCACTGTGCAGCATCTTCAAGTGTTTTTTCTGCAAGAAAATCTGCCTTCTCATGCTTGAAAATAAACCAAACTTTGCACGAAGATCCAGTGTCAATACTTCCGTGTGAAACCATCTGAGGCTTCTCACTTTGCACATAGCTCAACTAGTTAAACATCAGTTTTTCACTTATGATGCAAAAATAAATGACCAACATCTCCATGCTGTCTAGATGCAATATGTGTATTTTAAGATTTGCGTTTCCATAACTGAATTTTTTACAGTGGTTTGAAATCTGCTTTTCCATGCATGGACGGCTGCTAAACCTGCACATCTGGCTTAGTCAGTTTGTGAAGCTACACATGAATTCTCTCTGACTAATGAGCTCAGTGAGATAGAAATTGATTCTTACTCTCAGAGGTTGTGAGTTAAAGCCTCAGCTGATGCAAAAGACAGATTGTGTTGCTAAATTCCTAAATGTCTTCCAATTCTTCTGCTTGTTGCTCACAATTGCCTTAAAATGCCTGGAGCTGACCCATCACTGTGCAGCAGCTATAATTTATTTATTGTTATTATTTTCTTCTTTTTTTAAGACATTTTCCACACAGTTAGTTTGTAGTTTCTCGCATTCCCTAGTACTTGATAATGAGCTCCACCTCAACCAACTACATCAGCAAAGTCCTGCTTTAACTGCTTTCACATTAATGCAAGTAATAAGTGCATAAGTAATGATGATTTAATGATATTTCATAGTATAAAAGGAACAGGGGACATTCATTTTACTTTCTCACATTTCATATTTTTTTCAGATTAAGGCCTACTTTATCACATACACACAATTCTGCACAATAAAAGTACTTTTTATTTTACTCTACTGACGTTTTTTGGTACGGTAAGGTTTATATTATAAATTAAGGCCTCCTTCATTATGTAAACACACAAGTCTGCACATTAAAATAGTTGTTTTTTTGAAATTATTTGATTTGATTTTATTGTTACTCTGCTGACGTTTTTTAGTGCATGGATCTGCCTGATTTTACCATGTTCCCAGTGCAAAGTAAATACCATAAAATTTATAAAATATTCAAAATGGTCTTCATCATTTCCTGAAGTCATTTTCCCCCCAGATAGTTTGTAGTTTCTCACATTAGATAAGACTACAAACTGAGCTGCACCTCAACCAACCACAACAGTAAAGTCCTGCTTTTACTGCTCTCACATGAATGCAATTAATACGTGCATCAGTTATAATAATCTAATGATGTAATATATCGTAATGCAACAGGAACATGGGACATTTATTTTACTTTCACATATTTTCTTTAAAATGTGTCAGATATTTATGAAACATGGTTTATATTAGATTAAGGCCTCCTTCATCACATAAACACAAGTATACACATTAAGAATATGAATGTTTTTAACTGTACTGGTATTTTTTACATGGATATCCATGATTTTACCACGTCTCCAGGGCAACGTCTACAAGAACTATGACATAAGATAATAAAATATTCAAAATAGTCATACATTTTAAAAAAAAAAGAGAGACAGATCCCCCTCAACCAACCACAACAGTAAAATCCTGCTTTTACTACTTTCACATTTATGCAGTTAATAATTGCACAAGTAATATATATATAATATACTCAGCATACTGCACCATATTTAAATCACAATAATATTGTGCTGTGACTTCAGCCACTTTTCTACTTTTAATATTTAAATGACATTTTTCATATACATTAATTAAGTAATTTTCAGTGCAGGATTTTATTACTTGTAACAGAGTGTTTTACTGTGTGGTTTTTAGAACTTTTATTTAGGATCTGAATGCTTCCTCCACTACCGTGAGCGAGTATATTATTGGATTTCAATCAGTCAGTCTGTCAACATGAGCCCCCCAATCTCTGTTTTCATTTGTCAGGGCTGCAGACAGCTGAGGACAACAACAACAACAACAACAACAACAACAACAAGTCAGGGCTTGTGAACATCCACAGAGCTGTCAGTGAATCTAACTATACGTCCAGGATCATGTTCAGTACACCAGCAGCTGCTCCATCACTCCACACCCCCTGGATGGATGTATGGTGGCTACAATCAGTACGGCTATTAATGTCCCTCACCTCCTTCTTGTCAGAGCAGGTTTAACACATCTCCTAAACACTGCATGCTGGCTGGTCTCTGCCTTGTCCCGAACAGAGCAGCAGCAGCAGCAGCAGCTCTGTGGTGTCTTTTGGTTGGTGACAGCACAGGAACATGTGGTCATGCAGCGGCCAATGCCGAGCCTGGAGCAGGCGATCAGCACTGTCAGAGTAGCAGCAGCAGCAGCAGTAGCAGCAGTGCTGGCAGCAGAGAGGAACTCCACCGTCCCCCCGCAGAAAGAAACCCCCCTAAAAGAGACAGAGACACAGAGAGGGAGGGAGAGAGGGAGAGATTTGGTTACAGAGCAGAGGAGGATGAGGATGCAGTGGGAAGGGGATGTTGCAGAGGATGCTGCACGGAGGCAAACACAAACAGGACAAGCTGTGTGATCCAGGTCTCAAGATGTAGGAGCCGCATCAGAGGAGCCCTCAGTCAGAGTGTGTGTGAACGCACCATAACATCAGGGGACTTGTGTTTCAAGGATAGTGAAGGTGGAGAGGCGCAACCTGAGAAGACCTCCCCTCCACCTCCACAGAGGATGACAAATTAGTCCTTATTCAGCAAGGAGCAAGAGCATCACCTCGAGGTTAGTGAAGTGCAAAGTCATACTGTTTCCACCTGACGTGTTCATGTCGTCCTCACTTGTCCCGTGTCTTCTTTGCCACTTGTTTTTGTCCAATATGGAAATGAGTTGTGTGTGCAGTCGCTGGTGGTTCCCTCATGTGGTGCCACTTGTTATGATAAATCATGGCTGTGTTCAGTCCCGTCCCAGCTGACCTGTCAGGAGGGGAGGGGAAAAAAAGAAAGCGTGGTGATGAAGTGCGGCTTGTTGTCTCTTGATGTGATGTCGTTTATCCAGGATCAGATGTTGTCCAGCTCAGCAGATGCTGCAGGATAGCCGCTCCAAGATCGAGCTGATCCGACTGCAGATTATCAAAGTCACCCAGGCTGGCAGCAGCAGCGGCGGCGGAGGCGGGGATGGTGGCGGAAACCCCAACAGCTCCACTCATAGAGGTCAGAGTCCTGGGCCATGACCCCGTTCGAGGGTCACGAATGACACTGGGGATGTCAGGAGGGGTGTTTCTTTATCAGAATTTGTTTTACTTTAGAGACTTTCCTTTTGTTATGTAAAATTAGGGTGTTTCCATCTTATTCTTGTGTGTAAACAAGCTGGAAAGAGACACGGAAACATCTATTTACAGCAAACATCAACACACGTGACACAATTTATGTCTTGCTGGTTACAGTCAGATTTTCCAAATTTGAGGAGTAAGCTGGCTCATTAAACCTGAAATCATTAGATAACAACATATTGAAATGATACAACTGTAATGCCATTTTTTGACAGAAAATCAGGCCTTTTAACCACCAAACAATGAAACCATTACAACTATGACGGGGCTGAGGCTGCCAACTACAAGCCTCTGTGTCTGGTAAAGAAATCACTGAGACACTGATAGTGACAACCAATTCTAGCACTCCCTGCAGAGCATGTTTTATTTATTCATTTTTGCTACATGGCTGGAAAATATAGTTTATTCTCCTTTTGTTTTGGGGATCACATCTTACAGAGACGTTTCTTTTTGGGGTCAGAGAGTTAAAAGAGTTGAGAGCTGCTTGGTAGAGTTAAGACCGATTTATGGGCGTAATACTTGCGTGAAATTACAGCTGTAAGACCTAATATTCACACTGTTATTGTTGATCTGTCTCGAGCGTTTTTGCAAACATTGCCAGTATCGATAAAGAAGCAGTGTGAGGGAATACAAGGATTTAGTGCCATAGTGAGGATTGCAGATTGCAACCAGCTGAAACTTCTCCTTTGTACCAATCATGAACCCCCACGTAAATTTCCTTCAATGTTCATTGTTGAAGAGGTTTTTACTGGAGGCCGAATTATCCACAGAGGTCTCTTCCTCTCCAAAACAAACAGACCAGGTGATTTAAACCGGTAAAACACTACATAAAGCAGTTTTACATTTAAAAAATCTGTGGTTTTTCTGGTACTGTTTGTAGTTTGCTAGTATGTGCTCACCTTTTTTCTCAAATAACTTAAGATCCAGACATTCAGGAGGTTTTTACTGGGAGCCCAATCATCTGCAGAGGTCTCTTCTTCTTCTTCAAAACAAAAAGATCTGTTGATTTTAACCGGTAAAAACACTGAATAAGGCAGTTTCACGTCAAAGAATCAGCATTTTTCTGATGCGGCTCGTCATGGAGAGGCTGCTAACAACAGTGGCCAATGCCAAAAGGCAAATGGTCCTGTCTTGAGCCAGTTTTCGTGTTTTTTGTTCAGGGCTATTCTAGAAACATGGCATTGCAACACAGCAATCTCTTTAGACGAGGACCCACTGGTTAGACACTAAAGAAAACATACTTATTATATTATATTTTTGCAGATACAGTCCCCTGAATCCTACTCACTGGACCTTTAATCTTGTTTATTTTCTTCTGATGCTATCCCAGATAATGTGGTTTAAAAATGGTTTGATTCAGTTCAATTAAAAGCAGTAATGTGTCCCAGAGCTCCCTGCCTTCCAGACATGTTGGAAAAAGCTGCAAAAAATGTACTATTTTGAGTTTCAGTTATGTTTTTCTGTTTTAAAGGTATTTCCTGTGGAAAAACTACAGTTTTCTTTTCTGGTTTTAAAAAGGTCACGTTCAGTGATGCTGAGTAACTGTATATTGCCTGTTCAAACCTTCAGTTCCAACAGAAGTGTCAGCGCTGGTATCAAAAACCCATATTCGCTGAAGCGTGCTTCCTGCCAACTGTCGTCTTTGTAGGTGTTATTTGTATAATCCGGAAAGTGAAACCACTCTGAGAGCATTATTAGAGACAGAGAGTAAATGTGACATTTAACTCTGGAGATGTGTGCCATATGAAAAACCCTGAAACTTACAAAATTATTAATGGCTCCACAGAGTATGAAATATGAGACGATGAGCTCTGTCCCTCGTGTCCTTGGCTCATGTTTCCTTTCCCTGACCCCTGACCCCTTATTTCCTTTTATTGATTCTTTGTAATGTGGTGATCTGCAGGGAATTGAAGTCCTCTTTACTGTTACAGGAAGTTTGTTCACTGTGTATGCATCAGCTGATTGTTTTTAAAGAGACAGTTAAAAGTATAGGTGGTCTGCAACTGCTAGGGCAGTGGTTCCCAACTGGTGGGTCGTGGTCCAAAAGTGGGTGTGGGTCCATTTTGAATGGGCCGCAAGTGACTCACAAACATGTCAAGTTTCTAAAAAAACACTTTATTTTTAAGTATAGTGAATTTACAGCACAGAGCTTTTATTTTCAAGTGGTGTCTCCTGCTGTAGAGTGACTAACCAACGGCTCCTTAAAAGAGACAGCAAACTAGCTCGGTGATATGGCCAAATGCAAGTATGACGCTGAGTGTATTAAACTGTGTGGACCTTGAACTAGTGACTCAGGAGAAATCTGGACCCTCTGGCTGGACCAGTTGGAAACTACTGCGCGAGGGAGTCCTCAGAGTTACTGAATGGGGGCCACGCAGCCAACAGGAAGTGTGCCGGGCTTTGAAGCCAATTTTTGTAGTGGCCATACAGTGGTACTGCAACTTCTGGGGTCCATCACGTCCGTCACATTTACTACTGATTTACTTTGGGAAAGCAGATGCCTGTAAATATTATTGAGCATCAGAACCCCCGCTAAATATATTGTCTTAATATCAAGATTTGATCCATTCAGTCTGGCAACATTTGGAAAGTCACAGGAGCCACAAGATTAAATAATTTTATTCCTATTCAAGGTAGTGGAGTACTAAACCAGAAGAACCAGAAAGTTAGACATTTGGCCGCACTCAGCCGCGCTTGGCCGTTCCTGGCTGATGTAAGTCTCTAGTGCACATGCTCTATGGGCCGCACAGTGCAGAAGAAATGCAGAAAATTTTAGATTTTTATATGTGGCAGATGAACCATTTTAGTTTGATGTACCACTGAGCAGCTCTCACTGGAATAAACGGGGCCTTGCCGCCAAACACTAAACCGGAATTCATCCGTTCAGCCAGCAGAAGTTGTGGTGCTCAAAACACCAAAAATAAATTAGAAAATACATTTGTTCACAGATCTCATCTTTACGGAGGAAAAGTAACACATTTATAATCAAAACAGACATTAAATAATTGCTGTTTTTAGCAGCGCTACTGTGAAGTTTCACACCCTGTAAGTATATGCACATGAAATTTGGAGCAAAATTAATGTTTTCCCCGTATGCATAAAAATATTCGACATCCAGAAACCATTTAATAATGTTTACAGTCTAGAGAGTGTTAACTGGTGCAGATTCCCCACAGTAAACTGTTGCTGCAGGCTAGTGAAGCGCTGATGAAATGGATCAAATGTTTAAAACTAGACATTCAGAAGTCGATATTTCCAAAGCCCCGAGCAGCAAGAATAAATAAAAAGGATTTTTTTCCAAGCAAAATGCTTCACTTCATCTACAGTGCCTGTCTCCTCATATTAACTTAGCAACAGGTGAAGGGTTTTCCTCCCCAGTCGTTTTTATTTCACCTTTTAGAGCTTTCATACATTTCAGATAAGTGTCAGCTAAATGCCAGGAGCATAAAATAATGTAATGTTAAGACCTTTGCTTGGAGCACGGTGACATTTTGGAGAAAAGGGGCTTCACTTCAGCGTTATAAATATTGATTGCAGGAATGAAAAGAGGATCTATGAGAGTGCACCGCTCCTCTGAAGTGGATTCCTTCATGCTGAAATACTCCTCCTCTCTCTCTGCCTCCGCTTTCCTCTTCCTCTCAGGCATCTCTCCGCTCGCCGTCAGTGCCGTGGATGCTCGTTTGGCAGAGCTGCAGCACTACATGCAGAGAGAGACAGACGCTTTGGTGCTGGCCAAGGATGTGGTGAAGCAGCTGGAGGGAATCTCATCGCTGGACCAGAAGGCACTGGCTGAGGTGGGGTTCTCAATCACTTTTATTTCAAGGCATCTCAGGGGAGGCCGAGTGCTGGGAAATAGATATGGGCTGGCAGTGGTGCAGTCAGGTGTGTGAAATCAGGGTTAATTATTGTGACCAAGTTTGGAAAATTGTGTAAACTTTGACTGTGACAGCTCATTTATTGTAACTGTATACTTGATTCTTTGTACTCTTAACTGCAGAATAACCTCCAGCTACAGGGAAAGATGTCTAAAATTGGGTTTAAAGGACAGACTGGAGCTGATACTTAAACTCCTGCTTGTCGAAAATGTATTTAAAAATGGTTTTATTACTCTTTCAACTTATAGTCTTTTACAGCAGTTGGGCTACTCTCATAGAAACTAAAGAAAAAAGAAAGTGTAAGTCTTTACAATAGCTACTACGTCCAAAATAGATATGACAGTAATATAAATAATAATACATGCATTCTTACATGCCAATGATAAATAAGAGTAAAGTAAATGAAATAATTAAATTGCTTAAAAAAAGACCTTTAGAAAATTAAATTTGGTTTGGTTCAGGAGATGTCCCAGAAAAAGTACATTTCTTTCTTCTCTTTTTTCCTACTATTCTTTATTTAAGTGTTATTCTCAGGGTGAATCTGCCTTTACATCATTTAAACTCTCCAAGTAAAACCAAACCGATGGTCAGCAGCTCTTAAAGACAGGGAAGTAACATGAAGAATATGTTTTTAAAGAGACCGTTTTCCCTGTGCATCCTGCAGAATCATAGGCGTAGAGTTTGGGGGGAATGAAGGGGACACGTCTCGCTCAATATCTAGAAGTTGTACATTTGTAGTTGAGGGTCAGCTGTGGCTCAGAGACAGAGTGGGTCGTCTACCAAATGGAAGATCCAGCCTGCATGTCGAAGCATCCTTGAGCAAGATCCTGCGCCCCACGTTGCTCACAATGGCTGCTCCATTGGTGTGTGAGAGTGTGTGAATGAGTTGCAAGTGGCACCATCGTTGATAGCCTCGGCCACCAGTGTGTGAATGGGTGAATGTGGTTGGAATACTAGAAGGGCGCCATGCAAGTGCAGTCCATTTGCCAGTTAGCTAAGTAGCTGAGGACATTTTATTTTGATGAAATTAAAGACATTCCCACCTTAAAGGCAAAAAATTGGAGCATGAAAATTCACCAGTGTTTGACACACAAAAATTCCTGGGGGAGGACCAGGGGGGTGTAGTGCTGTTAGTTTAAGTGCCTATGAATCACTCATGACCCAACCTGTGTGATTTTTCTGCAGAGACTCTGCCTGTGTTTTCTTATTTTCTGTGTTTGGGACGTATACGGGCTTTTCCAAGAGGAGGCGACCAAGTGCCAGGCTGTAAGCACCAGAGTCACAGCACAGGAAAAATGCAAATATAGCAAGATGAAATGCCAAGCGAGAGCGAATCATGGGTCGGCTTTTGTTGTCACGTTCGCTGGCGAGCGTGTTAGCAAACAGCAACCAATAATCCTGCATCTGTAAAGGTTGATTTAAGACACAAAATGTGCCCTGACAACACAGTTTCATGTTGAGCCTTTGATCCTGGCACCTTCACCGTCTCAAAGGAGCTAAAATCTGACATTACAATAACAGCAAAAATCTGGAAAACATGTTCATGAACTCTAACCGGATCCCAAAATACCAAACAGCACTATGTTTAAGAAGACCAAACATAACAACACAATGTTTGTCTTCCCATCAGGCTCAGTCCCGAGTGCAGGAGTCCTCCCAGAAGCTGGATCTTCTGCGGCTTTCTCTGGAAAAATGCATGAAGGAAAAGAGCCAGGAGCCTCTACGGGAGCCTGAAGCGGGGATCGACCCTTCAGAGGGATCCCTGTCCCCCCACGAGTCCAGACCTGGATGTCCACTGTCCACCTCCCCGTCCATCTTCTCTATCAGACCTGCCTCCTTGACTGGTGCGAAGCATTGCGAATATTTAACATGCATATAAATAGATTTCTCTGCATGATTCATTTTCAGCAGCCTGATTCGTAGGTTATTGATTTTTTAGAGCCACATTTCTTCCTAAGAAAACGCCTCCAAGCTGAATTTTTCCTGTATTTTTGATTTAAACAAGCAGCCGTCCTCAGTCGTATCATGGACGGCCAGTGTTTGAACATGGTTTACCATACGGCTGACCTCTGGCAGGGGATAATCAGGACATGTAATCTGTTGGTTTTGGATGGTTCAGTTGTAAGCCAGTCTCTCTGTAGCTGCACAAGGCAACCAAAAAAAGGCCTTTGATGATGTAACGAGGAGACAAATCCTGGAGTTGCTCTGTTGGCAGCGAATAATGAGAGCGAGGTCTCAGAGCGGTGAAAACACTCGGGGTGATTTTCTGCTCCACAGCTGTTAGCACTACAGTGAAATGAAGAAAATTAGGATGTGAGAGCTCCAGACAGCACTGATTAGAGGCTCCACTCACAGAGATTTATTCATGCTGACAAATGAAAGGTTTTATTTTGAAACGCTGAGTTCATTTTGGTCAACAGCTTAAACTGAGATTCATTACCAGATACTGGAAACACATTATTTAGTAACAACAGAGCTTGTGTGTAGTTACTTTTGTAACTGAGAGCAACACTCATTTGATCTAGTGTGTTCTTGTAAACTGAGAGTCAAATTTATTTATAATTTTTTCAGGCAAACTTGAAGTCAGACTTCTTGGATGTGAGCATTTAGTGACACCTCGAATAAACCCAGAGCAGGAAAATCATCTGAGTGCAACTGAGGACGGCTCAGCTGCTGCTCACAAGACAGACGGAAACACTGGTGAGTGGACATTTTGCATTTTTAAAACGTTTAGTTTTGTTTTTATATTTTACTGATTTGCAGAGAGTTTAGCTTTTTTTCTCAGCTGTGTTTCCTATCGAAGATGCAGTAGGAGAACAACATCAGTAATAATACAGAAACATACAAAAGAAAGAGAAAAAAGCAACGCTTTTTTAAGCGTTGTATGTTCTGAAAAGAACTGTGGAATTTGGTATTTGGTAACTGGTACATTTCCAACTGACTGCAATTACTTGCTACAAGCAAAAATGTGAAATTTGTCTTCGGGCAAGCCTGTAATACTATAAGTTGTTATAATAATTTAATAACAATAAATAAATGAATATTTTCTTGGGTTAAATTTAGTCCTTTTCCCTTAAATTGGTACCCTAGAAATCCAGAGTTCTCGCGAGAGCACAATTTGAATTTGCTCAGCGAGTCACTCTGGCTACTTGTTTAACTGATTTTATGTGAATTTGATTTATTTTATTTTATTCATTTTACAAAATATCGCCGTCCACACAAGAATACAAAATCGACTCCAGGTGCTCTCTTGTGCAGTCTCCCCTCGTCAGAGGGGATAGTGAAGTATACAGGCTAATGCTACATTTGATAAAAACACCTGGAGATCTCTTCACCGTTGATTCCCCTTCAATATAAGGATGACGGAGCTTGATGCTCCGGACATGCGAAAGTTCTCCCTCCATTCCTCACCAACAACTATCCCACTCTCCAAATTGTCCCAACATCTGCTGGTTCGACTGGGTCTGATCCAAAGCCACCATTTCTGGCAGACTTTATACGCAGACGTTAAGATGGACCAAATAACAGTGGGCACAGCTGATTGCTCCGTTCATCCACGAAGTGGTGCAGAAATTCAAGTTTATGTCTAAAGTAACCATTACACAGTTACAGAAATGTCACTGACAAAGTAGCAGACGTTCCAGTTGCCTCTGCAGCATTGTGTTGCAATCAAGTGGTGTCGAAATAATCCCAAAAATTAGTTCATGATTATATTACATGCCTCACATGATCCATGTTCTTTGCTCTCGAGCACTCAGAACAATGAAATACAACATATCGTCTTTGTTATATCGATGTTGTCTCCACATTTCAACTTACAGCTGACAAACACACCAAAGTCTAAAGAATCACCATGTGTGCAGCAGGCTCATTCATTCAGTGCTTTTGCTGCACTATAAGTGTTGCAGCAATATACCCGTTTGAAGGTATACCTTCCCTGACATAAAAGTTGACGGTTATCATACCATGTGCAGTGGCTATTTTTAGTCTGCATTGTTTTCATCTTTGCTTTAATTCACTTCCATAAATAACCACATCTTAATAACGGCAGGAGACTGCTTCACCCGTTGAGTCAGCTTGGCAGCAACGCCAACGAACAAACACGGTGAAACAACCATATTGTCAAACTGAACAATTCACAGTAAAGGCTTCACTTCCTGTTTCTCATGTATGTACTGTAGCCGCACAGGACCAATATAAAGATTCACAGAGGTCAAAGTATAAAGGAACAAAGTGACCTCACATATTTAAGAGCCTCGTCAACATTTTACTGAAATATATTTCTCTCTGTATTGTAGCAACTCACACCATCTAACAATTAAACAAACTGTGTACGTTTGCTCATCTACGACATTGAAAAAAATGCAACTGGATGTTGAATCTCACCTTCATTTTAGTTATTTTTAAAGAAGAGACTTTAACTTCCATTTTTGAAAAATGGTTTCAAGTGTCAGTTCTACTTATAAAATGTTTGTTTAACCAACAATAACTCTTCTGTTCTCTTTCCTTTAAGGGTTGTTCTGACTGATAATAAGATGAATTCTGTAATAACGTGATACTGCGACAGTTATCGTACTGTGTCACACCGCTGCAACCCTATGCACTACATTGCAACACGTTAAACATTCATGAGCACTCAGATGCTTCACAGGCTGACTTGGTACATACTGTACACTAAAAAGAGTCGTTCAAAAAAGACTGATTCATTCATTGTTGCCCGTCGCTAATCTTACAGTCTTGATGAATGGACGATGCTCAGTTGTACAGAGCTATTTTTGTTGTTTAATCAACATTGATTTACACTTGCTGCAGATATTGAGCGCGCCTTTCTAAAACTGAACCATGCTTGTTGTTAAGTATGAATACTTGTGTAAAGGTTAATCTAATATCAGCGTGCTTACTGCATTTTATGACGTTATACCCTCTGTCACGGATGTTTGAAGTCATCTCAAAAAGCCATTCGCTAAATGGCATGACATTTACTCTCTGGTTTCATAAAACTGAGCAGAAAAGACAAACGATAAACAAGTATAAACTCATTATAAGTTTGCAGATGTGGAAGCAGGAGGATCACTGTAGAGTTCTCCTGTGTGGCTCAGAGGGAAAAGCACGCCATTAAAAGGATTAAAGTTTCAGGTTTGGTTCCAGCTGTGGTGATCCACACTAATTTTATATTTAGCTGCTGCTCTCAAGACAATCCTTCATCCTTTATTAGTCCCACAGCGGGGAGATTTGCACTGTAACAGCAGCAGAGAGAGTAGAAGCATCAGCTGGATATGATCAATAGGTAAACAGTAAAAAACAAAGATGTGGTGTCGACAGTCAGTTTGCTCTCATCAGCTCTGTTTCCAGTTGGAGACAACTTGGTGGAGACCAAAAACAGAGCTAAAAGAAAGTGAATCTGGGACTTACATTCATCAGGTAGATGCACACGTGACCTTTGACAGGATGTAATGTAATGTTTCAGGCAAAGGCAGCAGTTCAAACAGACGCAGGTGAGAATCCACAGATGAGCAGGAACAGGTCAGACAAAAGGTGCAGGCACGCTCGAGACGCTAGAAAGAAAAAGTACAAAGCAACATTTACTATCTTCAGCTGAATGGAAAAAGAGGGATGTTAGATATACTGACATAGTGTCTGGAGAATTAGATACAGGTGAGCAGGAGGATGTAAAACTCAGAGGGCATCTTGCAGACAGGTGGAGAGTAGCAATGACTACAAAGCCTCACAGAAGTGCAGAGGCCTGTGGAAGTGGGAAAAGCAAAAACACGGGCAGCTGTTTTGACCTTCAGCTGACGGATCAGACAATCAGACAATTGCCTGGAAACATTTTCTGTAAACACGCTGCCTGAGTGAGCAGGGGGAGGTTGGACAGGACAGATCCTGATCACTGTGAGGATGGAGCTGGTGGTGAAGTTTTGTTTCCAGTGATGTGTTGTTTCTGTCTGCCCCTCAGCGGAGATCAGCGCGGTGCTCAGACTGGACACCAGAGTGGTCGGCCGGACGCGCTGGGCAGCCGTCAGCAGGCTGAACTGGGATCAGACGTTCTGCATCCAGCTGGAGAGGGTAAGTCCAGTAACTAATGTGAGAGAGACTCCTGCTGCTGTGGAGGAGGACGGAGGACTGTGTGCTGAGGTAAAGAGAAAGAAGGGAGTGGCGGCAACATCTGGAGGAGAAGCGCCAGTAGGAGATAGGATGTGTGTGGGCTTCGAATTGAAAAGACTGATCTTCTAATGTTGCCGCCGTGCACACAGACCTACATGCAGCGGTGGAATGTAACTAAGTACATTTATTCAAGTTTACAGTGGACAAGATCACACTGGCTTCATTGGACCTTTCCAGTTTAGATTATGTTATTACTCATTTTATCTTTAGCTTCACTGACCAGCATTTATGTATCTCTCTTTATGTATCCGTCTCAAAACCAGGATAAAAGCTTATCCAGCGGCTTGTATCACAAACCCAGTACACTTAAGTTCCTTTTCCTTAGAGCGATAAACTGCCAACAGCACAGGAAACACTGCATTTTGTTTCCCACACCGCAGTTACTTCAGTGGTTTCACCGTTTGCCATTTCTGCTTTTGAGGATAGTAACTGCAAAAACTTACACTGATACTCTTTGATAACTGGGAATAGCTACTGATAGCTACTGGGGAAATCGAAAGGACTAACCTCTTCCTGTTTGGGTTGCACAATGGGTGATTCACTTCCTTTGTGCCGTAATGGAGGCTTTTTTTCCCTGGAAGATCGAACCCACTGACAGACAGACGTGCACAGTGAAAGTGAGGAACCAATCTGAATGCTGACTGCCATTATTCTGTAGTCAATATATTGTGCAATGGACATTTACTTTATGGGGAAGAATTCAAGCAACAAAAATCTGTGTATTTCCACTTTAACTCTGGTTTTCCCACTCGAGCCATGAGCACAAATAGAGCTCTTAATTACAAGTCAATCACATGAATCATTTTTTAGAGTCAATAACAAAACAAAAAACAACAATTATAATGACAAAGCAAAACAAGAAAAGCAAAAATACAACAACACAGATGACCAAAATCACTTATCTTGATTTTTCTTCAGTGTGACACAGTAACTGCCTTCGTGAGTTATCCATGAACTCGGTCTTACGTTGCTCCATTTTCTTTCCCTTAAATGTTGTCTGAAAATATGCACACTTGACTCTGGTCCTGGCTTGTTTTAGTTTTATGGTGTCTTGTACATTTAATAAACCTAGATAAACGTCATATGTAAGTATTCAAATACAGTTCATCTCGATCTAATATCAGGGATATTGCTTGTTAGATAATAAACACCTTTTAAAAGACAAAAATACAGTCAGTATTTTTGATCATTGCTATGATAGTGTCAGGTTTGTAATGCAGAAAGCACAGATTTCTCATCTTCTAAACCTCCTTTACTGCAGACCAGCCCCACTGTGAGCCAGCTTCCAGTATCCGTGAGTCATTTTTCATTCTGATCCAAACCACCCACGTCCGAGTCGTCCTTCCTTCCTCTGAGTTTACTTCCCTCCACGTCATCTTGTTTCCACCTGAAATAAGTTCAATTACAGAAACAAGATGCAGCTGAAATACTGCAGATCAGAGTCGACATGTTCTCCCTGTATGATGAATGTACAGAACTTTGTCTCCGTGACTTTGGAGCAGGTACAACCAGCATCAGCAGCTTACAGGCTGTCGCTACTCTGTATGTGCTGACACATGTAATACAGCAAACACAGGACCTTACAGGCGGTACAAGGGCACAGAGAATACACAGGAAGTATACACAGACACCCGACATATGAAGAAGAAGGAGGGCTTGCTCGAACAACAAGATTTCTGCTTGGAAAGCGAGTTTTTCAGGCCCTCGAATACGCCAGAAGGTGTTTCTTTTCCAGTGGTGGAAAAACAAATTAATTCACTGAATCATTTTGTGTACTTTCATTATTTTCACTTTGTGCAACTCGATCCATCTCAGAGGGATCTATTGTTCTTGTTACTCATTTACTTGACACCTGCAGCTACGAGTTACTTTGCAGATAAATATTTTGACTTTCAAGACCGTCACCACTGAGGTAATGCAGGATTTGATCCAAACACAGACAATGAAGGCAGAGTGGTGTAGTTCAATGTTTTATTGTTAAAGCAAGGGTAAAGAGAGATGTACAGAAGCTTTAAAGCAGTAACACAAAGCAAGAGAGCAACGTTGCAACTTGACAAACTGGCAGGTTACTCATGAAAATGAAGCTGTATATGTACGACTGTGCTGATTAGGGGAAATGGGATCGAGTGAGGAGGCTGTCAGTTGACCGAGACTGGAGGGAACGGAGTTGCAAATGCATGGGTATAGATCAGTGGTGTCCGGTCCTGCTCCTGGAGAGCGACTGCCCTGCATTTTTAAGTCTCTATCTACTCTTCTAATTAACAATGATTTATTTTGTTTATGTATTTAACCTTTATTTAACCAGAAGGCCCCATTGAGATTGAAAATCTACAATAATATAACACAAATATATATAACATATAATTCAGAAAGCCCCGATTCAAATACAGTGGTCTCTCAGGAAAAACAAGCACATGTCTCTGTCACCACATTCTCTATGATGCCCTTAAAGGGATAGTGCACCCAAAAATGAAAATTCAGCCATTATCTACTCACCCTCATGCTGAGGGAGGCCCTGGTGAAGTTTTAGAGTCCTCACAACACTTGCAGAGATCTAAGGGGGAGCGGCTAGCACACCTAATGGCTGACGGCGCTCCAGACTAACATCCAAGAACACAAACCTGAACTACATCTGGTCCTGTGGGCCTCTGCCTTTTCTTCCAGTTGATCTTGGGGAAGTAAAAAAATGTCTCCAGAACACCGGGTCAGCAGTGTTGGAAACTCAGGGTGATCAGTCTCTGAAGAGCAGCAGTCTTGCCAGTACTGATGTCCAGATTCTCAAGTGCAGGCATCGCCAATTCCCAGTCTGAGCAGCAAAGACTTTCCTCATTCGTTGGCATTGCTAAAAACAGAGTTCATATGACGTTTTTTGAAACAACTTTTTATGTTGGGGCTTCAGGACACTTGGATGAGCATGTTGGAGATATTTTGTGGTTTCAATTGTGTGTTCTTGGACGTTAGTCTGGGGTGCCGTCAGTCATTAGGTGTGCTAGCCGCTCCCCCTGCCGATCTCCGCAAGGGATGTGAGGACTCTAAAACTTCACCTGAGTCTCTGTCAGCATATGGGCGAGTAGATAATGGCTGAATTTTCATTTTTGGGTGCACTATCCCTTTAAATTCATCACTCACTACCAGAGCTGACACAGAGCAGGGTGCAGAGGTCGGCCGGAAGTTTGCCCAATATTGCTTATAGATAAAAATATACCACTGCTGTCTGTGAGTGGTCAATGATGTCCAACCCACCAAATCATAAAGAATGCAGTGACGAGTAGGTGACTTTGCATCTGTAATAAAGTGTAGAGATGCAGCACTGGTGCACTGAATCAAGGCTACGCAAACTGGTGGAGGTTAAATGCTTATACAGTATGTCACTGTAATCAATTACAGACAGAACAGAAGCTTCCATACGTTTTTTATTAGCACTGAAAGTAAAACACGATTTATTTCTCAAATAAAAGCCAATCTTCACTTTAAGCTTCTGAACAGGAGTAGCAATATGTAAATGAAAGCTTGTCATCTATCCATTTACCCAAGTACTTGTATGAGGACACCCTGTCAATGGATTTACTGTCAGAGCTGGAAATGATCTGCTCATTATTAAGCACTTGAGGCTTATAAGCGCTCAATAGTGTGCCAGTCATTTAAATCAGGTGTCGTTTGATGAGGAGCTGAAACATGCAGGGGCAGAGCAGGGCTGGGCACCACTGGCAGAGATGAAGTGAGAGGTGACTGAAGGGATGGACCAGGGTCCTTTTCACTATACTTAGTTATGCGTCCTCACCTCCTCTCTCCTCCCATGACACAAAAATCGTTCCCCCTTCACCATCACGACAGATTCTGCAATCCTTTAAATGCACCCCGAGGAGAGAGGAGGCTTTAGGAGGAGCTTTGAACAAGTTTTACATCAAGTGGCGTGACTATGGCGCTCCGCCAGGGTCACCGCGACATTTTCTTTTTTAGTCATTGATTTATTTTTTGCATTCAGTGATGCCATACCACTGCATGGTTCTTTATTCACACAGTTTATTCTCACCTTGCCTATTGTAGTGTCGTGTATATCGACGGGGATCTACAGTTACATGGTGTGAAGCAGAATAATACGCCGTCACCTTGTGTGTGATGAATCTAACACCTTAGAATATAAAGGATCATTAGATGCAAGGTGTCGCAGCATCACACAAAGCAACAGTTTAGTTTATTTTTTTTACAGTAAAATCAATGTGCACATATTCTCACACAGCTATGTGGTGCAGATAACAATAATGCAAGTGATCATTACAAATCATAAGACTTTTATAGGCCTATAAGACACGTTCCTATCTATCTATCTATGGAAGATGCTGTAAGGTTTTGAATTTGGGAGATTCTGTTGACAATGGATGAGCTGTGCAGCAGGTCATATGTAACTGACGATGCTTTAGACTGACGCTATGAAACCAAGGATCTTTCATCTGGCAGCACTGGCTCCATCATCCTCACATCTTTTCATTGCTTCCTCTGCTCGCATCTCCCATGGGCGGGACTTATGGCAAGGGAAAGAAGCAAGTGCGGGAAGTAATGAGGCACATTAGCATGATGAGGCAGAATTCAGTATTTCAAAATATCTACAACATTAAAATCCTATTAACACAGAATATAACACTCTGAAAAGGCCATTCTGCAGAATCTACACTCCTGCCTCCTACCTGTGATACTCAAATGCACTTACCTGGGAATATTTTCACTAAAGTATCACTGAAGTATGCTTATTGTCAGGGTTTACACTGTGCTGCTGCTGTTTAATGTGCACTGGTTTATCATCGCTGTAGTTGTGTCTGTGACCAGCAGGTGTCGCCCTAATACCTGCAGATATTCATTCATCACAGACACATTCGTTTATCACACAGAAATGTGCAGGAAGGTACAAACTTAAACATGTTCAGTGCTGCAGAACAAAAGCTTAGAGGTGATTTGTTTCTTTTAATTAAAGATAACAGACAGAAGTAAGTGTGAGCTTGGAGATTCACTCAGTTTAAACTCAATTAAAACTTTAAAATCAGAGGAAGAAACCAGATGATACACTTTCAGATAAGGCTGTATTATTCCGTCTGATTTAAAAGCTTTTGTGTTTGTTTTTCTTAATTGGGTTAAAATGTAGAAACCTACAGAACAATACAAATATTACTGGAAAAAAAATCACATTGAACTTCAGCTCAAATCATCAAAGCATATCAAACAAAATTAAATTGAGTATGTTCATTGATTTTATTTGCATGTTCTGTGTGATAGTCTCGGGAGCTGGAGGTCTGTGTCTTCTGGCGGGACCGGAGGGCGATGTGTGCCGTCAAGTTCCTGCGACTGGAGGAGATGATGGACAACCCGAGCCACGACCAGGAGTTCAGTCTGGAGCCGCAGGGCCGCCTCTACGCCAAGGTATACACAGTGCCCTGGACGTGTGTGGTGGTATCTAATTTAACGGGAGGAATAAATCTGATGGACATTAATATGTGTTCCTCTAGTACAGAAATAGAAAATGTATTCATTAGAAATTCTAGGTATCACCAGCCTGGGGAGGGAATTATCCAAACATCTAGTTGGCATATTGACCAGAAACTATTATATTACTGGTGTATTTATTATCAGGTTGTTGCCCTGAGGCGGTTTCTTGTTTCCTTATATACACTCACAGGCCACTTTATTAGGTACACCTTGCTAGTACCAGGTTGGACTCCCTTTTTAATTCTCGGTGTCACAGATTCAACAAGGTGCTGGAAACATTGCTCAGAGATTTTGCTCCATATTGACATGATGACATCACACAGTTGCTGCAGATTTGTCGGCTGCACATCCATGATGAGAATCTCCTGTTCCAGCACATCCCAAAGCTGCTCTATTGGACTGAGATCTGGTGACTGTGGAGGCCATTGGAGTACAGTGAACTCACTGTCATGTTTGAGATGATGTGAGCTTTGTGACTGATCAGCTATTTGTGTTAACGAGCAGTTGAACAGTGTACCTAATAAAGTGGCTAATGAGTGTATATGAACATAGATACCATATATACAAAACTTTTCAGTTGTCTTTTTATTCAAAAATACTGTTTACAAGACCTCATTGTCCTTATGTTATACAAAGACTGTCTGGAAAATAACCACACATGTTAAATATTTTAAACAGAAAATGTTCAGGAGCTCTTCATCAAGGCGTAAACACAAGCCAGCATCTAAAAGATGTCTCTTGTTGTGGGTTTTACAGCTTCAGTTCATCGACACTGTTGTTGAGCGGCAGCCGAAACTGAGACGTCAGCGATGTATCTTCACTAAAGAGCGAGGTACAGACGATCACCCTGAGAGGATCAACACATTATTTGTGTGTCTGCAGTGTAAGTGAAGCATTTTATTCTTCTTCAGGGAAGAACTTCCTCCGAGCGGCTCAGATGAACATGAACTTTGCCACGTGGGGTCACCTGATGATGAGCATCCTCCCTCGCTACAGCTCGTTCACCACATTTAGTTCGACTCTCTCCACGACCCCTGACCTGGTGGCCAACAACACGTCGCGTCCCACCGAGAAGGAGCCTCAAACCACCTCTCCACTGCCAAGGTCAGAGCAATCAGAGCATCAGAGTTTATAGCTGTGTGAAAACTGTGCTGATTTTGAACTTGTAATGAAGCACCATTGGGGTTTTATTTTACTCCAGCTTCCTCCCACAGTCCAAAGACATGCAGGTAACTGGTGACTCTAAATTGTCCGTAGGTGTGAATGTGAGTGTGAATGGTTGTCTGTCTCTGTGTGTCAGTCCTGTGATAGTCTGGTGACCTGTCCAGGTGAAACCTGCCTCTCACCCAGTGTCAGCTGGGATAGACTCTAGCCCCTGCGACCCCTAACAGGATAAGCAGTTATAGAAAATTAATAAATGTATGAATGTTGTTTTTGTGTTTGTATATCTGCAGCGAAGCTCCAGAAATCAGACTCAGCGTCACTGAGGATCAGCCGTCTCCCACCAGCCTCGACCTGGGAGACAACACTCCCACCATCATCACCACGGCACACAAAACATCATCTGTGACTGCATCGCAAGAAACACTGGTAAATGAGTGTTGATAAACCTGCCAGGAAATACACATTTTTATTTCTACATTTCGTGACTTTGAAAGAGTACATAAATAGCGAAAGTCTGAATTCTCTGATGTTATTCACATTGTGTTTAAAACCACACTACAGCACAGTTAGCATGTTAAAAAACACACATACATTTGCTCTATATTTTATTCTGTTACAGTGTTAAAGAATTAAATTATTCTACTTGAGTTGTAGTATTTCATTGTTATCCACCAGATTACATGAATGACACGTTGCTGGTGCTCCATTTATCAGGTGATTTTGAGCTTTTAAAGGAGCAGTGCGGAAGTTTTAGGGGGATTTAGTAGCATCTATGAGGTTCCTTCGGTGTTTAAAAAGACACAGTAGTTATTTCCAGGTGATTATACACTAAAGAAAACACACTTGTTATGTTATATTCCATTTCTGTCAATAAATCTCCCTAAATCCTACACACTGGACCTTTAATGGAGTTTTACAGCGTCTCCTGTGGGTTCAGGAACTTGAATGTTTCTATTATTTTAAGAAACTCTTTCAAAACAAGAGGCAGTGCTGTCTTTTATAATGACAATAATACATGCAGTGTGTTGGATAAAGACGGGAAACATTTCGAGACATATTGATTTTGGGATGTGATTTGTGACTGATGGTTAAATGTTCCAAACTTTGTCTCTGTTCGCACAAAACA